>JAQFVV010012836.1:0-574328 GCA_028023455.1 Epiperipatus broadwayi
ACATCAGGCCAATCACGTTGAGGGCCATAATCTAACCGCCCCGTTCCCGCATTTCCACTTCCCCCAAAATAAATATAATATAGTGAAAATCACCTAACCGCGTTCTAGCTCTAATAATTAATGAAATATTCAATTAAATGCTTTACTAGCTCAAGTTTCTTAAAATTAACTTAGGTTCTGTTTTAAACTAACTCAAATAAATATTCAGGAATTCATGAGACTAGAAGTGGAAATACTGGTGACAAGGTAGATTACATTGAGACAATATCCCACAGGATACCACCTCAATGGCATAAGAACACTATCCCCCCTTATACTACTATTACACATAATAACTACATAGTATTCTTATGACTTCCGCAACTTCTAATCACTAAGACTCATTTAACAATTAAAGTATTAATCTTTTATCTCTCATAATAATAATAGTAATCATCTAGCTCAAATGAAATAATCTCAGGTAAATTTATTCATATGTTAATAACATATGGTAGCAAAATATGATAAGGGATTTTATGTCATAATCTACTACTCTGAAATTAGATTAATAATAAAACAATAATAATCACAATCTTCATTGCTTAATCCAACTAGTACAGCTTTTCTTTCATCGCAAATTTATAACCGTAATAAATTAGTTAATAATCTAATATCCCCTTTTTTATCTTTAAATAATAAAATAAATTAATAAGTGGCAGTGTTTAGATAATCTGATAAATAAAGCAAGTGGCAACTAATAGCATATAATTTAGCAAAATATTATGATAATGGATTGATGACCAGTAACGCAATGCAATTTTATAATTATTTAATTACAAGAACATCAATAAATATTTAAGATTAAACATACTTCTCTATTTATCTTTTGTGCAAACAATCATATACTTAGTTTAATGGTTGTGAACATACCCGGTGAATTCATGCAATGATGTAGAGAAAACAAAACTCAGACACGAGTTTTAATAAACAAATTTTAAAATTTTATTAACATCAATAAAAAATAAATAAAACAAACAAATCCATCTACATCTATTTACAAGGGATATCCTCAATTTTCTTTACACTACAATAGCTGAATTATACACATTTATATTTCTTTTATCGTTAATTAGACTTATTATGCCTTTTAAAAGTTATTTATTTATTTCTCATTAGGTTTATCATATCACTTATTTTAACTATTTTATGGGTAACACCATTCTTTACCTTTTAATATTAAAGTTACTGTATTATAAATTATCTATGTGGATAAACATCATTTATAACATCATAATTTTACAATCAAGGTAACACCATTCTTTACCTTTTAATATTAAAGTTACTGTATTATAAATTATCTATGTGGATAAACATCATTTATAACATCATAATTTTACAATCAATATGGTTTTTAAAAGAAAATTACATTTTCTTGTAACTTTATATAAGTCACTCCGCATATTATTCAAATATTATTATTACTTTTAATGTTTGTTCTCCAATGCTCGTAAACTATAATACGTTTATTCCATAAGCCATACTCATGTATAATACTATAACACGGGTTTAATTATCACCTGTTACAGTTTCACATATACTATAATTATCGAATGTTATTGTATTTTTTAAATATGCAATACTTATATTTTTTAAAATATAATTAACAATAAGAAAACGTGAAATTATATTTAATATTTTTGTATATTTCTATTTGGATATACTTTTATAAAATTATAGTTCATTTCTTAAAAGGAATTAACATAATTCTCTAACTCCTTCCCTTCTTAGGATATTTGCATCTTTCTTTCAATAATCATAATCTACTCTTCGTTAATACTTAACTATTCTTATTCCAAATAATAGCATGACATACATTCTAAAATATCTATTGTTTCCCTTTTAATAGACTTATCACATAACGATGTAGTTGCAAGAAATACAGATAAAGATAGCGAAAGATGTATAGGATATCGGGAAGATAGATAGATAACTTATCCGCAATATACTTCAAAATATGTATGGAACAGTGTGAATAGGTCCGACATTCATTGTCTAATAACCTTGGCGATAAGCATGATGTGGCAGCTATTTACTCAGCTTTACCAAACATCTAGTACGACTCACAAGAAATATATAAAATACCACTGTCCAAGACAACATGTGTACCAGTCGTAGGGCTTTGTTAACTACGCTGATTAACATCTAAAACTACTTATTATTTCATTCCCTGTAGCATCCTAGCTTTTAATACATCCTCTTGGTTTCCGAATCACCACGTACTACCAAGTCACTACCCAAACTATCTCTCGAGATTTTTACTGTATCCAACATCGATAAAATACTAACTACCTTTTAAAACAATAAACAAAATTCGCTAATATAAAACATTTCCCTATTCCATAAGAACAATTTGTCTTGCTTTATTACACTGTAGGTTCAACATCTACATTTTGTTAAAATAACATTTAAATATCCCAATCGGAAAATTAACAGAAAATATCACATAACCATCGGTTATATTGAACTATATTAATAACACATAAAATGATTATCGTATGCATATTTTTAAAAATCTAATCACATCTCAAAGTGTTTTAGAGTGTTGTTTTCAAAAATGCGTTTTACAACAATAATAACAATAAAACTTTTGCGCTACATTCATTCGATTCTCAGCTGATCTAAATAAATAAAACATACATTATATATCATTAATAATTATAAATGTTACCAAAAACAATCTTTATCTTCCTATCAGAGTTCGTAGTAGGCTTCTTTCTCTTCGAGCATCGCAAATATACAAATTTCCACATACATACAATTTTATTTTAAAATTCAAAATCATAACATATTATTTCATATAATGTTATATTACGAATTAATGTATTTTGTTTTCCCTATCGCTATCTAAAACTTAATGTTTAACTTAGATTAGTAAAGAAAATAATTCAAACCATAATCACATATTTTTCTGACGGTAAATCTTGGTTAGACCCATAATATTTATTATTTCTTCTTTTGTCCAAATGTTCTCCTTTCTGCTTATTAAAGTTTTAAATAAATTAGTTCATTTAATAAACTGTTTAGACGATCTTTAGTTTTAGTGTTTAATTCAAAATTATTAAAAAACATTTTATTTAGTTATCCCACGAAGCTTTTTAATGTTCTGGCGAATATTACCTCGGCGCGTTGATGCATCTTTATTTCTAGTTAAACTACAATTATTTAATAATTACGGTACCAATTGTGTTTTCCATGGATCCAATATTTTATATTTCTCTTCTGTAAACTTTTTTTTTTTTTCTTTAGGCAAGTGTTTTCCTTGGTAAACTTCACTTTCATTCATTATTATTTTATATACACTACTTCCGATCTTTAACTATTTTCTAGAGTATTTTCTCAAGTCATCTTAAAGAAAGTAATTCAAACTATTTCAATATTAAAATTCCTTTTGTCCATTTATTCTTATACGAATAATACTTATTTTTATTTTCCATTATCTTCATTAACTTTGCGCACAATGTCCTTTCATTGATTTTATACGCACGAAAACAGCTTTCATAGTGATACGCTATATAAACTATATCAACGAATAACATTAACATATTTGGAACATTATAAAATTTACAACTTGGTTTTAAGAATCTATCCATTTTCTATTGAAAACTGATTATATTTCGATAGAATCCACTGGCAGGTTACTGTAAAGTTAGTGAAACATTACTATGAAAAACTTTTTTTAAAAATTTTATTCTAAGATTCTTTTCGGATGATTTTTAAATTGTCAGTTGGTTTCTTTCAAAGATATTATTAAAATTATAATAAAATTGACTAATAAATTGAAAAAAAAAAAAAATTAGAGAGCTTAAAATTTTACCTCTGCTCTGGAGTCAACACATTTTTGTTCTCCCCTGTTTATACAATTAATTAGTGCGATTTGTTGTCTTCCAAGATCTATTTTTTATTGGTTCAACTCCTACTTGGATTTATAAACAATTTCTAAAGTTTTAAAATCATGACGTAATAGACTTAAATGTTAACTCATTATTATTTTTAAATCAATTATTATCTATTACAATTTAACTACCTTTAAAACAATTTTGAAACAATAATTAATAAAGATGTATACTACTTATTTTTATTATGATGTGTGACAATTCCATCCACTTCTATAATATACTATTTAAATATTTTAATTATTAGTATTAATTTAAACCGGTGCTTATACATAGAATATTCCAGACAGTCATGTAGTCATTTCCGGTGTTTAGTCTAATTTTATCTGTCTTAATAAATTTGCTACTTATATTATATAAAATAATTATATAAAATTTTGAAAAACAATTTAGAAGAATATAGAATTAGATACAATTCTCACCATCACAATACTTATTATTAAATATATCATATTAATCTTTTACTGCTTAATATAGTCTATAATTTTAAATGGCTAAATGCTGTTGATATGTACATTAAATAAATAAAGAATTGAAGAATTGAATTATTATTATTATTATTATTATTATTATTATTATTATTATTATTATTATTATTATTATTATTATTATTATTATTATTATTAAATAAGGTTAATAATTTGGTGAGAGATGTGAGAGTAGAGAAAACAGCCAACAGTAAAATAGTAACTTTATTATAGTTAAACAAATTAAATATATATATGTGTGAGTGTAGTTAAAAGAAAAGATAAGACTAAGATAAATAAGTAATTTCAGGTAGATTTATAAAAATGGATGTATAGCAATGGTAGAAGCCATAAATAAGCAGGCAAATAATGTTAGAGGGGATGGGTGTGGGAGATCGGATGAACACACCAATTAAATGGAAAGAAGAAATTAAAAATATATAATAGATTAATTGAAAAATGAGATAGTAAAATGATAGAATTATTGAAAAAAAAAAGTATAATAAAATTAAATATTATAAATGCTTACTAGAACAAGAGCAAAAATGGAAGCTCAAGATAAAGAATTAAAAAAATGTTCCCAGTCAGGAACAACAGCAAAATAAAAATGATAAGCAAGAAAACAATTACATCATGATAATGATGGATAAAATGTTCAAATAAAATGTTCAATTAACTTCAAAAATAAAATGAAACAGCTGAAGAACTTAAAAAACAAAATAATGAAACAACTGAAGAGCTTAAAAAACAAAATAAGGAAACTGCTAATGAGCTTAAAAATCAAAATAATGAAACAATCATAAAATTAGAAAACCAAGCTCACATGCTTGAAGAATTAAAACAGCAGATTAAGTCAGGATATGAATAATGAAAGAAATAGATGGAAGTATAAAGTTAGTGGAAAATCAAATTGAAATAGCATGTCAGGAAATTGAAAAAAATAAAATAGAACAGGAAGGAAAGATAGAGCAGAAAGTAATAACAGGCAATATGATAGAAAATGAAAGGATAATAGAAATTTAGCAGATTAGATAGATAAAATAGATTTTAATAAAAGTAAACAAGGTGAAATGCTTAAAGAAATTGGCAAGATAAGTGAGAAAAGGGGCCACATAGATGTTAATAATTACAAGCAGGAGAGCATGAATGTAAACTCACATGTAGAGAATAGTAACACTGCAATAGTCAAACAATTTCTTAAAATAATATTTTCAGGATATATAGGTGAAGCTCTCATTTATTATATAAGTAGCTTAGAAAGATACTTTGCATTAAATGAGCTATATGAAGAGGCCATGATTGCGACTTCATGCAGCCATCTACAAGGCACTTCTCAAGCTTGGTAGGACTCCCTATTCAAAAATCCCATAACCTTTACTGAAAACAAGCAAGATCTACTATTCCACTATTGGCGTAAAAAGAGAATATTAGACACCAGAGATCACAAGAAAAATGGTGACCGGGAGAACTTCTACTCCTTTCTTCCATAGGCAGATAGCAAAATTACAAGCATGAACAGCCAGTCCACTATCAACAAATAATTTGATGTCCGTTTTCCTTATAATGTAGAGCAAATGCTCATTGGAACTGAGAGAAAGATGGTGGAGCAAATGGCTGAATTACTAATGCTTTCTATAGCACCAGACTGCCTATGAAATAAAAGTTTGAGGATTTAAACCCTATCCTAAATAACCATCAATAAATGCCATGAAATTTGGTCACAGGACAAACTCATGAAATGGATTCAGAAAGAGATTGTTTTTTAGCAGCCCTGAAAGGACAAACAATTTTAGGTGAAGCGGAAGTGATTCAGATCTCACTCATGTAAGACCAAGGGGCAATTCACAATCCCTTAGCATGAGTGCTATTCTAAATCAGAATCAAAATAAAGTACTGCCAGATAAAAAATAGTCTATTAACCAGATGGACTGACAAGTTTGACCTTATGAATAATGACTCTAGATTGTGTTGATGAAAATGTGATTAAAGTTAGAATGTATTTTTTTTATAATGAACATAAATAAATGATTTTTTTTAGCAACCGAGGAAAATTAGAAAAATAAATAAATAATAAAAATCAGATAATTCGACAGAATAATACAAGTAACAACTCTCAATAAAGAGTAAAAATGAAAACTTTTATAATGTTACAAAATTTATGAGTACCTCAGCTCATAAGTCTACTTTGGACACAGCAGCACATGACTAAATAAAAAAATTTTAAATAAGGCTTTTAAAGTTGAAAAATAAAAGAAATAAATAATAATATAACCTTATAAATATTAGTCATGAAAGAAAAATAATAATACCATTCATTTTACTATCTGTTGAGTGATGATGAGTAAGGAAACAATAGATTGAGGTATGTGTGTATTTTTGCGCTTGATTAGGCCTTTTTTGTGGAGACATTGATCTGCAAGTGGGTCTGCATGAAAGCCAGTTATGATGATGATGTGCCAGTAGAGAAAAGTTCTGGATCATTAACAATATAGCTGGAAGAGAAATTCCCAGCCAAGTAAAAAAAAATTGTAAGCCGAATGTTCAGTAGAGATAGTCCTGATATGTAGAGATAAATATTCCAAGTCCATGTTTTGCATCCATATGGCAAAAATTTGGCCCATGTTATTGTCATGACTTCTGCAAGAAATTAAATGTGGGTTTAATTAACATGGAATTGATCTGCGTATGATATGCAAAGTCTTTAAGTTGGATATCTCTTTTATATCACTTACTCATTGTAATTACATTCATATCGGCCCTTCAAGCCAATTGTGCAAACGCTTTGCGAGTGTCAAACAATAAATGAATACCCTCTGCGCCTTCTGTGTCAGTACTTCAGATTTGGTCATATATAAATATTTGAGTCGTAGGAATAAGAGGGATTCTTTTTATTCCTGCATAAATTCTATATCTTGTATTGGTCAGGGTATTCATTTATTGTTTGACCTCCAAACATCCATTAAAAGAGTAACAACAGCACTTATTTACTCATTGTAAGAAATCTCACCCAGTATGATCCCTACATATTAGGAAAGTATAAATATTTTTTGTTTAAAATAAACATTTAGAATTAAAATTGATCAATGCCTAAAGAAAGGAATTGATGTATTTTACTCATAAATTGAGAAGGGTGTGATGTAATGGATATATAAATATGCATTTACATGAGATACTTAAAAGCATATTAAGAATATTCAGAGAAAAACAATATTTTATTTTTATTATTATTAATGAAAAAGACTGCCAGTTTAATAAATAGAATAAAAGGAGTTTAGAATAGATCAAAGATCAGTTAGGAAATAAAATTGTGTATCTGAATCGTAAGTTAAAATAAAAGAAAAAATGGAAGAGAGAAAAATATAATTCAAGTATGATGTAGTTTAAGAATTTTAATTAAATTTACTATTTTAAGGGAATGATTTATTTTGTCTTTTAAATAAAAGTACAAATTCAAAAATATTACGTTAATAAAAGAAAACTAATTGTGTAAAGGTAACTTAAAGATTATAAAGTTATTTGGTGAAATAATTTACACTAAAATATTAATTATAAAGAAAGAAAATTAAAAAAAAGAATGAGAGAATTGTAATGTAAATAGTTATACAGAATTATTGCCTAAAATTATTTAATTAGAGAAAATAAGATCTAATCAAAATTAAAATTATTTTGTAAATTTCTAGAATGGATTATGTTTTACTGAAAACAATAACATATCCAACTGATTAGATAATCAAATGTTATTAATGTTGTAATTAAAATTAAAAAAAGAAAGAGATTAACTAATTAGAAAAAAAGAAGATTGAAACAGATTAATGACATAAATGAGCTTAGATGTTGGTTTGTCAAGGGTATAAAGGCTATTAAATTTTCATTAAAATTATTTTGCTGTCTGTTATTATTTATTTTGCTGTTGTTTCGATTCTGATCCTGTTAATTGGATTTAGCTGCTGCTAGTTATATTAATTTCTGAAGGCTTATCACCTGCTGAATTTTGTGGACTTTTTCATCAAGAATGTATAATTTGTCCTTTAGTGATACCCTGACATCACCTTGCAGTGCTAAACTTGCAACAGGGTGTTCATTTGGTTTTCATCACCCAGTTCCTGTACATTTGATAGTCTGAGATGTGACAAATATCTTGATTTTCTATTGCTAAGACATCTACCTGTCATTATAAAAGACCATTTCTGAACAAGGCCATGAAGATATATGCTGCCCTGGAAAAGAAGAAGTGACTAACTGTTAAAAGAAATTGGGAAATTTGTTCAAGAATGTCAGTCACAATTTTTACAGACTGTCAAGAAGACAAGGGTGATCATTTCAATAAAATTATAGAAAAACCTAGGTTAATGTAAGAAAATAATTCAGTCTAGATGTAAAATGATATGCAGTGGGAAGATTTCATTCTCTTAAACTTTCGTAAAATTAGTAGTGATAAATTTTTAGTACCTAGTTAAAGTAGACTTAACTATACAGAATAACTTGGTAATTAGTTTGATTTAATTTTATTTTTTATTCTTATTATTATGTTTTTTTTTTGTAAATAAATATGTGGATGTAATATGTTAATTTGACCTAAGTTCTCTCTCTCTCAGTACCTCACTATACGACATTTAATTAAGATAAAATTTCTCAATTACATTGTTTGCATTTAATATGCATTGTCTGATAGCCTGAATTAGGTAAGTTTTTGTTCACTTGAGCTAGTTGTGGAATCAAGTGCTTGGAGTATTGAAAGTTGTTTTTTTTGTGAGTATTCCAGTCACATTGGCTGGATGGTGCCTGGGGGGTTTATCCCCAGTATAAAAAATATCCACAAAGAGGTATTTTACTTGTAGAAGTTATGGAGCGAGTATAAAGATTTTGAAAGGTGGCTGCAGTTATGTACTTATAGACAATATCAGTCTAGCCATTCGTATGATTAATATGTAAAAATATTGATCATATTAACTCCTCTGCTTGTGTAATGGTGTCAATTTATATAAATTATTATTGTTCAAATTTAAAAATAATAAAATGCAGATATCCATTATAATATATTGTAATCCTATGGGTTACGTAGCAGCATAGTTGTTTATGTGCACATTTATATATAAATTAAAGGAAAAGTAGAAATTAACATAGACATAAATTTTTGTAGATATTTTTTTACATTTCCTGGAATAAAAATAATAAATAAAGGGTTAAATAATTCTGAATTTACAGAATTTTATTATAGATTAAAACATTTAAAAAGGTCTAACTAAATATTAATATTATATTATTATTATTCTGATTTTGAAATTTAAAAACAAGCAGAGTTTATTTTTGAAATCTTTTAATTAAAACTTGTATAAAATATCTGTTTTTTAATTAATGCTTGTATGCATTTCTATTATGTGCACATTTATATATAAATTAAAGGAAAAGTAGAAATAAACATAGACATAAATTTTTGTAGATATTTTTTTACATTTCCTGGAATAAAAATAATAAATAAAGGGTTAAATAATTCTGAATTTACAGAATTTTATTATAGATTAAAACATTTAAAAAGGTCTAACTAAATATTAATATTATATTATTATTATTCTGATTTTGAAATTTAAAAACAAGCAGAGTTTATTTTTGAAATCTTTTAATTAAAACTTGTATAAAATATCTGTTTTTTAATTAATGCTTGTATGCATTTCTATTATCTATTTTTAAAAACCTTTGATAAGATTTTCAAATGTAGCTTTTTAATTAAAAGTGTTTTTGTAGGGATTAAAATTGTTTCCAATCCAGAAAGATAAGAAAAAAACAGTTTTTATATTGGTGTTGTTGTCACCTCAGATGATTCAATAAAAGGATTGGTAAAAAATATCAGTTCAGTTTAGCTTGCAGCTTTTGTAAGAGCTGGCCAGAAAAGTCTGGCTTTAATATTTTAAGAAGTTGCTGACCAAGTTGGCCAGCTGCAAAATCTGGGTAGTAATTTCTGAGAAGAGAGTTGGCTAATATTTTTGTAGGAGTTAGCTGCACTTTGTGAGTAACTGTAGCAGAGAGTGGCCACAGTAAAGCTAGCTGCAGAGATGGCTGGCAGAATTATACAGAAAACTACCACAAGGATGTAAGAATATAAGAAAGCAGCTGCTCTACAGTTCACTGATGGAGTTCGAATTCACATGGAGGAAAAGAGTCAAGATCCTTTGTAATTCATAGCTACAAATGTGTTCTGAGAATGCTAACAATTATACCTGAATTACACCTTCCTGATTATGACAATCATGGATTATACCTGTCTCACCAAGACCACTCACAAAGAGAAGCACAGATAAATGTATATACAATGGTGAGTAGCATTATTTATAATGAGAATGAAATTTTAAATAATTTCTTTGGTAAAATTGACATTTAAAAATATCTATATTTTAAAAGATAACAAGTAAATAATTTTGCTTAAATTGAATTAAAATTTTAAAGTAATGATTGATTCATAAACAATTTATTTTGAAAAAAGAAAAAGAGGGCTTCAAAAATCTTTTTAGATTAATTTAAAAATGTAATTAATTAATTTACTTGTCAAAAAATTGACTTTATTTTTTTAAAAAAAAGAAGGCAAAAGAAAATATTTTTTATTGACTGAAAAAAAGAGACTAATTAATAATATTAATTCATATCATTTATATGTTCATAGATGTACATATATGTGTGAATTTTATGTATAGTTTTCAAATGGAATTAATTATGAAATATATCTTTAATAATTTTATTATTTTGATAAATTCAAACATGTTCATTTTATATCAAACCACATGCCTGTGTGCTGAATGGATTTTAGGTTAACCTAGTGAAACTTATGTGTAAACCATCATATAATAACTTAAATTTTGTATATTAAATATATAAATCACAATGTGATAATATTTTTATTATTGTATGTTAATCAAAATTAAGTTTATAGTTAGACAGTACATTAATGGTACTAAGTGGTCAGAGCATTGATAATGATCAGCATGTTTTAAAATCCCAGCATTATTATTTAGATTTTTCTGATTATATATTCTGATGGATTAGCACTTAAGTGGTGTATCCAAATTAATGGTTTCAATAATCTGCTACAAGTTGGCAAAGTCTAATTAGCCTGGTCTACAGAAGACCCATTTCCAATCCATTCACCAGATTAACTGATAAGTTATATTTTTTATTGTCCAAAATCCAACCACAAGATAGACTGTTGATTTTATTCTGATTTATTGTATTGATGTATTTTGATTATTGATCATTTATTCATGGATGATTATTTCTCTTGAGTAGTACTAATATTTATTTTTACTTATTTATAATATTGATTGATGCATAGATAATCATGGTTGCTCTAAGAAGTAATTGGCTGATCTCATAGAGATTTTTTTAATTATCTCATGCTCTCTTAAATATCTTATATTTTTGGATATTAAATATTTCCTTTAATATCTTCTAATTTACTTTAATAATTAATTTGATATTTCATTTTAAATTTACTTGGGAGTGATGATGATTTGCCATCACCCCAGGTACAACGTCATTTCCACCTCCAATTTCCCCATCCCAATTCAATATATATATAATTTAATAATTATAGTAGTCATAAAATAATAAGTTGAATGCAATAATCTTAATTTTTATTTTAATATTTTAAATGAAATGCTATTTTATTATTATAAAAACAAGTTCATTTACTCTTAAAAGAATACAATTGGTAACCGTAAGAAAAGCGAGTACATTTGGAAAAAAAAAAAAATATGAATATGGTAGTACAATAATATATAGTTTGTTGAAGGTAATATGTTTTGCTAATGCCATGTTGTTATTTTGTAGTACTTAAAATGCGAATATTTTTTTTTGAATATATTATAAAATCTATAAATAATTTTTAAGTAAAAATATAAGTTTATTTATTTATTTTTGTCTTATTTTAGGAAGCACACTCTCTTCCTGGTATTGGTACTAGATTAGCTGATAAAATTTGGGAAATTATTGAGTTTGGCCATTTAAGAAAAATTGATGAAGTCTGTAATGGAGAATGTGCTATTGCTCTAAATCTTTTTAGTAATTTGTGGGGTGCTGGACCAACTACTGCTGAGCAGTGGGTGCAGCAGGTACAAATCTTTTTATATTATTTTGATTAATTTTCATAAAATGCAGTTATATTGCTGAATTTATTGCTGACAGTATAGTAGAATGGATACAATTCTGAATATTTGCTTATCTGTGAAGTAAAAGTATTTAATTTCAGGATGCTTTTATCCATTGTAAATTATGCTGCTACTCTATAATATCTTTATTGTTTTAATAAATTAGTATTTAAATTTATATTACCTGATAATGTTTTTAAAACTTTTTTTTCTAGTACTAATAGGAAAAAAAATCTAAATTCTAGATCTAAATAAATCAATTTTAATATGATTAATATTAAAACTCACTTCATTTTTACCATCTCAATATGATTGCTAAAATTCGGATTCTTCTTATTAACTCTGAGAACTCTCTATTAATCATATTTACCATATTATATCCCGATTTCATTATTATATTCTGGATTTTCACTGCCATTTTTTTCTTATTTGTTTTATATATTTCTATACACTCAGAATTTCTTCAGTAATCTGTACTATTATACAATACATGATTTCTTAAGAGCAATTTAGATATTATCTTCTATATATAGAAAAATTTGCCTTAATAAGTATCACTTCAATTTCATTTATAAATATATTATGACTTTGAGTTTAAAAACAGACACTTCCATTGCAGTCTAACATATTGGACGATATCGAAACACTCATAAGTTTATTTAATATTGTTGGTTATTTCCAATATTTATAAATAATGGTATTAAAACTAATGATTAATATCACTTTCTGCAAGATAAAAGCATCTTCAGCATTCATCTATAGAAAAATGTGGTATATTGCAAATTTATGATTCTCCATTTTTGTTTTATCTTTAGTTAAGAATATCTTTTGATACCCATTCATCAACCAAATGCCCAAAGTTTATTCTGATTAATTTTAAAACATTAATCTTTTAATTACATGTTATAATACTAATACTAACATGGTTTTATGATCAAGCACATTTGGTATAGAGTAAATCCCTGGCCTTTAATATACCCTGGATATAATCTTACATACAGATAACCCTCACAAATACAATGCACTTATTCGTATCATTAGTTTCATAGTATATATCTAATAAAAAATTATTATAATCAAAATGCCTTTCTTATGATAATTCTACTGAGTGGCCACCCACTTTACATCTGAATCCCAATTTAAAAATAACTCAAAATTAATTAACTGAGATGATTCTTTTGGATCCGATATTGAACTTAATAATAACTCCATTTATGTGAGGTGGTCTCTTTTGAATATGATCTTGAATATACTAGAAAAATCCATGTATAAATTCACAATATAGATATAATATATTTTCACCATTCTACAGTGATGTAATAATTGCATTTATATTATAAATTCTAAGAAAATCTAATTCATGGCAATTTATGTGAAGGTTAATTTATGTATAAATGAACTCAATTGAATTTCAAAATAAATCTTTAGTTTAATTTAAAACTCTAATAATTATTCTACCACTCATTATTTTTAACATTTGGACACTTCATTTAGATATTTTACACATTTGCACATTTCATGTATTTAAAATGAATATTGCTGTATTAATTATTTTATCTAATTGCTAATTTTCACATGGAAAGAAAACACTTTTTTTTTGTTTTGAAAGGAGATAAAATTTTAACTAATCATATATATTGTAACTGGACTGCCATATACCCACTTTAACTCGGTTGTAACTATTTCACCCCCTTACAACAGTATTTCCTGCTCATTAGAGGATGGAGCACCATAGAGACTGGAAACACCTAGAAATATATGTGTTTGGTTTCCGAAACGGCACCATTAGAGTTCCATCTCACTCCAACCTGACTTACCTAGGTCTAGTTATGCTGGACATAGCTCAGGAGGCATGAGATTCTCATGAACAAGTGCAATGAAAGACAAGGGATGCAACATGAACAACTGGATTGGTTTTATATAACAATAAATTTATTTCAACATTTGTTAAGATCATTAGTTCTTCATAGTTATTTTGGACAATAAGCCCATAAAGTTTATCATTAGTTCAGTTTTGACATAGTTCATCTTTAGGATCCATTTTCTGGTATGCGCATATTTTCTTGGTTTATTACTCCTCATTAGTGATGTATTTATCCGCAGTGTCCTTTACTTTTTTTAATGGTGATTCAAATATTATTCTTTGATCCATATACAGCTGTGTTTTTCTTGTAAACATCCATAATTCCTTCTTTTAAAGATTTTCTTAAGCACTTTTAATCCTTCCCAGTATAATCGTGCTTTGTACATAACATTTATTATTCTACCATCTACCAGCTAGAGACATATTTCAATTATATAACGTTTATATTTTATTCAGATTGATATATGTGGCATATATAATTTATACTAGTGCAGATGTATTTTGATTACATAATCTTTTATAATTTATTCCATTAAAGTCGTTTTTATTATAAACATATAAGTATTTGGGATTTATTTCGATACAGACATAACGTATATCTAAAATATAAGTATTCATGAGTTATTCCAATAACACTGTATATTGTATACAAACATATAAGTATTTATGATTTACTTTAATATAAACATGATTTTAAAATATAAATATATATGATTCATCCCAATAAAGACTTATATTGTTTATAAACATATAAACATTTATGACATATTTTAATGCAAACATATTTTGCTGGTATAATAGGCAAAAATCTCTACATACAGTAGTGCCACTCTAAGCAAGACAGAGTAATCAATGGATGCCAGAAGGCTTGTGCATAAAATCCCTATCTAGTGCCTACTCATCCAATATCCCCAAACTAGTTTCTGACTTATGGCCTTCGTCAGTGAGGAGCCTTGGATCTGAGATCACTGCACCTAGATCTTAGGATGTAGATAGGGATTTTATGCACAAGTCTTCTGGCATCCATTGATTACTCTGTCTTTCTTAGAGTGGCACTACTGTATGTAGAGATTTTTGCCTATTATAACACCAGTTAGGAGCAAGCATGGAAGATAATGATCATGTGATGTTTTAAGGTTTAATATTTTGCTGGTCAGATATAAGTATTTGTTTATTATTTTAATTCAGATGTATATGCATATAAAAAGATAATCATTTATGATTCACCTTATTAAAAATGTATTTTGATTATAGACATTTAAGTATTTATGATTTATCCCCAATATAACATATTTTCACATAAAAATATAATCATTTATGATTTATTTTAAGAAAGACGTTTTTTGATTATAAACATATATAAGTATTTAATATTTCATAAAATCGTTACCTTCATTTTCATCCGGTGTGTTCATCAACTACAGGTTACTATTGCATTTCAAAAAGGAATTGGTTTATTTAAGCTGACTGGCATTATTTAATTTCCATTGGAAATTCACCCAGGCATGCTTGGAGACTCATGGCGATAGATGGAGAGAAAGCTATTACAGACTAGCCTACCATCCTTATGATTTCCTTGTTAATAATTTTTTTTCAAAATCCAACACTATAGTAAAACTAGATTTCTTAGCTGGAATCAACAGTGTAGCTGTACATATCATATTCCAAATGTGACTGCATTAAAGTCAGTTGGCATCTAAACAGCTAAGCAACACTTAGATAAAAACTCTAGAACTTTTTTGTGAACTTCAAACACCACTATTTATACCCTGATAAATTCTCTGGATTAATCTAGCATGGCTCCATTGTATCTGATTTGTCAATCAGCTTTCATTTAAGCCAGAGTGCTTTTCTCTTCTTGTTGATTGGATTGTTAGTTTTAGCAGGACAGATAAGAACTTATGTAGATTAAGTCATGTTTTCCAATTTGATAAGTTTGCCTCAAGTGATTATTATATTTTATACAACAACATCGTTTCAAAAATTAAAAATATAATATTTTAAAAAATGCCAGTTTTAAATACTTAGAGAAGTATTTATTTCATGATTTAAAAATTATAAAAATCAATAATGAAGATTTATCTTTTTTCTCAATTCTTTTAACTTTTGATTATTATAGAAAATAATGATTTTCTTTTAAATTTAAACAGTTTGCTTTTTTTAAAAAAAAATAAGATTATAGAAAAGTTGATTTCTTTCATATACGTTTGTTTTCATTCAATCAATTACTTTAGGTGGAAGGGGAAAATAAATCTTAAAATATATTCATGAAACAGAGGGTCTGTTTCAATATATATAATATAAGAATAGATGAAGCAAATTTTGTATTTTAGCTGCTTTAAATGCAGTTAGAGCATTGTAGATGCTGAACAGCAAATGCTATTTTTTTTTAACAAAACATTCGCTTTTTCCCTTAGTCAGTCAATTAAATAATATATTATATAAACACTTTATATATAATAAAGTATAGTTTGTTAGAATTAATACATTCTAAGAGGTCATAAAATAAAACTTAATATTGTTACTATCAGAATCAATAAACCGTTTTTTTTTTCTTTTTTTTTTGACTTAAGTAGCATAAAGTCTTGTTGTCATGATTCTCTCTACAGTTTGTTGTGAGGATTTTTATGCAAGTAACATTTTTCCTTCTATGGCATACTTAATCGATTCTATTTATAATCATGTTTCTTTCTTTACAAGTTATTATACTGATGTTTTTCAGTTTTCTATCCTTGAAATTAATTGAAGTTCAGCATTTTTTTTTCCATCATTTTGATTAGGCATTCCTTCAAAGTAGCTTGATCATATTCATCAAGAGATCCAGGTTAGACTTTAGGCAGCTGGTAGTTTTTCCTCTTTTCAATTTGGTCTTTCTAATGGCAGTTTTTTTACTCATCTCTATTTTATTTTAATTACATGAATTTTCAAAACACTATAATTATTTCATTAATTAAATTTTCAAAACATTATCATTATTTAATTGATTGAATTTTCAAAACACTAATTATTTAAATGTTTGCATTTTCCTTATTTTTGAATCTTATAACTCCATTTCAAAATGCAATTATAAATTTAAAACAGATTTAATGTTTTAATTACTTTATTTTTAAGCTATAACATTATCATTATTTAATTGATTGAATTTTCAAAACACTAATTATTTAATTGTTTGCATTTTCCTTATTTTTGAATCTTATAACTCCATTTCAAAATGCAATTATAAATTTAAAACAGATTTAATGTTTTAATTACTTTATTTTTAAGCTGATTATTAAACCAAAATGTAGATTATTTAATTAAACTTTTAAAATCTATTTCTTTTCATACTAGCAAACTTAATTGTGATGTTTTTCAATACATTCCCAACAACATAATTTTAAACATACATTCTTTTGTTATTTGCTGAAAGAAATTGCTTTATTATTATTTTTTTTTTAAATTTTAGAGACTTTTAACAAATTTATTATATTATTTAAAATTATTTTGTACATTAGAACATTACCTTTTATTATTACCTTTACTATTTTATTTCAAGATATTTTTTTCATTTTATATAACTTTTTTTAAAACTTTTATACTGATATATTTATTAGCTATCTTCACAACAATTGCTAACCAGCTCACTGGAAGATCACATGGCTGGCAGTGAAATATATTACATTCATTTAAGAATAAAATAGTTCTTATAAAATGAAATTCTGTCTTTTATCTTTGCATCTTTAATTATAAGTTAAAATTAATAATGCTGTGTTTAAATGTGGCTTGCATTTGAAATTTAACATTATTCCAACATTTTTCAGAAAACCAAACCTTAATAAAATCCAATGCTACAAGAATAAGCTGTGGTTGTTTTATCCATTTTAAAAGTGAAAGCAGTTGAAAAAGATCAAATGACTGTAATTAATAATACTTCTGCAAGTTTTTTATTTAATATTTTTAAATTAAAGGTTTATTGTGATTTACAATTAACCAAGCATTATTAGTAATCTTTTTAGCACTCCTTTCCTTACTAGATTTCTCAGCCATGGCAAAATGACCATTTGCATTAACTATCACAGATATGCAAGTTTCCAAACAATGATGGGATGACATGGATTTTACCCTTGTTTATAAACTTGCTAGATATGCTAATTCCTATATACATTTGCAACAACTAATATAAATGGTCATTTTGCATTGACATAGCATTCTAGTAAATAAATATAAAGATCTTGAAAAATTTATTAACAGCATGATGGAAAGTTACTGTATTTAATTATATATTGTAATAATACATTTTCGACTAGTGCAAATTCTGTCATATTCTACAAGTTTCCCAAATCAATCAAGCTTATTTTGAGGAATAAACTAAATATTGTACAATGTAGAAAAAAAATATTTTTTTGATGACTATCTTATTTTTATTTGAATATATGTTTTAAATACTATGGGTGATTATATGACGATGATGATGATGCCTCCAAAGACAACGAAGAAGACGATGAAGAAGAAGATCGCTGCCGCCAACTCATAAAAATATATTTGTCAAATTTGTAAAACTTCTTGCATATTAATATACCTAAGTTATTAAAAAAATTTTTTTTTTCTTGTAACTTTGCTTGGTTAAAATCAAAAAAAAAAACAGATAAAAAAACAAAAACTAATTAAAGATAATTATAAAGTTTGATTAAAGTTAAATTCTGTAGAATAATAGAAAATCATTAGACAAAATAAAAACCAAGAAAAAAAAAAAAAACAACTAAGGTTTTTGAGAAGGGTTGTTCTTGTGAGAAAACAGTTATACAAAGTGAAAAAAGAAGAGGAAAAAACAACAAAATCTGTGGAAAGCCAAATGCACATCACAAGCATTATATAGCTTGAAAAGATCTCAATCCTAGCATTATACATTATCTAAGAAAACTGTTATTGTATACTTTTTAATTACTGACACAAATGCAGCTACAGTGTCAAAATTTTACGAAGTAAAAATAATAAAAATATGCCTGCTTAATATGTAGCAATGATGTAGCCTTACCAACCATGAAAAACTGCCTGTAAGGAATTCAGAGATGGAGAGATATGAAATATAGCTTTTTTGGTCATGGGAGAACAGTTTCTCATCATGTGCACTTATATAGCCCACAAAACCAAGGAAAATCTAATCAAAATCAACCAACAGAGACTGATTTAATGACATTTCAAGACACAAATTTATAAATCTGTATAGTAAGCTTACTGAATTATTTAAAGATCATGGTACAATTATTTATATGAATACATACAAGGGGCCTCCATAAAATATAAATTTCATGTATATATTTTAATACATATATTTTTGAAATTAAACATTATATAATTTTTTTATTATTATTAACGAATTTTTATTTAGTGTGGCATAAATTGATATATTGTATGTATATTTAATTTTGACATTTATAGTTCCATTTATATTTTTCTTTAGTCTGTTTATTGATTTATTAGTTTAGTCATAAAGTAATAATGTCTTTAGATAATCTTCCTACTTTAATTGAAATTTTCTAAAATAAATTATGGTTGTTATTTAAATCATTTAGTTATCTGTGCATTCTTTTCTCAATTGTCTCATTCCCAATGAGTAAATAGCAATCATCCACTGATACTGAGCATTTATGTTTTGAGCTAAGCAAAGCGAGATTCTTACCTTGAGAACTACAATGATAACACTAGTGGGTAATGTATTCATAGATGATTTTTCTTAGAAGAAAGTGATACTCTGAATTAGGATTAATCGAGTTCAAATCTTATATATTCAAATAAACATGTATGAATGAGTATGAAGGGAGACCCTCTGAGATAGGATTTGATGCATGATGATCAGGAAATATAACCAGGGTACCTTATTTAAGCAGTTATAATAGGAATAGAAGGTTTGATTATCATAATGAATATCCATTTTAATTAAATTTAATTCTTTGAAATTCGAATGTTAATTAATCTTTGATAAATTGACAAAATACATGGTGTTTTAAAGTAATTCAGTTATATGTCAGTATTGCATTGATATATGTATATGTATGTTTGAGTCATCAGTGTAAGAATCATCATCCTCCTATAAGGTGATTCCCAGTACGTTATATATTTAAGTTAAATGTTTGCATATAATTTCCTATTTTTGATGAACAGTATTTTAATAGCATATTCTGTGATTAATTAATATTTTTCATTGTGTTATAGTAGAGAAAAAATATCAAGTTTTTAGAAGTAGACACAGAATTCCAAAATTGTCACACAAAATTTTAACTTTTATACAACTTTAAAATTATTTTTTAAAGATTTTTTTTTTTAAACTTATAGGGATTTCGTACTTTAGATGATTTGCGAGAGAAGGCCAATCTTACAAGGCAACAAAAAATTGGTTTACAGTATTACTATGATATTTTAGAACGTATGCCGAGGAAAGAAGCTGCTGAAATTGAAAAAACAGTTAGTAGATTTATTGTTTGATTATTTTTATAATAATAGAATAAGTAATACTTGTAGTAATAATAATAATAGTGATTCAAGATATTGATAATAATAGTGACTGAAGATATTTTTAAGGATTGATGAGGTAATCATGATTAGTATGTTATATCTAGTTATGCAAGGTATGATATGCATATTCAAATGGTCAAAATTTTAAAAAAGAAACCTCTTTTGTATGGATTATTATATTTTTCATTATAAATTTAATTAATGATAAGTTAAATAATTAGGAAATTAGGCAAAATATTTACAGTCAATGTTTTTACGTAGATGCCTATATTTTACTTCTATATAATTTTATTATATTGATGTAAATGTAGCACTAATTTTTATTCTATAGTACTGATATCATCAGACTTATGAAAGAAGAATAAGTTGATTGGGAAAGATAAGAAAAAATAAAACAATAGAGAGGAAATATGATCCTCATTGTTTTTTGCCATTCAAAAATAATTTTATTATACTTTATTTAAGATAAACAACCAAAAAATATGAATATTGGAGAAATAGGAAAGAGAAAATGACATTCAAAAACATTTTTGTTTAGATTCTGAATAGAAGTAACATTTAATTCAAATGGAAATCATAAACATTTTTATCTTTTCTCAGATTTGTCTTAATGTATGCCCTAGAAAACAATGAAGAGAACTGTTCTTGGAATCATATGGAAATCAATTTTGTTTCAACTTATTTCATTTTCACCTTATGTGTGGCATTCCTGAAAAAAGAAATACATCAAACATGAAAAAAATATTTCCTCAAAGAAGTCTAGCATAATTCATTAACTATAGTAGAAGACCCATTCTATTGGCTAAACAAAAGTATATACAAAAATTTATTATGAAGGAAAAGAGCTAAACTAAAAATATCAACCAGATTTTAAGTTTCTTAGTATAATAAATAAATGGAAGAAAGCTATCTGGAATCCAGTTTTTATTTAATAGAATGCTGAAATTCATTGACTCTGTAAACCATTTCAACCATCATGACCCAGTAAACTGAAGATGTTTTTGTGTTTATGGAAATATATTATCTAAAGCAAATTTCTGAACAAAGGAATATACTGAATTCCTAGTGGGAGTGTTAATGAAATTTTAATTACATTAACAAAAAAGCAATATTTTTTTTTGCAAAGCTCAGTTTCAGATTAGCTTTTCATTAAGTTCCACTAACTGATGATACATCCCCTCTATTAACAAGTTGCTTAAAGTATATCGATTTATAGAGTTGAGACTGTGACCATATGGATACTTTTAATCATATACTGAGCTCTTTTTTTTATGGTCATTTTGGCATAATATCATATTTTAAAATAGGAAAAACTCTCTCCATATAGTAGTGCACTCAAAGCAAGACAGAGTAATCAATGGATGCCAGAAAGCTTGTGAATTATAAAATCCCTATCTAGTGCCTACTCATTCAACATCCCCAAACTAGTTCTGGCTTGTGGCCTTTGTCAGTGAGGAGCCTTGGATCTGAGAGCACTGCATCTAGATCTTAAGAATCTAATGCAACCCTCCAGGAGCCACCTTTTATCTCTACAAAACTATGAGAATAAATTTGAAAACCCACAAATATTCTCAATCTAAGCTGTAGTTTATATAGTCATATGTGTCTGAACTCAGTTCAGCACCCATACATTTTCATGTCTTTGGTTCTTTTACAACCATAGACACCACCTTCTTATTAGGCAGGATTGGCATTAAACCTTTAAACATCACATTATCACTATCTCCCATGCTTGCTCATAACTGTTGTTAAAATAGGCAAAACTCTCTCCATACAGTAGTGCCACTCAAAGTAAGGCCAAGTAATCAATGGATGCCAGAAGGCTTTTGTATAAAATCCCTATCTAGTGTCTACTCATCCATCATCCCCAAACTAGTTTCTGGCTTATGGCCTTCGTCAATGAGGAGTCTTGGATCTAACAGCACTGCACTTAGATCATAGGATCTAATGCAACCCTCCAGCAGCCAGCTTTTATCTCTACATAACTACAAAACTATGAGAATAAAATTGAGAACACACAAAATATTCTCAATCTAAGCTCAATAGCTTATATAGTCATATGGGTCCGAACTCAGTTTAGCACTACTGTATGGAGAGAGTTTTGTCTATTTTAACAACAGTTATGAGCAAGCATGGAAGATAATGATCATGTGATGTTTAATATCATATTTTAATGGTATTTTGGTTTTAGCTCAAATAGAGAATTATCATAAAAGAAATAATTAGTGAAAGAAATTCAAATTGAATGGTGAAAGTGCATAGAAAGCATCAAAAATTTGCATTTTACATTTTTAGAAACTGGTTTACATTCTGATACAAATGAAATCATTTATGGGCAAAAAACTTTCTGTCCAACTATAAGCATTTGTCAGGATGACAAACTTTTATAAAAAATTTGCAGTTCTCTTACTGAAAATAGAATTTTAGTGTAGCTAAAGAATGCAGTATTAAGAAGCATTTGGAAAGCTCAAAGAAACATTATCTTATGATAGTATAATTTAGATAAACTATTGTAAGCTACAATTGTTAGTTTCTAAATGAAATGGTTGCTCTTTTAGCTTTAATACTGGAAGGAACTGACTAGCCAGTATTATTTGCTTCTCAGGCATTGTACCCTGTCAAAAAAATTACATCTATATATTCTATATTCATAAATAATTTCATTTTTACATATATAATATGACTATGGATATAGTGATAGACTATAAACTATTATATTAATAATTTTTATTAATTATTCATTAGATTAGAGTTTATCCAATAATGAATAATATTTCTGTAGTGTAATTTTCACTTCACCACTCTCATGTAAGGTGGGGCCTGTTTTCTATCCCCTTTTAACTCCTTGTGGAGGAATGTAATCATAAGCATATGACCAAAGACATGTGAAAAAGATCTATGATCATTAAGATGCACATTTCATCTGAATCAGCACTCATCAGTTGTCCCAAATCACAATCTCTTACACATATCTTTATCATTGTTCAGTAGTGCTATGGGTCACCATGAAATGTGTATCTTGGAGATCATAGATATTTTTCACATGTCTTTGGTCATATGTTTATGATTACATCTCTCCACAAGATGTTAAAAGCAGATAGAAACTAATCTCTACCATGCCTGAGAATGGTGTAGTTAAAATTATACTACAGAAATATTATTCATTATTGTATGAAATATTATTCATTATTGTATAAACTATTATAGTTTAAATTTAATATGCATAATATTTGGAAAATGTACACAAAGAAAAAATAAGCCAGTCAAGGTGAATAGTACTGTCATATCTGACCTTGCCTTCAGAAGTGGACTAGTCCAAATTCCTTGCCTGATTGGCTAGCACCCAATTTCTATCCAATGGGGATAAATACTTGGGACTGGAAACTGCTATGACTGCAGCTGACTCGAGGCAAGCTGTCTGAGTGCATCTACAAGAGTCCGAATTAGAGCCGACTCAAGGCAAGCTGCCAGTGCAGCCAGAAGAGTCTTACTTGAACTTGCGAGGCAGGCTAATCATATAGGAAGTTAGTTCTATCACTCAGTATGACTATCTCATCATTAATTGTATAAACTATATTTATATTATTGATTAAATAACGTATGTGTATTTTGTAACTAGTAAATTATACATTTTAATTGTCGAGTAATATAATATTCAATATTTGCTCTTCCTCTTTCCTTCTTTATTTTTGCTTTTTTTAATATAACATATAATAACATCATTTCACTCTTCTTACACTTTAAAACAAAATATTCTTTACAGTTTCAACTGTTACTAGCAGTCTTTGTCAGATCTACAAAATTTAAACATTATATCAATACAACTATATGGTTGGATTGATATAAAGTTTAAATTTTGTAGATCTGATGAAGACTGCTAGGAACAGTTGAAACTGCAAAAAATAAATAAATATATTTTGCTTTAAAGTGTAAGAAGAGTGAAATGTTGTTATTAATTGTTGAGTAGTTTGTCATTACTTTTTCTGTTGATTTGGAACCAAACCTGTAAATCAAGCCAAATGCAACAGATCTGGCATAGTCGGATGAAAAAAAATTTCCCTCACAGTTGGAAAAATTATAGTTGAACTCATAGGTTGCATACTGTTGTATTATTTTTTGGGGGAAAAATTACATTCTCCATAATTCCATTACGGTGATTTTTTTAAAACCACGTAAAACTGTCAAATAAAAATTGACTGCAAACATAAAGGCATGTCAGTTTGAAGCTACAACCAATCATGAGAGCTTTACTTGCAATACAACAACTGCAAACATAAAGGCATGTCAGTTTGAAGCTACAACCAATCATGAGAGCTTTACTTGCAATACAACAACAAAAGCTCACCCTAGTGGTTTAAAAGCTTCATTTAGTTAGTTACAATAACATAGTTATAAAATTAAAAATAAAGAATGATATCTCTGAATAAAATTATAAATAATTACGAATGGTATCTCACATAGATAAATAAATATGGCTAATGCAATATGGCTCTATGGAAGCTTTTGACCCAGCTCAACCTGAGAGCTGGTCAAATTATAAGGAGCACTTGATATTTTACCTACAAGATAACCAGATTTAAAAACCTGAGGTAAAGATAGCCATTCTAATGACCATTATAGATCTACAGACATGTAATATACTCAAGTCTCAATCTATGGCTGTAACCCCAGCTGAGCTGGATTTTGCCAAAGTGTTGATAATTTCCACAGAGTATTTCTCCTCTAAACTCTTGACAATAATGCAGAGATACCATTTTAATCTCAGCATGCAAGAATAGGGAGAAACAGTTAGAGAATTTGCAACAAGAATCTGAACATTAGCCTTGAAGTGTGATTTCATGTATGATGTACTTTATGATTGTTTTATTTGTGGTATTAACAATCACAATTTGAGGCTGAAAATGATGATTCTGGACTTAGATTTTGAGACAGCGGTAGCTTAGGCAGAACTAGCAGAGGCAATAGATAGTCAAGCTACCCTGTTAAAAAAGAATTACTAAGTATGAGGTGCAAAAAATTGAACATAACAATGGGTCATCCAAATACTCAGTCAGTTCAGAGAACCCAGCATTGAATAGCCCAAGGCTTTGCTATAGATATTATGGACAAATGAACAGGCATGCAGAATGCCCATACAATAATGCAACATACATTTTGCAAGTGAGTGAGACATAAAAAGGCAGCATGTCTGAAATTGAAAAGACAAATGGCTGATATGAGAATGGAAAAACCCATTCCAAAAAACAGTAAAGGCAATTTTAAAAAATCTAAACAAGTTGCCTGTATAAATCATATCAAAGATGACCAGTCTGGATTTATACACACTTATAATTAATGATACATCAGTTAGGATGAAACTTGACACAGGGTCAGCAGTGTCTATAGTTTCAAGAAAGACTTGGGCAGTCATTAATAAAGAGAAGAAATATAAACTGCAACCTAGTTGTAGGTCGATATCAGACTATCAAGGGAATGAAATCAAACTGTTGAGTCAAACAAGAGGAAAAATTACTATGCCTAACAAAAGCATATACCTACCTCTGATAGTGGTATTATGTAACCATAGTGATTTAATAGGTCGTGACTGGTTCAGTCACTTAGGGTTCAAAATGACCAAAGTGAACTATCTTATAATATTATCAAAGATAAAATCTGATTACTCAGAAATTTTTAACAAAGTGATAGGTCTGTACTTGGGGCAACCAATCCATTTACTACTAAATGGAGAGGTAAAACCTATCAATTATAGTTGCAGATCATTTCCACTAGCTTTGCATATTAAAGTAGAAGCAGAGCTCAAGAAGTGGCAGGCAGCTAGTATAATTAAGCCTATATTCTATTCTGAATGGGCCACCCCTATAGTACCAATCATCAAAGAGAATGGTGATATACCTATATGTGGAGATTATCATTGTACAATCAACAAAGCACTTGATCCAGATAATTCTCTACTACCATCAGTCAAACAAATCCTATCCATACTGTCAGGTGGTAGGGTTTTTACCAAAATTGACCTAAAACATGAACACTTGAGACTGCCTGTTAATGACCAGGCTGCAAAGGCATTATCAATAATAATCCATAAGGGTTATTTAAAATGAACCAACTACCCTTTGGTATATTGGTTGCCCTGGTTATTTTCAGAGAGTCATGGATCAACTGACTGCTGGAATATTGGGTGCACTACCACACTTTGATGATGTCTTATTAGCATCTCAAACTCCAGAACAACGGAGGGCCACCAAAGAACTCCTAGATAAACTCCAAGCCTCTGGCATTAAATTAAACTGGAAAAAGTGCACATTTGAAGCCAAAGAGCATGAATTTCTGGGATATGAAATAAATGCTAGTGGCATTTATCCAACTCGGGCAATAAAGAAGGCCAAAACACTAGAAAATAAGAAGGGACTTCATTACTTTTTATGACTAATAAAGTATTATGAAGGTTTTCTATACAATAAAATGGAGGCTGCTGAGCCACTATACAGGCTACTAGACAAAAAAGCAGCCTGGAAATGGGACTGTGAGCATAGCAGAGCATTTAAGATGCTAAAGAATTTAATATCAGATATTGCAGTGCTGGCACATTTCAACCCAGAAAAGATCCTAGTGCTGACTTGTGACACATCACCTGTAGGAACAAGGGCAGTGTTGTCCCATGGAAATAATGATGGATCACACAGTCCTATTACTTTTGCATCAAAGTACCTCTTCAAAGCTGAGCAAAACTATACTCAAATAGATGGAGAGACCCTGGCTCTGATCAATGGCATCAAAAAGTTCCATGACTATCTATATGGTAGACTATTTGTACTTCAAACAGATCATAAACTCCTTATGGGGATCTTTGTATCCGATAAGGGAATCCCACAACAGGTCTTACTATGAATGCTGCAGTGGTTCAATTTCCTACCAGGCTATGACTTTACTCTTCTGAACATCAAGGGAAAGCATATCCCTCATGTAGATGCATTTTCCAACTGCCTGCAGAAGTTGCAGACAGCCCAACATCATCATATCAATCAATTAACATGATGGATCTAGACCCAACCATATCGTTGAATGGCAAGTCAGTGGCAGGGTGGACTAACATGATCCAGGATTCCAAAAGCTACAAAAATGGGTCCAACAGGGTTGGCCTAATAAAAAACCAGTTCAGTTACACTCAGCCTACTGGATGCATAGATTGGATCTCTCAACTGAACATAGCTGCATTATCTGGGGATCCAGTTTTGAAATTCCCCTGCCAGATGTTCCCAAGTGCTCAGTTTGTTGCATTATGGGCACTCAGGGATAGTCCAAATGAAGATGCTATCTTAAATGCTGACATCGAAGCCAAAGTCCATCACTGCTGGCAGAGCAAGATGAATCAGAACATGCTGACAAAAGACAAAAAGAGTCCAGTGGCCCAACCTGAAGAGTCCTGGTCTAGACTCCATCTGGTCCATGCTCATCCATGGAAGGGCAAACTGCTGTTTATAGTGGTGGATTCATTCTCCACATCACTGGAGGTTGTGGGGGTACCATCTCTTCATTCCAAAGCCATGATTGATGCTCTGGGAAAGCTATTTTCTGCACACAGTCTCCTAAAAGACCAGTGATTGACAATGGCACTACTTTTTCAGCTGGTGCATTCAAAACTTTTTGCACTAATGATGACACAGATCTCATGAACAGTCCTCTATTCCACCCTAAAAGTAATGGTCAGGCAGAGAGATTGGTACAAGAAACTAAGAAGCCTGATAACAAAAATGAA
The DNA here is from genome assembly GCA_028023455.1 of Epiperipatus broadwayi. Classification (NCBI taxonomy): domain Eukaryota; kingdom Metazoa; phylum Onychophora; class Udeonychophora; order Euonychophora; family Peripatidae; genus Epiperipatus; species Epiperipatus broadwayi. Next base: position 28,647 of record JAQFVV010012836.1, read on the forward strand.
AAAGAGAAGTTGGATCACCAAAATTGCCAGGACTCTCCACACTGAGCACAGCAACAGGGAAGACTCCAGCAGAAATGTTATTCAACAGACCCCCAAGAACTATCCTGTTGACCCTGAAGCCTGATGCCAAACTTGAACAAGAAGAAAAAAAGCAAAGTAAAAGTGCAAATAGGTACACATGTACTATGCAGGATGTACTACGGGTTCACAAAATGGATACCAGTGGTGGTGACACAACTAAAGACTATATTGTTGTAGTGCAAACAGAAGATGGTCATCAATATCATTGCCATCTTAACCAATTGATTGAGACTGAACCACACTGAAGCTGACAAAAGCAGTAACCAACCTGGGACAAGTCCATCTGGTGGAAAACATGGACATCAATGTGAACATGGCAACAAACATCCAGGAACAAGTTCATCAAGCAAGGAAGAAGAAGCCAGGAACAGCAATAAACAGGAGCCACCAATAAAGTGGACAATATGTCGTCCAGTGCATCTCGACTACATTCTCCAGAGCTAATTTTAGCAAGGGGGAGGGATGTCGTATCTGACATTGCCTTCAGAATTGGACTAGTCCAGATTCCTTGCCTGATTGGTTGGCACCCAGTTGCTATTCAATGGGGATAAATCCTTCATTGGGGTTTGTGCTCTAAATCTGAGTGAATAGTCAGCCTTTTTGGAGGCAATACAGAGAGTGTTAACTTCTGTCAACCTGAACAACTGAATGTGCTCTCCAGTGAAACCTCTACCTACAGCAAGGGTGTCTTCACTAGTCATTACTGATATGATTCCACAGTGAGGCAAGTCCATTTGGACTGGGAACTGCTACAACTGCAGTCGACCCGAGGCAAGCTGTCTGAGTGCAGCTGGAAGTGAACTAGAGTCAACTGTCCAGTACAGCTGGAAGAGTCTTACTTTGGATTTGCGAGGCAGATTAATCATATAGCTATTTCTGTAAATTAAAGATTCAATTTGAATTAAAAAGTTTAATTAAAAAAACATTCTTTAAATAACTCAAAACTGGTATAAATAGGGCCAAAAATCTATTGTGTCAGAGTTTGGTCTATAGTCGCTAGCCGACTCCATGTCTGTTTAATTTTTGAGAGGCCTAAGCTGCATTCCCCTCCATCTTCAGTTCAACTCTTCACCCCATGCAGAGATGTAGCTCCCATTGCTCAAGAGTGCCTGTGCCATCAAAGAACAGCTGAGGCCAAGAAAAATGTTTTAGATCAAAGAATGCCATCTCCCACAGAAGATTCGTCAGTACTGTACTCCATAGAATCCTGAGGTAACAAGTCTAAAGTCATTACAATTGTATTACATGAATCCTAACTCTTTAAAATTAATGTTTTCTGTATATTTTTGAATCTCATTTAACTCGCTAATCGGTGAGTATGCTAAATTAATAATTTTCTTTTGTTTGTATCAATTCTTTTCTATCTAAATAATACTACTGTCAAAACTTTTCATCCAACACACGCTTATTATTTTTATAATTTAGTGCGGTTATAATTTAATTTTAATGATATATATTTTTCACTTAATTTTATTTATAAATAAGCATTTATTTGTAAATGCCAATCAAACCCAGTCTTTTAATCCCCCCCCCTTCTTTTCCACAGTGGGGGGGGGGGATTAATGAGTTTTTATTTATATCTAAATAGCTTGTAAGATTGGGTTTGTATTTTAAATGAATATATGCTTTTAAATAAATATTTTATCGTAAGTTTATACAAAATGTATAACTACTTTTCAATCTGGGTTGGATATTGGTGTCCTTTAATTTTATGGATTTCTTTATTGATCATCATCGCCAAAAAAAGGCTGGCGACCTTATTCTATTTTGTTATTTGCACTTTTAAGTGCGGGAGTTGTAATTTTTTTTATATGAAACAAAATAGTATTGATTCAAGAAGGGGGAGCGATGCACACTTCATTAATTATAGTTTTAACTTCTAATAAATGATTTTATCTTACATGGGTCATTATTTTAACATATCATTACATATTTGTTAAACCACTTAAGGCTTTATGTTAATATTTAAATCCAACGATTTTATATTATTATAATAGCATTGCTGGCATATGTCAAATTATAAATAAGTCACATAGGACTTGATCTGATTCGCCTGTACCTCATTCTAGGGATTCATGATCATCTTCGTTTGTCATTCTTCTCCTCCAAGTATAAATTTATATACTGCTTTGATTTGCCCATACCTCGGCCCGGGGATTCAAAGCCTTCCATTTTGTTAGTGTTCTCATTCATAACAGATTAGTATAGTTGAAGCTCTCCATGGCTCTGCTATGATCCGGCCCATAGCAACTTCCTACCGACATTTCCTTAGGTACTCTCAGCATGAAGCTGGCTATCCACCTTAATAATCGGAGAATGGCCTTCTTTTGGCCAAAGCTGCCATTTTTCTCTTTCTCACTGACATAATGCTAGCATTGCAATTTCCTATGTTTCATTTTTTAGCTTATTTGACAAAATAAATCGTAATGATATGTGATAATGAAATGTTTTTCTCTCTTTGTAATTTTTCGTTGGAGTTTAGATCCAATCTCTCATGAAGCTACCCTCCCCTTTATTGAAAAAAGCCATTCCCCGTATTGATAGAGTTTCGCAATATTTGATAGTTAAATGTTGAAAATGTTTAATAAAGATAGTTAAATGTTGAAAATGTTTAATAAATAAATGTTTTTAGTATATTTTGATCAGAATGTATCTTTACTTAATTGTTGTAAATAAATTCTATAAATGAAAATAAAGTTATGTATTAAATGCCAAGGGCATTCTATGAATTCGTATAAACAGCAAAATTCTATTGCCATATCTTTATATGTTTCTTTTTTTTTAAATATATAAAAGTCCACCAACCACCCAGATAAATCTATTTTTTGTAATATTACATAAAATCCGATTTTTAAATATATTATGTATTTAAATGCAGCACTAAATTCATATCTGTCTAAATAAAAAAATTGTATCAAGATCGTCAAATATTTGTAACCAAAAATAAAGTTTTAATTGCGTGATATACTCAACATCTTGAATTTGTCAAAATAAATATTTATATTTTTAAACTTAATCCAGTTGTTCGAATCTCCTTAATAATATTTATATTTATATGTTTTTAACTTATATTTTGGGTTCACTTAATCTCTCATCATCATCATCACCAGTTGAGTTCTCATGTAAAACATTGTAGCGCCAGGCTGGGATAGAATGAATTTATGTGATATCACCGTGTTGTCCATAGTGTTATAGATTTTGGGAATGGGCAAACAGATTAGAATTCATGATTGCTCCTGGCCTGTGTATCTCGGGCATGATTGGATTCGGGGTACTTTTGCTCAAATTCTAAACATTTTCCTAGTAGCCTTTCAAAATGTATTTCCATACAGGGATTTGCAATGAATATGTCATCCCTTATAACAAGTAGTTAATATTGATCAATAATTAGTATAATTTGAATATTATAATAAAGAACTTTAATACAGTTTGTAATTTATTAAAAAGTACTACTAAAATAGTCATTATATACAAAATAAAATAATAAAATAAAATAAAAAGTGACTGAAAAACTAAATTCATTATAGAGTTAAGCTTGAGGTACATAAGTTAGTAGTTTAGAGTCAATGCGATATAGTATTATTTATCCTATCTCTATAGGTTTTGAGGGCTCATATTGCTTCATGCTATTATGACCATAAATTTAGTAATAGCTTCATCAACTGCTACCTCTCTTTGCATTTGATATGCAGCTTTGAAATTTACATTGCAATAGTCTGTAATTGGCCTAAGTTTATATACTGTCAAAATCTTTACTTTTAGCATTTTCATATTTTTATTATTATTAAAATGCAGACAAAACATTATAGAAAAATCAGGTCATAATATTTGCAAAATCAAAAAAATGAAAGATAAAAAAATTCAATTTATTTGATCATAAAAATTATCATAAAATTTTTATTTTCTATCATAGAAAAATGAGACCTTTCTGGAAACTAGAAAAAAAGATGGAAATGAAGGTGTAAGAAGTGCATGCATAGCCTGTGTAGATTTTCATTAATCTTAACCTGAACCTGGATGTTTATAATTTGAAAATCATTGCTCGCATTATGCGGGCGTAAACATGAATTTGTTTTAAGAAATGATTTGACAAATTAAAGATGAATTTATTTAAGTGTATTTTAAGAATATTGATATTTTGAATATTTACTTGCCAAAAGAGTAAGCCATATGTTTAGATAATACATTATAAGAGAGATTAATTGCCAGAAAAGCATTTTCTTCTCTCGAATAATGTTAATATCCAAGTGAATTAAATTCAGTATATTCCAAAAAAGCATCAGTTCATAATTGAAGAATATGCCCATATAGAAAAGATGTTTGATACTGAAAATTTAGTGTACTGTAAGGGATTTTTTTATGTTCACATATATATTGAAAAAGGTTAGAGTTGACATGATATGTCTGTATTGTGTTAAATTAGTGATTAAAGAAAATATTCGTCCTTAGAAATTTTATTGCTATTGTGTTGATATACATTTTCTTTTGTCTCACCTCAAAGTGTTAGACAAATTTCCTATTTTATTAATTTCCATTTAATATGAGAGTTTGTAGATATAATTTTTTGTTATTGTAACTCTCAAACACTAATCCTGGTAAACTAAATAGTCAACTCATATTAAAACATTTTTTATTTTAGTTATTAGCAATGTATTTACAAAATCTAGTATAAAATACATTATTATATAAATTGCATGCACATAAAATCCTATGGGACATAAAATAATATCAAATCTGATCTGCAGAATGTTCCTAGGTCTATGGATTCACATTTTGGCTAGTTGTATTCAGGTTGAAAAATTCGCTTCTACTGCTGCAGTCAGTTTTCTGAGTAAAATATTATCTAAAATATTTTTCTCTCCTTTTTATACTGCCCTATTTTTAACTAGTATGTTTCTTTACTTTTAAAGTAACAATTATATTTTTCAATTTAATTAATGTTAAAATTATTCTTTCTGTGTAGAGAGGGGATTATCTTTTTTTCAATCTACTAATTCTAATTATTGTCCAAAATCTATTTTTAGTAGACTAAGACAATAATGCTCTTTCTTATAAATGCTCTGTTTTTAATCTTTTAATTAAATTAAATTTTTAATTAACCAAAGTTATTTTTAAAAATCAGTTTAAATTGAATTTCTCTATTATTTTCTTCCTATAAACATAATCTTATCTCTCTTTACTACAGTAATAATGATTTTTTAAACTAATCTCAACTACGCATATAATTTTCTAAATACCACCTTGGTTGTTTCTTTTCATGCTTTTTGGTTTCTGGCCTAGGTATCTCTGCTTGCTCTGTTTTTTCTTGAGAATTCACTAGTGTTTGTTCAGTGATTTTTTTTTGCGGGGGGGGGGGGTCTGGAATCTGCTTCAGGAGCTTCACTTTGATAGTTGTGGTTTATGTGATGCATATATTCATGATTGTTAGCTGTCTTTTATAAATTTATTGGAAATCGTAGTTTCTATTTTTCCCCTATTCCAATTTTTTTTTAAGCTGACACAATTTTATTACTAATTTTATATTTTGATTCACATATGCTACTACTGCCTTGACTTTTTATTTGAGAGCAGAAAAATTTAGTTCTAATTCTTACCTAATTAATAATTCTGCTGGAGTCTTTTCAGTGGAGGTTGAGGATATTAAATGTTGGTAAAACATGTACTAAACTTCATGTATATCAGCATTATTTAGCTTTGTTAATCATCATTTTTAATTGTTAGAAGCTTTTTCAGCTAATCCATTTAACTCATGATGGTAAGGTAGTGCTATTATCAGAAGTTAACACTTGGAATTTTATAAGGGAAAATTTCATGAGTTTTTTTTTTATGGTTTTTTTTTTGAGCTGGTGTTACAATTAATGGCAGATCAATCCATCATGAATATGTATCTTCTATTATCAATATTATATGTTCTTTATATAAATCAATATGGTCTATGTGGATTCTGTCATGACCTCACTGTTACTCCTTTTTGGCATAATGCTGTTTCATTAGCATGACTTTTTTTTATGTAATCTTCAATATCTGCATTCAATTTTGACCGTATGTTTGTGAATAATTGGCTTAGCACACCAATCATCATTGATTTTCTGGAATATTGTTTATTACACCTAATTCTGTTGGAAAATAAATTTGAAAATGCAAATTTTATTTCCTTTTCTATTTTGATATTTTTTATTATGTCAAACTCTAATCCTAGTGGCTTAAACCACTCATGCTCTATTATCGGATTAATATTTTTCTTCTCAGTGTATAATTTTACAATTGCATTTCTAATTATTTAATTTTACAGGGAGTGTTTATTAATCCTGTCATTTTGATTTTGTTTCCATTCACATCTTTTGCTATTATTCTAGGTTAGTATACACATATTTTAAATTTAATTTTTCCGGTAATTTTTTCCCAATCATTATTTGATCTGTTATTGATTATTATTTTAATTTACTTATTATAAGAAAACATGTCAATCAAATAAGAGAGAAAACTGTAATAATTTGAAGAATCAAAATCCAGATTCATATAGTTCAGAATAAGAATTAAAGCCAGAATCTAATTCAAACTATAAGATTATAGTAGGGACTACATTCATAATAAATAACAAATGGCATTAATAATAAAGGGGGGAGGACTTTAGTAAGAGAAGGGGAGGGACTTTAGTAAGAGAAGGGAGTAGTAAAAATCAATAATTTATTTATGAGAAATAATTCATTACTTTATTTTTGTTTATATTTAAATAAATATTAATTTCGTAATTGACAGATATTCACATAATGATTTTTCTACCTATTTATCAAGAAGTGTTGCTGTTGATCTTTTCTTGCTGGTTAAAAATGGATGCAGTCTGATAAGCTTTGCAGTAATGAAATACACTGACTACAGAAGAAATATTGATCTGTTATGATTTTTTGTTTAATCTGTTTGATTTTTTCTTTGCAGCCTTTAATTATTATGATTTGTTAAATAGTCCTATAATTTAAAGCTTCCTCTGCTGTCTGTTGCTTGTGCAGTTTAATGACTCTGCATTTGCAATCAGGAACAAAAGTATTCCATTTTTAAGTAATTTAGCACAGCAAATTGTGAAGATATCTAAGAATATATTCAGAAGAAGCTTTACTAATCATCTTACAGAAAGATTTAAAGGCTGCAGTGATGGTCATATCTAAATACAAGTGGCCACATGCCATTAATTGCAGTATAATCACCACTTCTTAATCAAATTAGGCAAAAAAAAAGAGGAACTATTAATGAAAAATAAATCAAATTATTATGATTAGATTCTACTAATCTTACCATCTTTAAAAAAAGTCACTTTATGAAGCTTACAAGAAACTTAGAATTTACTTTTGCTATTATCAGTCATTTAGTATCTTCATATAAATGATTTTTTGTAATTATTTTAGTCTTGAGCTTAGTAAAATTCTCTGCCAGAAAACACTGAAGCTATCAAAGGTAGATTTTCATTAAAACTGTTTAAACCAACTTAAAATTAAGTCACCAAAGCAATATCATAAAACAGAAGTTGTAAAAGCATTCTCAACAATGAAAACATATTTACCTCAAAGCTTGCATAACACTGAACCTATTAAAGCTAAAATAAACTCAGTCTAAGTTTACTTTGAATAAAATGTCTCTTGACTTGTATCCATACTGTTAATTGTCTTATAATGATTCTTAGACTTAAATTTAATTGTAATTGCCTAACTATTTTGAATCTGTTGCATGGACATCAAATTATTTCTGAGTTGTTGATCAGGTGAATTTTTAACACTTAATTAATTTTTGTTTTGTTTTTTATCGATTTGGTGTAAGATATATATGTAAAAGGTGACATATACAAAAAAACAAAGTTGCCCAAGTATTTTTATAAACAGACTTATGAACTCATACACATTCTAACATATAAGTAGGACCACTGTGCTGGTATGCAGGTTGTGTCATTTTTCCGTGATAATAAAATTTATAGTAAACAATAAAAATATATACAACAGCAATATAATTTCTATGAAAAAAAACAGCATATTGTACTTCATTAATTTTCATTTTTGATTATATTAATAAAATGTATATTTAAATGAAAATGTTTAGATTTTCAAATCACTTCATTCTGAGAAACATGTTCTGATTGTAAATATTTTTAATTTAAATATGAGTGGATTATTTTTTTAATTATTGTAACAATTTCTTGAAATATACTACTTATTGTATATTTTATCACTATCATATTGGTATTTTAGAAAGGATTCTTCTGAAGAGATTATGTTTTTATTACTAATAGATTCTTTTCAAGAAAATAATTTTTATTTAATTAAATATCCCAATCTATATAAAAATGACTTATTGCTATTAATTATTTATTTAAAAATAAACTTATTTAAAAACATTGCTTCAAAGTGATTATAGTAATTCTGCAATATGTTGGATAGCAGTCATATAATAAGTAATTATATTTATCAATCATATTGTTGGTTTAGCACATTTTTTAAATACCAATATTATGTTTTTAATACCAATATTTTTTTTTAATATCAATATTATCTTTTCACATGTTTTACTAATCTGCTTTTCCTAGAATTGTAATTGTTTAATCATCAGTACTAGATTATAAATCATCATCAGAATAGTGATTACATTATATTGTATATGTGTATGGGATTTTTTGATTTATTAATAAATCAGTTCTCGTCTAAGAATTTATATTCATTTCTAATTTTCCATTGTAGTATAATTATCTAGTCGGAACTAAAACGCCATATTGAATTTTTTAAAATACTGGCCTGAGAACAATTTTCACAATAACTTCAGTTTTAATTATGTTAGAGCAAAAAAAAAATTATATTAATAGAAACTAGAAAAACTAAGAAGAACAATAAGTCTAAGACAAATAGTGATAACCATTTAAAAAATAAGGGAAAAAAGAAATTTCAACATCCGAAATAATTATTACTTTATTGTTTGTTCATAATTTCTAATTCATCATTAACTACATCTTCAGTTATAATTTATTTGTATTTCTCGCAAAATTATCTTTCAAACCATATATATGTCTTACCTGAGATAACCATGGCTTCAGAATCTCTAAAATAAGTCGCATACGAATTCTTCATTTTTATCTTGTACCCCAAAAGTTACCAAATATCAAAGGCATCTATAAGAAAAAGATTCATCCTAATAAAAGATACAAAACAAATCATTTCCAGAAGATAGATATGCATTTGTCATCATAGAAATTGGCTTCTTGTCTATCTAAAACTAGAAATTGTAGGCTACTGACTGTATCACTGATAAAATGAGTTTCATCTTTTCATCAGTGATGTTTATATTTTTTATGCACACCAGTGATGTTTATATTCTTTATGCATACCAGTGATGTTTATATTCTTTATGCATACCAGTGATGTTTATATTCTTTATGCACACCATTGATGCTATCTTGTTATTAGATACAATTTATTTGCATATAGTCCATTTTTTACTATAGACTTGAAAATAATATGATAAAACATATAGCAAAACCAGAGTGACTCCAAAGCATGAGTATCAAGGTATAAACAAGAATCAGAATTTGATTATTTGCCTGCATATGCAATCTTTCTATACATTTGATTATTAGTTTTGTAACTCATTACTTGTAAACACAAACACATCATATAAACATAATAATAAATAATAAATTATTAAACTTTTTGAGAATCATTATTTTTATAAAATAAGTTTATTTTTATAAAATAAATGGATTAGAACTTTAGAAAATTTTTGTAGATATGAATTCTATATGAGCATAAATAAATATATAATTTATATCAACACACACAAACTACAAACTAAAATTATTAAAAATTATCATTTTTTAAAAAAAATTAAAAAAGAAATAAAAATATTATTAAAAAAATTAAAATATTATACTTATAAGTCTGATATTGTGCTTTATGTTTAGGCTCCATTGTAGGCCTTGTTTGTGAATAAGATTAGTTTTACTCCAATAAATGGCTATTTGAAGGCCAGTACGTATTTTCTGCCTTTATTGCTTTGTGAAAATTACAAAATTGATCAAAAAACAAAAAAATTAAATGCACTTTATTAAAAATACTGTAAAAAATCCAATTTTCATCAGATTTTTTTGTGATAGACATCTTTGGAAAGACATGTCAGAGAGCTATCAAATGCACATATTTTGCTTGACATCATGCTTATAGTTTTTACACTAGTAAAGAAAGAAAACAACATGTCGACCAATCAAATAAAACTTGCGGGTTACCCGCTTAATGGGGCAAACCTTAATTCATCACATATGTAATAAAGTGTTTGCATTAAACTAAAATTAAATTTTAATGTTAATGATCCAGGAACTTGACCAAAAATTTTTAACATTTATTAGATGAATGGTAAATAAGAATTTTCTTAAAGGTGAGTATGCTCACAAGTTTTCAGAATCATATTATTATTTACTACATAGAAAGAAAATTTCTAGAAGTTATTTTGTTGCTTCCAAAATTAGAAGAGTTAAGGTGTGAATAAAAAGGTAAAAGTGTTAATAATGTAAATAACTATAATTTTATAATATTCTATTATTTTTGTACCTTTTGTTAAATACAATTTTATAAAATTCATATTATTTTAATTTATAAATTTTATTTCATGGGACTGAGAGATGCTGAAATTTAACTTGTATAAAGAAACCTCTTACTCATGTGGTGGCCCTGTACATAAGTATTATAGTTTTGGATGTAAGTAATAATTATTGTGTCTGTTACAAAGACTTGACTCAAAGTATATGAAAGAAATATATTTTTAAATTAATCACCATCTTAGGAATACAGTTTAAAAATTTTTTAAAAAGCTTATACTTAAATAAAATTTGTTTTAATATCATAGGTAAAAGACTGTGCATTGTCGATTCAATCAGGTCTTGAAGTTATGGCCTGTGGATCATATAGACGAGGCAAACTAACCTGTGGTGATGTGGACATACTTATTACACATCCAGATGGAAAGTCTCATAAAGGAGTATTTCAAAAACTACTCAGCAACCTTCATCAATCAGGTAAGTTTTGTCAAAGCTTATAAGTTTGTATGCAATTAAAATTCTTCTATGATCTAAAATCTATTTCTAATTATATATACAATACTCAAATTCAGAAATTTTATGTTTATCAATATATTAAAAATATACATTATATATAAGAAATAAAATAAAGGAAAGTACTTTTATTTATAAATTATATTAAATTAGAATTGTTATAATATCAAAATTGTACTATGAGAATATTATTTACTTAAACGACAGTACCTTAATATGTCAACATTAATTCAAAAAATGACAATTTAATGTCCAATGCTGCATTTAACTGGTTAATCCCTAGAGAAGTGAGTTTTATTTTATGAATCTCTATATTAATAACTTCTAATTATCATTGCTCTTTTCTCCTAATAAGAATTTCCTTCCAACTATTTGTGATTACAATAATGATCAAGATACAAATTGATTGACGTTAGTATTATAATTTGGATAATAAATACACATTATAATATAATAATAATTATATTCCCATTTGCTTAGGAAACATGTGAACATCAAAGATTACAGAAAACAAAATTGCATTTAATTGGACATTTTATATATTTTTTTTTTACTTTTCTCAACTTTATTTTATTATTATGTTGAAGAAAGGTAAAAAAAAAAGACTTTCCATTTCTTGGAAAGCTTTTGTTATTCAAGCACTATCTAGAAATTGACAAACTTGATGAATAAAACTTGCTTTTTCATTGTTCCTTCATAGAGGTTGTAAGAAAGGCTTTTGTCCTACAGCAGGGTGATTTAAAAACAGATTTTTCTTTTACATAGATGAATGTGTATGGTATATGGATGGGTATTAAATAACTAAAAAATCGATTTAATATTGCACTTTTTTATATTGAGTAACTATTTTCGCAAGCATCTATTCAATAAATACACACAGATATATGTATAATATATAGTCATTTTTTGATTTGTACAATCATTTAACTACTTATTACATTTTAAGAGTTTTGATTAAGTTTTCAGCTGATTGCAAACAAGTACATATATTTTTCATATAAGTAATATAAATAATATTTAAATTTTATGTTTTTATTTTATTACGATTTTAAAAAAAATTTTTTTTAGCCAAATTTATAAGTAAAATAACATTAATGACCATAAACACTAGCAGCTATTATTGTCAAGAATATGAAATAACATATTGTTAAGATTTATTACTATAATTATTGACAATTGTCTACATACCATATATTCTTATATGTATAATAAGTGTAATAATGCTCAAGGCTAAATGAGTTTGTAAGTAATCATTAAAAACCAGTCAACACTTAGACAATCAATAAAAATCAAGAATTTCAAACTGTTGCTAAGGTAACCTCTTTTTAACAATAAAGGTGGAATCCCACCTTTATTAATGTTCCAGTATATTTATATAGACACTAAAGATTGCAACTTGACCTCAGAGATTGAAATTATTGATACAAAGAAGTTTAAATAAACCTCTTTAAATAGATAAATATAGTCTAGTCTGAATGAGATTGAAATTATTGATACAAAGAAGTTTAAATAAACCTCTTTAAATAGATAAATATAGTCTAGTCTGAATGCAGGCAGGCTAATAAATAATCAATTATAACATTACAAACTGCAATTATAATTTTCAAATTGCACTCAAAGTATTATAATTGCAGTTTTTAATGTTATAATTGACTATTTATTAATCTGCGTTGAGAGCAGGTTATATTTACCTGTTTAAAGAGGTTTATTTAAATTTCTTTGTATCAATAATTTCAATCTCTGTTGTCAAGTTGCAATTTTTAGTGTCTATATAAATATATTGGACCATTAATAAAGGTGGATTCCAAAGGAGATTGCCTTGACAACAGTTTGAAATTCTTTATTGCTATTGATATTGGGATTGTTTAAATGTTGACTGGTTTTTAATGATTTCTTATAAATATGTATTTATATCTCTAAAGATATTTGGGTGCTAAATATTTTTTTATCCTGTTAGCATTATTCTTATAGCAATGACATTTCTCAATCAATTTCAAAGCCAAAATATCAAAATACCAATTAAATCAAATGGCATGAGATGGTGGTGTAACCAGACTTTTTCCCCTATTGCTTTATCTAAGCAGAAGCTATTTTACATCATTTCAGCATTTTGTATGTAACTCATCAAGACTTTTTCTGGTAAAAGACATTTGATTTGCATTATTTTCCATTCTATTTAATCTCCATATTTTAATTATTTATCACTTTTAAACCAAAGATTTTGAACTAAAACAAACTAGTTTGTATAGCTATATATTCTGACAATGGTAAATAAATATATAAAATCTTAATTATGAGCTAACCATAATTATCTTTGAATTCTTGGAGGGAACATTAAATATCATTACTAAACATCTTTAACCACCAGAAGAGAAGACCAATAGGTCTGACTTCATGCTTACATATTTTGAGTTTTAAATGAGCAAATAGATGTCATTTATTATATAATTGTATATAAAATAGAAAAATTATTTTTAATGTTTTTTTATACTTTTTATGTATATGTATTAAATCACATTATATTTCATCAAGTAATATAATCCAGAGTAACTGAAAAATAAATGTATCTTTTATGAAAAACATCAGTCATAAAATCTGATTGCTACAATAATACTTATAATTTATTTTAATTTTGTGAAATTGATGTCTTCCAACATTTAATTAAAATAGGTATTTTGTTTGTTGAATTTGTGCATAATATTATTGCATTGTTAAGAAATGACTTATTTTCCTATCAAACATCTACCTATTGTGCTATATTTGATTATTGTCAGATTAACCTTGAAATCTTTTCAGGTTACAAATAGGCTAATAGCCAACCTAACAAGCCATCTACTATTGGTCAGTAAATGGGTATTTAGTTATTATTAGTGGAGACTAGAATTCTAGGGCTAATTAGATTGATCAAATAGGTGTGGATTCAGTTAAAGTTACTCTACCCATGAATTACCTTATCTGGAAAACATTCAACAGGAGAGTTTTTATGAGATCTGCAATTTTACTACTACCTTTCTCCTAGTTCATTGTCTAAAAAATTTGAAGATTTCAGATTTAAAATTATAATGTTATAATTAATGAAATGTAATGATCAAATTTAAACTAATGAGAATATTTGTTTTTGATTCTCATATGTTAAAACATTTAATTCGGATTTGGCTTCAGTTTATTTTGCAATAAAATATCACATGATTCCATCATATGACTACAGCTTACACATTTTTGTTATAGCAGCATAATTTTCACCATCTCTATGTCATTTTCTATAAGCTTAATTAAGAAACAATAATAATTGTCAGATGGTAGTACTTATTAAATTCCTATCCTGTACTATGCAATATCCCCAGACTAATTTTAAGCTTATAGCTTTCATCAGTGAATACCTTGGATCTTGGATCAGTGCACTGAATCTGCATGATCTAATGCATTCTTCTTCTAGCCTCTATCATTTACCTTTCTGTTAAACCATCAAACTATAAGTCCAAACTAAAAAACGAATATTTTCAATTTAAGCCAACTTGCTTGTGCAGTCATATAGATCTGAAAACAGTTCAATTTCTGTATATTATGGTGCCTTTCATTTTTTAATAACTATTATAAGCACTTCTATTCTGGGCCAGCAATTGTTATAGACTAATAAAATATTAACTGACTTCAGTTTATATATTGCTGTTATAACAGATATTTTTTCATTTATCTCTATGCCACTTACTGTATGCTTTAGTAAGTAATAATAAATGCCAGTTAGTGCACCAGTTCAAAATACAAAGCTTCTCACTGATGAAAGTCTAAGCTTGAAATTAGTTTGAGGATATTACATAGGACAGCATAGAATTGGTATTTAATAATCATTATCATCTGGTATCAATTATTACTAGAGATGGCAAAAAATTATGCTTCTACAACTGAAATATGTAAGCTGGAGTCAAGTAATATTTTATTGGTAAATCCTGACCACAGGATAGAGGTGCCTATAGTTATTAAAAACCTAAGGATATCCTAATATAATTTGAACTGGTTTCAGATCTATATGACTATACAGGCAAATTGGCTTATAGATTGAAAGCATTTATATGTTTTTTAGTTTGGACTGATAATGTAAAAGTAAAGAGATATAAATGATAGGTGTTGTAAGGAGAGTGCATTAGATCCTAAATGTCCAAGTGCACATCCAAAATCCCAAACTCTTCACTGATGAAAGCTATAAATCTGAAACTGTTCTGAGGATATTGTATAAAACAACACACAATAGAGATTTAATAAGTACTATGATCTGGCATCTATTATTAATTACTAAAATTTATATTAAGTGTCATAGAAATGTTGGAAAATTACGTTATTATAACAGTTTTATTTTGATGGAAATATATATTGGTGTTTAGATGAATTTGTGTATTTTTTAAACAAAATGTCATATTATAGTAAAGTACACTCAGCATACATAGTTGATATAGTAAGTATGTGTTGGGTGATGAAAATTATTTTAAATTATTCTTTTAAATTTAATGTATTATTACTTTTTGAAGGTGTATGTATGTGTGTGTGCATGGGTGAGGTATATATAAAAGCATCTCAATTGGATTCAATAAACAAATAAAGATAAGTAAAACGTATTATTTATTAAAATAAATTTTAATAGAAGAATTTAATTCATGTAAGATTGCTGCTTGAAATAATTATTTTTAGATAACAAAAAACAAATCTAAAAATTGATTAGTATTACTAATTAAAAGATGAGAAAAAATTAACCAATTTATCATTTACCATTAATTACCAATCAATTGTATATTTTTCATTTCAATAAAAATTTTATTAACAATAAATAGTGATTACATACTAATAAAGGATAAATAAATGAATAAATTGTACAATAATATGATTATATAATGTTCTATTTGTCATCTGGCTAGATTATGTTATGAGAGCACAATTGTTATACTCTTATGTGGTTAGGTATAGTGAAGAGATTCTAAAAACTTGTTTAATGGTATTAGCATTTTTAATATAAACATGAATATTTTCTTTTATAATTGACTATTCTATAATGCTGGGTAGGTGGAAATTGAAAATCAGGAAAAGGAAAGAACAGTTAAAGACCAGGTGTCATCAAAGACTTTACTGGAGGCAAGGAGCTGGTCACGTTTCTTGATTTTTTTGAGCGTTTGATAAAACAATGGTATGATTTGTGGCGGGGGTAATTCCATGAGACTTTTGCATCTCACTATCCATATGGAATAAAGGACAAAGGTAGAAAGCCTTATTATTGAAAAAAAAAAACCATTATGAATGGCATTTTCATGTGAGAAAATCATATCAGGTCTTATGTTGGAATTGATTATAATTATATCTTTCAGAGTTTTAAGTCTTGGGCACCGGTGTATAATATGGTCTATGATCTCATCTTCACGAGCACACAGACCACATATAGGGTCAATACTGGTAAAACCTCTTCGGTGATAAAGGAACCAATTCGTGGGAAGCGCATTAAGATTTATTTTAATGATGAAGTCAAGGAATTTGGGTTCCAGACTCCATCTTTTGAAGTGTGTAAAGAGTCTTTGGTTGGTTACTTTTAGGCTGGTTTTAATGGGTTGTTGATTATAGTTGATTATATTGTATGCTTCCCATAAGGTGACTTTTTGGTTAAGGTTAAAGGGCATTATCGGGTTATAAAGTTGTAGGTGTTCTATTAGGGATGCTATCCATGAACTGGAAGAGGGTGGAGGACGATCTGTCAGTGTAATTTTTTTAATAATGTTAGAGTATCCGCAGGAGAGGATCAGATTATGTAGAGTGTTGTGGGTTTTCTGTAAAATGATTGCTTGTATTGAGTGGAATGACAGTCCATTGAACCTGCGTGGTCGTTGGATACCTCGCAAGCTAATAGCAACTGTCCTTCCTCTCCAGAGAAGTTTGGTGCATGATCGGTTAATTTTATTTTGAAACTGTTTAGACATTTTAACGAATGGAAGATAATATGAGATTTTTGGCATTATGATCATGTTGAGGAGGCCAACCTTTCCATATAATGAAAGGTATACTCTAGAGAGTGAAGTGGTGATGGCTTCAGTTGAATGGAGGATTGCATCTTGAATCTCTCTTGCCATTGCAGTTGGAGTTTTGTAGATTGGGAAACCTAGGTATCTTTGGGGTTTTGCAGAAAAGGGAGAGTTAATTCGTTTACCAGACATTATCTTCCAGATGGAAGATTTGTTAAAATTTATTTGTAGGCCAAGTTTCGCTGTATTTCTGTTTAATATGTTCATGAGATGGGGAAGGTATTTAATGGTGGGAAGCACAACCATGATGTCATCTATATATGCAAATACATTGAAGTTTTTATTGAGAGAGGGAAGGAAAATTCCAGGGAGGTTTTTTTCTATATCCATCAGAAGAGGGTTGATGTATGCTGTGAAGAAAAGGGCACTGAGTGGAGATCCTTGAGGGATCGACTTATA
The DNA here is from genome assembly GCA_028023455.1 of Epiperipatus broadwayi. NCBI lineage: Eukaryota > Metazoa > Onychophora > Udeonychophora > Euonychophora > Peripatidae > Epiperipatus > Epiperipatus broadwayi. The sequence continues at coordinate 46,260 of JAQFVV010012836.1, forward strand.
TGGCTTGAAGCCTGGTGTGATCTTGCCATCAAGAGAGAGAAAAATCTCTCTATTGTTGAGCAGATTGCTGTCCATCTGTACAATACCGGCTGGAATGTCGCATTCCAACAGAATATCCAGGAGGATGTTTATCTGGACTGAATCAAATGCTGCCGCAACATCCAGCTGGACAGCAATAGGTTTTGATTTACGATGTCCTCTGATGTAATTGAACAGTGCAGTTACATTGGACATAGCATGCAAGGTTGATGATCCCTTTTTTCTGTATTGTTTTGACGAGATGTGGCTAAGAATTTGAGTTTGGATTTGATCTTTAATGACTGACTCAATTATCTTGATAAGCAATGGGGTCATGGAAATTGGCCGGATACTGTTAATGTCGTTTAGTGGTTTTGCTTTTTTAATAAAAGGCACGAGTGTCACTGGGTAAAGATCTTTTATGTTTCTGTTGCCGGAGGCTAGGTGATCAATCATTTTTTTAATAATTGGCACAGTGAATTGACTGAGGTGTTTGAGAAGGAAATTTGGGATGCCATGAAAAGAATTCATAAAAGATTAAAAGAAGGTGACACATTCTTTTATTGGTGCTGGACTAGGTATTAAAAAAAAAAATCAGTGTAGTTCTGATTTTTGGAAAGAGTAGGAAAAACTCTTTATTTTGTGAACTCTAATGTGGCTGAAAAATATATCACTGTTTGAAAAATTATGCATTGATTAAATATAAATCATCCTTGATAGAAATGGAACATTTGTTTTATGGATAATAACTATTATTAATTAATACAATTACAGAAAATGCATTGTTAATTAATCTAAAGTATGACACCTTGCCATAAATCATGTATCCATCTTCTGAAAATTGCATGAGTTTCAGTTTTATGCCATAATTCTGGATCAATTAAAACACTTATGAAGAATATGTGTACCCTTTTTTTTAAAAACAAACAAACAAACAAACATTTAAAATGAAACAAATTGAAAAAAAAAGAAAAGTTCAAAAAAAAAATACCATGGTAAGAATAATCATTGTGAAGCTTTAAAAAAAACATTATATAGAAAAGGCCTTAATAAGTCAGTACAATCTGATTACTTTATTAAAATGGTACTTACGTATTAGTCCTGCAATGTAGGAGAGATGGTATGCCTTTCGTGATAAATGTCTAAACCTTGCGAACCCATCAAGTAAACCTTCCAATCTTATCCAATAATGTGATAAATTTACACATTCATTTATTGTCCATATTTCGTTCAGACAAGTTCTTCTCAAAATATTTTTTACTTCAGTGCTGATTTATTTTTTTCCAATTTTCTGACTAATATTACAATTTTTTTAACAAAAAAAAAACAATACAAAATGATAAATAAGCATTTGGAGTTTAACTGCTACTGAGGTTAATGCAGTCGAGTACATTAGCACTTTGGATAAGCAATGATGTTGTAAGGAAACATGATTGGAGCGTTCCAGAATTCCATTTTTGATAGCAATCTGATTTATTTTACAGCTGGGCTCACAAATTAATATCCATAGAATGGTGGAAAACAGAGCTTGGTTTAGCAGAGAAAAATGTAAAATTGGAGATCCTAACAAAATCGTTGAAATTGACAGGAACCTTTTGCACAAAAAGAAAAAAAACTGTGAATTCTTGATAAGTGTTTTATCATGAGAATTCATGGTAGAAAAATGGCAACTCTGATGAAAGCCATCAAAAAAAATGTGGAAGAGGAATCAACAATTTATATGGACTGTCAGAAAGCCTATAAAACTGCTGAATTACAAACTGCCAGTTATCAACGACATCAAAAAAGTTAGTCCACCACATTGAACTAATAGTAGTAGTATAGTAATTTAATTTTGTTTTTTTTTGTTTTTGGTTTTGAAAAAAATACATTTACTACTTATTAACATTTCTGGTGATGATCACATGTTAAGTAAGTCTCCATTTTGGGAAAAATAAAAAATTTTCCTTTTAATCTCCATTTTGAAACAAAATTTTATCCACATAAAATAAAATAGATAACAGATAATTTGATTGTTTCATCATGACAATTCCTGTTATATATTACATGGTAAGTACCGTATGAGTATATTTTAAATGTTTTGAAGTTTAGTGATTGATTTGTCCTTATTTAAAGTAACATTTGTGAATTGCATAAAACTTTTTCAGATTTATTTTTTTGTGAAATTTATATTTTTAGTATTGTTAGAAATTAATATTTTTAGTAGTGTTAGATTTAGTCTAGTGCAATTTACTCTCATGTATTAGAATTGCTACACCTTTTCACATATGTATTCAGACTGCCAATAACTTTGTAAATCTTGTGAAAATATCATGTACACATGGTCCATTTTGATGAATTTATCATTTTAAGTTTGTACAAGATCCAAGGGTACATGTTATTTGGTCAGATCAGATTGTTATGAATGTGAAAAGGTATAGCAGGTCTAATATGTAAGTACTGAATTTATTTAAGAGCTATTAGTTGCTAAGTTACTTTTATCTATTCATTTTTTTTAATATTCTTAGGTAGTGTATGAAGATATCCTAAGATAATTATTCTTAACTTTATATTTCTGTGTGTGTGAATGCATGAATCAGTTATAACTTGAATAAATGGTTATTAGTTTTCAAAATTCAAATTGCCAGTGTCATATATCAGCTTACATTTCAAATATTCAACCACTGAGAAAATGCTGAATATTATTGTGAATTGAGAGATTGAGTATTTGAAATTGGTATATCCAGCATCTTGCCCTAGTAAAGACTGAAATACATATCTTTTTATTTAAATTAAATTATTTCTAAGTGTATTTTGAATCACTAGTGTGGATTTTGATAAGGTGATTGGGAAATATAACCTGTATGAGGTTCAGTTTTTCATTACAATAATAATAATAACAATAACAGTAATAATGATAATATACAGGTACTTATGGATTAGCCTAGACATCAAGGTTGATTACGGATAATTCTGGATAATAAAATCCTCATATATATTACATTAATTCAATAATTATATATATATTTAAAAAATTACACTTATTATCAGATTTTTTAAAAATATATAATCCTCTTTAATAATTAATTTATTAATAAAAAAATAAATTAATTAACATTTAATTGCTTATGATGCTTTTGTCTTTCAATTATTGCTAGGAAAGCAAAAACTCTTTTTTTTAAAAAAAAAACAAAAAAAAACATTAAAACAATCCCCTTCCTCCACCTTTTCTCAATTTTCTGTAAATTTTAATAAAAAGTTGTAAGGAAAAAAATTTTTTTTAAATTTATACGAAAAATGAGAAATGTATTTATATATTTCTCTATGAAAGTTTTTTTGATTAGTCATATTTAAAGGTACCCCTCCTCCCGCAGATTCCGCTAAAATAAAATGATGACCCAAGTCTGCCCTGATTAATCTATTTTACCAGAGAATTCAGGACAAAAATTACTTCCTAAAGTGTGGCTCTATAATATATGTATATGAGCACTAAGAAAATTAAATATCAAAAAGGTGACTAAATTTTAGTGGATATATAAATACAAAAAAAAAAAAAACTTTATAGTTATATTAAAATACATTAATGGTATTGAAATATGTATATGTATGAATAATATTTATTGTAACCAGACTGGCACTTCCAACCCCTACCAGTTGCTTTAACTCCTGATGAGCATATTGTAAGAAGGATTTACCCCACCTACAACAATATTTCCTGCTCATCAGAGGGTGTAGCATTAAAGAGTCTGAAAACATCTAGAAATTTATTTATTTATTTGTCTATGGTCTCCACCTCACTACTTCTGGCAATGGCGCTGAACACAACGATGAGTAAAACTTACTTCAGTTTTAAATCCATTCAAATATCTGTGGATGCATATCGTTGTCTTTCGCATGTATTTCATCATTGGTTTTTTTATGCAGTCATATGAATTATTGTATAAACATACATACAATTAAAGTAAAGTAATTAATAATTCATAACCGTGATTCTTTCAATCTTTCCAATATATGTTTACGTACTTCTTTAAACGTCACTGACGTCTCTGCGTCGATATTAAAAAATTAATTTCTACTTTGTACTTATATTTATATATGTTACTGAGTATATGCATTTGAATCAGTAGCCAAATACTTTTTGCATTTTTAAAGCTAAGTTTAATATTATATATAATATTTTAAATTTATTTAAGCAATCAACATTATTAGAAATACAATACATTATTTTTGTTTGGTTCTAGGATAAAAAATAAATACTAAAAAAAAAAAATTAAAATGGGCAAAAAGAAGCAACTGACAATTTAAATTTTTTTTGGCAATATTCCAAATATTCCACGCAAATGTGAGTTAATTGAAGAATCAATAGGGCCCCTCATAGATTCCATCATCATCAAGCACCAGTAGGGAAGAAGATAAAACTGAAGGCCAAGAGAAGAAAAAAATTTAGTTTTAAGACAATGATTATTTTAAATTTGTTTTTATACAAGAACCTAGAACTGAACTTGATTCACGACCATTTTGTATTGTATGTTCTGTGAGTTTATCCAATGATGCTATGAAACCATCAAAACTTACTAGACATGCGCTGGCAAAACATCCAGATTTAGCATAAGCCAGTCAAATATTTTCAAATATTGTGTGACAATTTACAAAAGCAAATAAATTCTTTAAAAAAACTGGCAATTCAAGATAAGTCTGTATTAAACACCTCTTATTTGATGTCACTTCAAATAGCGAAATCAAAAAAACCTTGTACAATTGGAGAGGAACTAATTAAACCTTGTTTATTACAAGCTTGTGAGGTGGTTTTGAGAAATCAAGTCACTCAAAAAATAAAGACAGTTCCTATGTCTGCTAGGTCTGTGAAATGCAGAATTGAAGAATTGGTCAAAGATGTTGAAGTTTAAATGATAGAAATGATCAAAAATATAACATTTTATGCAATTCAACTTGATGAATCAATCGACATAACAAACAAGGTTATTCTTCTTTGCTTTGTGAGATTTAATTTCAAAGGATATTTAAAAGAAGAATTTCTATGTTCACTCAACTTGTCAGGTAGAACAATTGGATCTGAAATTTTCAATGTATTGAATAATTATTTTCTGAAACATGAAATTGTCTGTGGAAAATGTATAGGATTTTGTACAGACAGAGCTGCAAGTATGACAGTGCATTGATCTGGAGTTGTTACAAAAATAAAAGATGTTGGACATGTAGATATAATTTTTATTCATTGTATTTTACACCGTGAATAACTTGCTGCAAAAATATCTCCAGAATTACATGAAGTACTGTCTAATGTAATTAAAATTATAAATGAAATTCAGCATAAAGCTCTGAACTCTCAATTATTTGAATCACTTTGTGATGAAATGGGCTCACAACATAAACAACTTCTTCATGCTGAGGTGCATTAGCTGTCAAGGGGTAAACCTGATTGTTTAATATGCAATAAGTAAAATTATCCTTTCAACAACAAAGTAATTCTAAATTCCAAAATTTCTTCTCCCATGATGACTGGGTAGCAAAGTTTGCTTACTTAGCAGACATTTTTTCTTTGTTAAATGAGTTGAACATATCTATTCAAGCACAACCTTCAGATGTTTTTATTTTGTGAAGTAAAATGGAAGTATTTCAGAAGAAAATATTGTTATGAAAAACATTATTAATTGATGAAGATTTACAAATGTTTCCAGATCTGGATGAATACATGAAAGAAAAAGATGTCAACCGACAAATAATAGGTCTTGTTCAACAGTACTTATAGTGACTCAAAGAATTTTTTGAACATTATTATCCAAAAGAAGAGGATTCTAGAATTGGAAATATATGGATAGTAAATCCATTTTATTCAAATGTTGAGGAAAGCAATTTAAATGTGAAAGAAAAAAAAAAGTTTAATCGAATTATCATTGGATGTTAGTCTCAAACTTTAATTCAACTCATTTTCAAGAAGTCATTTTTGGATTTTTGTAAAAAGTGAATATCCAATATTGAGTGAAAAAAAACTTAAAAATTTTAACTCCATTCACAACGACCTACTTGTATGAATAAACGTTCTCACCTGTAACAGCTATTAAAAATAAGTACCGCTCTTGGCTTGAAATAGAAGCTTCTTTACATGTTGCAGTGACATCATTGGAGCCAAGGATTAGTAAAATAATTTAAAACTAAGAGCAGCAAATGTCACACTAATTTTTAATATATATTACTATTATTTAATATTATTTTTGTGTTAAAATTAAAATTATTAATATATAAATAAATATATATGTATATCATACTCAATGCTCATATTAATTCGTAACTTTAAAAATTATGTCAGTGGTCCGCAATATGTAAAAGGTTGCCGACTGCTGGTCCACAATATGGGAAAGAGATAAAGATTAAATCTTAATTGCATATGAAAGTTTGAAATGATTATAACCCCAAACCTAATAAAAAGAATAAAGGATTCATTTTAAAATAAGGCTATTGTGTTTGATATTAGTGATTTTGATCATATTACATGCAGTAATTGTTGTTTTTAACTTATCTAATGATTTTTAGAATATCTCTGAATAACAAGTGCAACAAGTTTATTTTTGGGTGTGAATACAATTTATTGGGCAGAAATGGAAATATAATGCTCAATTATTGATAGTTTAAATGTTGTGCTAGGTCCTGCATTCATTTAATAAATTCATGAGAGTCATGAGTGATTTATGTTATTGGGTTGATACCCATGTTAGGTTGGAAATATAATTACTTAACATGAATGATAGTAATTCATAATGAAGCCATATCTTTTGCTTTTAAGAGAATTGATCCCTTCATTTATTACAGGTGGTTACCCAATAAAGGTATTATGATTCTATCTGTATATAATCCAGTCAGTGACTTGGTCTATTTTTTTATTAGTTATGGCTACATAGAAATTATAAGGCTGCACTTGTGATATAGTCCTAATGTAAGTGTAAGGGTTGAATATATCCCCATAACATCTAGTATATTCATGTTCAGATATTACTTTGTTATATTTAATTTTAGGTATCTGGCAGATGGCTCAAATGAACTTATTATTATGCATGTAGTTAACTAATGTGGATAGAAGCCAAAATCAATAGTATAGCATATGTTGATAAAAAAAAATTTCATGTGTAATTTACTTTTAATTTATAAGAAAATGTGAATGAGATAAGAAAACCATACTACTAGAATAAGATCCAGTTTAAAACTAGCTTCCAATTTAATCAAACATTGTGATGGCCTCTTTTGATGTATTCTTGATATTCTTTAGAAGCTTAATTTATTTATAATATATTTCATATGATTCAATTTCTGATCAAATTATTTTTTAGTTAATGCTGTCAAGGATCATTTGAAAGGCAGCAAAACACAGATATGGATTCTTTATTTTTTTTGGTTTAATGAAATGGAGTAATAATGTCTGCTGTATTCTGAATCCATGTTGTTCATTTGTCAAGTGTTCTTCTATCCAGAATTTTAATTTTCATTTAAGATATTCATTAGAATAGACTTTTTCTACAATGAATTTGTAATTTTCACATTCTGTCTTGGCTTTTTTTTTTTTTTTTGTATATTGGAAAACAAGGGTTTTGTCAATATTTTAGATACTGTTTGCAGCTTGTAAATTTTTTGAAGTAAACTACACTTCCACTACATCTTTTTATATCCTTAGGTATTCCATCATTTCTAGGGCTTCTATTGTTCTTTGTCTTTTTCACTTTTTTTCTGATTTTTCTAATAAAATAATATTATCTTCACTATGATAATATGTTTGTACATTTTTAGTAGTATTATATATATATATATATATATATTCTATTAAACACTTATTACTTGATTCTTAGCAAGTTGTATTAATGCTTTTTTCTTTACCATTTCTCTATGAGTGGCTGATGGAAAGGCCTTTATAATTATTTTTTTTTACATATATATGCTCTTGAAGGATTTGATGATACAGCAATAATACATCTACCTAACATATCTATAAATCTGAGTTTGAATCTGGGTCAGATAACGGTTTTAATCAGGCTTAAAAATTTCTTCTAGATACTTGATTCATAAACAGCATAGTTGACCATTCTGTATTAATCAATATATAGTAGTGAATTGAAACAATGATGAAAATTATTTAACTCCTTTTCATCTGGCAGATGGGATAAAAGATTATTGGAAAGGACTTTGCCTGCAGTTGATTATTTTAAGTCTGCTTTTCTTTTTTATTATAATATCCCCTTGTTGTTTTTTTTAGCTAAATGATTGTTCATCTATGATAATAAATATATTTCGGATAGATTTTAATATATATTATAAATACAAATATTAGAATATGAAATGAAATGCTTTTGCTTCAGTAGAATTAAAATAATATAATATATTCTTTTATAGAAGGAGGGGATAAATCAACCACAACTATTGATCTTCTATTTCTGCATTTAATTTTAATTGCAAAACAGGTATTGCCTCCTTCCCTCTCCTTTATATTAACTTTACCAAATTATGGGACAAATAAATAACAGTAGGCACGATTCATTTAGGTAAAATATAAGGTAGTATTTGAAAGTTATCTAAATATTTTGTGACAGTCTTATTTTTCATACATTGTGTAGTAATTACATATTACTTGATAGTCTTGATCTTCATAATATAGTATACAATAGTAATTATATATTTATTGATAACCTTGATTTTCATAATATTGTAGTCTGTAGGATAGTGGTTACATATTTAATGACAACCTTTATCTTCACAATATTATTTTATTTGGGATGCATAGGAATATTTTTACATTCTACATAGTTTTAATGATATTACAATTTTTGGTAGTGAATAATGAAAATGAAATGGTATGTAATTTTTGCTAAAGATTCAGTAGAAAGCAGTGACTAACTATTACTGATGATGATTAAGTATTATTTATTGCTTGGTAGTATTATCTTTGTCTAGATACTTTATAGAATCATAAAACTTGCTTTCCAGCATATCACATTTATATATAGTAGATAGGTTTATATGAATATTAGTTAAGTCTTACAGGTCATCAATTTTCTGAAGTTTCATTATCATACCACTGAAATGATAGTATTTACTTACAGTACCACTGTTCTTATGCTGAAGTATAAATACTCTTTCATTTAATTAAAATGCATTCATTTTCCAATATTTATTTGACAATATGTGAAGCAATAAATTTTTTAATAATAGATTTATTATAATAAAAATGATTGTAGTTGCTAAAAGCTGTCAGAGTATTAAAGAAAATTTGACAAACATTAATTTAATTTCACATTTTAATTATTAACAAGTTTTAATTTAAAATTAACAAAAATGTAAAGATTTTTTGCTTTCTCTTTTTATCCCTCCTCTTTAAAAAGTATTTTAAAATTGTAATAATGCATTAAAATACATTTTATTTGAGTGGTTATAATACTATATTTGAAATATTTTTATAAAGCACATTTTAAAAATTTTCTTTTTCTGGTAGTTGAATTTAAATTTTAAAAAATAATATGTCTTAATATTAACAAGTTTAAAGTAAGTTTCATTTGCTTATAGACTTAAAGGATGACTTAAAGGAGAAATGTTGTTTACTTTACAGTTTTTTATGCCATTCCCATTAAATGGAATAATATAAAAAGGAGATAGTAAATTGTAATAGCCTGTTTGTCATCTAAAGTTAAATGTTATATAGTATAATAATTTCATAAAGTTATTAACAGTTTTTTGAAAAATAAATAATTTTTTTACAAAGTTTTATAATTTGAAAGATAAAACATCATTGTTTAATTTTATATATTTACTATTTTATATTATTATTATCAACTCAATTTAAAACTGTCTTTTTTTTTTTAATATAGCAGTTCACCAGTTTATGGAAAATATTTCATATTCTACATAATATGTGTATATTTTCATATTTTTCGTTTTTATCAGTGGATTTTTCACTGATAAAAACAACCATTCATCAGCATAAAATTCAGACCAACTATGGATGCATTTTGAAACATCCACTTCACTTTTCAAGTGGATAAAGCATACATAATACATGTTATAATTTAACTGCATATAAACATTTTTAGATATATATAAACTTAACTTTAGATATATATTTAGATATATTTCAGGCTTCTATTCCATCACACATTCCTGGAACATATTATCAAAGATATGTAAAAAAGATAAATGATTTCCAGGATGTGCATTTTGTGCTGAACCAGCATTAATCAATTGGTTCAAATGACAAATTCTTACACATCTTCACTACTTATTTGTTCAGTATTTATAGATAGCAAATTATGAAGTTTGATTTATAAGTGCCATACTTCTGTATTTACAACTATGACACACATCATTTATTAAACTAGAGATTATCCTTAGATAAAATATATACTATAAATCTGTTAATGAATAATTTGATGTATTAACACCTGGAGTTTTATGCCTATGTTGACAGTTTGATAACTTTCACTACATTATTTTTATGCAAGATAAGGACAAGTATCTATCCATTTGTAGCACCTTGTAGAGGGATGTACAATCATTGCTCTGTAATATATATTTTCAAGTTTGTTTTTATCAGTGCATCTTTCACCTTAGTTCTATCATATCACAATTAAGTAATAGCCTATTTAGTCATCTAAAATCAAATTTTATATACTATAATAATATTTATAAAGTTATTAGCTGGAGTTTTTTGAAAAATATATGATTTTCTTATATTTATAAAGTTTTATAATTTGATGTTATTGTTTAATTTTGATATATTTATATTTCCACTATTTTATTATTGTTAATTTAATTTAAAACTTTTTTTTTTAAACACACTATCTCAAATTCTAAATATGCAAGTATGTATTATTTTTTTAAAAATAGTTTGATTCTTATTTGCAAACTCATGTCCTAAATCAGTTATTCTTTATATTTATAATGTTTTTTATTTCAAAGTATAATAGTCATAACCTATAATAATTGTACTTTGTCTTAAAGAGATTTAGTATCTCTTGTATATTTGATTATGCAAAGGTATGATTTCTTGTCCCTGATAACTTAATTTGTCAATATTATTGTTTTATGCATAATTTGACAAGACTGATTATTGTTTTTTGTAATTTAAACTTGAAAAATTTTTCATTCTCATACATAAACTAAACTTTTCAAATTTGATGTGATTAAGTCTCTGAATCATTATTAATTTCATATTTTAGCAAAATACTATTAACTAAAAAATACAATTCTATTTAATTAACTAAATCTTATTCCAACTATTTCAGCTTTACAATTTCCTTTAACAATTTATTTATACCTAAATTATAAATCTGTTATCTCTGTACTTTGGAATCCTCCATTTTTCAGTAACAAAATTTAATCCACGGTATTCAATATAAATTGGTTTATGAAGCTAATCCTTTTTTTTTACTACTCTTCTGCTAAGGATTTTCTAGGTCATCCATTAGCCATTCCCACAAACTAAGATTTAAATCTGGGCCAAATAAATGCTTTTTTTACTATCATCAATAAGCTATATATCTAAAGTTGGTACGCAAATGGGTATCTAGGTATTTTGGGTGATAAAGATCATTGGGTGGGCTGAGTGTTAATCATCTTTTATCCCTTCACTTTTCTTTATTTGTCAACTGTTATATATATATGTGAATGTACACAATTATTACGTTTATTTGATTTTATCTTCTATTTTTCTTTAAGTGCAAATAGTAAATAAAGGTCTTTAAATCTCATATTCAGAAGAGAGAAAGCATTTACTTAAGTGGATTTTCTTTTCCACCTGACTGACTGACAGCTGGTACGGACAAAAAATTAAAAAAGAGAGATTTTTTTAAAGTAACAAGGAAAAACAAAACACGTGTTAAATATAAATTTCTATAAAAAAAATTAAATAAAATAAAATGTCTTGAAGGCATTAAAACCATGTGAAAGTGTATTAACAATTAAAAAAAAAAAAAGAACATATATTTTTGTTCAATCAATGAATAAAAAATGTTAGAAGTGATACGGCATCTCACTAGGTAATGTCATTTGATATAACCATAGCAACCTTAAATTTACATCAAATATGAATATAGTATGCATTACTAGATAAAAATTATAAATATATTGTAACAATATATATAATGATAAATGGGTTTGAACCAGATATAAAAATATGTACCGGTAAACCTTGATTAAGTTGAATGGTTAATAAAATTAAATGATTCAATTCAAATATATATAATAATATTACCCAATGTGATGATGATGATTTTTAACATAAGTTCAAATTCTTCCAAAAGTATTTTATTTGTTTTTCAATTTCAATAAAAAATGAAACTCTCGGGCACTGAACCTTCCAAATAGAAATTTTTTTGGAAAACTTATTAATGCCTTGCATATTATTATCATTATTCCTGCATGACCCCCCGGTCGATTGCTTGATTTCTCAGGGTTGTGGATATTATTAGTATATTACTTATTAAAAGCACAATGTTTGGGCTGAGTTAAATAAGGAAACAAAAACTAAATGGATTAATAAAAAAGTAATGTAGCAATTTATTATTAATGCATAAATAAAACTGTTGCATACAACTATTAATACATATCCAAAATATGAAATATAATAATAATAAAAGATATATTTAATTTTACTTTAAGTTCAAGGCTTTATAATATCTGTAATGATAACATCTTACCATGTGAAATATTTAAACAGTTCCAAACTTTCTAAATATCTTAATATATTTCTGGATGTATTCATTAATTTTTCCAGAGATAGTAGATTTCATAGGGTCCTGGTGATATTAGAGAGAAAAGGCAGCAGCATTGGTGATGCTACATAGGGCATAGTATCTATAGATCTTAGGTAGTTCTTATTGCACTATTACTATTTTTATAGCAATATTGTGGCAGGCTCTGGCTGGTTTTGCAAATTTCAGCATTAGATTCTGGATCTGATTGCCTTTTTCGGGGGTTTTGACTGGTGTTTTTTTATTTATTATCTAGCCACACATAGTAAATAATTTTCTACTGGACAAAATCATCATACTTTTTATTTTAACTGGAATATTGAAAAAAAACTGTAAAACAGCAAAATATGGCTATCCAGGTTGCAATGAAGAATAGTTTTAACCAGCAGTTTTTCTCCTAGGCAATGGATCACTGCACACTATTTCTTATATTAAGTCTCCAAATAACTAAAGTAGCATGGATTTCCTGGACCATAATGGAATTCTGTAGCTGCTTGTTTCAGATCTATTTATATATATTTGATATTGTTCCAATAACATGTTTTTGAAAGTCCAGATTTGTCACTAGGTAATCACAGAACCTAACCTCTTTTTCTTTACAACCTTTTCTTTGTTCCCTTCACATGTTGTGAAAACAAATTTACAGATATTACATTATGACTTGACACATAAATGAATGAAAGAAAAAAGGTAGTTTATTTATATTTACATCAATTAGTCATAGGAAGAAAGAAAAAATTGTTGCTGACAACTTTTAAAATATTATTAATTCCACAATTTTAGTATCATTTTTAGTTTTGCCATCCAATGTACTATAAGAATGTGGAGAATTATATTTAAAACTCAATTCAAAAAAGACAAACTAAAAAGAGTTCAACATGCTTTAGATTTTTTTTAGAAACTCCATAATTCAAAATGCTTATGCATATTGAAACTACTTTTTTTTTTCCTTTACATTTGAATTTATCATTTTATTGTTACTCAATCATTACAAAGTAAACTTTATAAAATATTTCTAATAATATAATCAGATATATAAACTAACTTTTCATTTAATTTTTTAGGCAGTTTATATATTTATTTCTCAATTTCGAAGACAAGATTTTTTTTTTTTTATTAAATAATTTTTTTCCCATGCATCTTTGTAATATAACAAATTCTGAGATGCTATTGCATATAACTGTAATAAATTTTATTTGCTAAATGTACAATTTTTGTCAAAATGTAATGAAAAGCAGTGACAATATATATCATTGATAATACTCAAATATTTTTTTTTGTTTGATCACTATATCCATAACAATTTTTAGAGTCATTACATTTGCTTTTTAGAGCATGTTTTAAAATACATCACTTTCACAGATACTCGCATATAATCTACATTATTTTCTTTTTAAAACTTGAAAATAACTTATAACTTTCTTGATTATAAATTTATTTTATTTTGTTTCTTTATTCATATTTAAATTCTCTATTGTGTTGTAAAAAAAAAGTGAACACGAATTCATTACTTGTAGGAGTATAATATATTCCTCCACTAATAGTGATGGCTACATCATATTACAATTTTTTTTTACAATCAACACATTATCATTCATCTCACCAATCTAAATTAACATGATTACCCATTAGTTAATAATAACTACATACTCATTTAGTAACTAATATTGAATGTTTAATCAAGATCTGTTTATGTCAAATAAATCCTAAGACTTTTTGTGACCTGAATATTTTCCCAGTCTGGATTTAAATGACAAGTCATTGGTGTAGTGAAGACATTTATAAATCACTACACTATGAAATCATTCCTTATTTTGGTGATATTCATTTTAATGATGTAAAGGATTCATTAATATTTATGATATAGCTCTAAATAATGTTTTAAATTTCATAGCAAGCAATGACTAATTAAACTAGCAATAATCTAGTGGTTTTGTTTGGTCATAATACTTTATTACTCAAAACTTAATCTATCTTTGATTAAAAAAAAAGTTATACATACATATATACTTATATGACCATGTATTATTTTTTGGACATAATGTTTTATATTCTAGTTACTTAAATCTGTTTTTGGCAGAAAACAATGTGGATACATATTTTGATAGTTTTTAAAAGTTTAGTAATGTAACAAGTCATATTTGTGTGCCTTGTTAACATGTTGCAGAACTCGACCACCAGACATGAAGAGCAGCACTATAGGTAAGGTAAGCTACCAGAAATACTGGGTTCGAATATGGTTAGTCAGTTCCACAACACACACTACGTAACAACACACCTGATGCTATACCAGCAAAACCTTTAGGCATGGGGTCAAGGAGATACAAGAGACTCTATCCTTAAAAGCAGCATATTTATGATCTTTATTTTAAATCTAATACTTTATTTTCAAGATGAGATACTGTTATGATTATGTGTTGAAGTGAATAGACATTCTGATGGCCGACGTATGATAAAACATTAATTTTAATTATATAAATATACACAATATGATTATAGACTTTTGTATCGGTTATTTTATTATTTCCAAGACCATTAATATTTACAGCTGGCTATGGATAATTATTTTACAGATTGTTAACTATCTGATCATCTGGGTATTAATGAGTACAATTTTATTATAATAGCATGCCTATGAGAATTATGCTTTCAAATTTTAATGCAAGGTTTTTTTTTATCATAAGTGGTACTCGAGGTTGTGGACATACCAAGCTTGTTTTGCAATAAGTAAGAAATGTATTTAATTTATATAAAATAAATAACTCCTCTAGGGCATTATATTTAAAAGCATATCAATGTAAAACAGTGGAAAAACAAAGTCTTAAATGCAATGAATAATTAACAAATATAAAAGGGAATAGGTGATACTCATAGGATGCAATGCAATAAACTTAAGATGCAGTACTTTGAAACTGCAGAGCTAGTGGAGAACCTATGAAAATAATGAGGGCTGGCCTCATGCCGAATGACCCCTTTTGGAATGGTGACATTAGTGTAATCAGGTATAAAGGATAGTGCTGCAATTGCTTCCTCACAGCATGACAAGATTGAATGCCCACGGGAACATTTAACTATGTCCGATTTATGGGAAACGATAGGAGAACAAAATCACTGTTTATCTGTTTGAAATCCAAGGCTTTAAAAGAAAACATCGCATTTAAATTGTAACACATATCTATAACATAACTATAAGATCAGAACTTTACTTTTTAAAATTACACTTTAAATTTGATGACTCATTTCCCAATGAATACATTTAATAATTTAAACATTCATTTACGTTCTCAAATAACATTATTATATGGATTAACAGAATAAGTAAATCTAATTCAAAGAAATACATGGGAATGTTTTAAAATCATATTATACATTATTAAGCTTGCTAATTAATATGTCCGCCACCCAACTATTTGTGGTACACTCACATTTATAACTAAATGAAGCAAACACCAAAATGCATGTCGATTAAAATCATTATAATAAATAACTGAAATCATTAGATGAATGGAAACATTGGAATTAGTATGATACACATTTATCTTTAGGTAAGTCATTGCATATGATAAGATTTGGATAATTTCTCAGCTGGCAATTTATCAAATGTAAGAAGAAAGGGGGAATATAATAATTATCTTTAATAGCCCAAACAATGTGGCGGCAGCTTTTAGTTACAATAAGTTATTTGTAATAGGATGAACCTGGTCGGAAATTATTTAGGCATGGCATTATATAAGTAATGAAACAAATGAAATATAAAAACAAGTACCCAAGATTACAGATAAAGGATCAGGTAAGTTAATTAATAAGAAAGAATAATTTACAGAGTTTATATATGTTAACATTTTAATAGACAAATTTATTAAGGATAGATATAGCTTTAAAAGAAAAGATTTAGAGTACTCTAGAGTTCTTGGCTACAAGTTACCTGTTTAAACTTAGATGATTGTGCACTGTTGAGAATCAGTCGCTGATTGTCCATTCTATGTTGTAGCAGCAGCTTTTCCTTCCTTGCAAGCTTTCAGGTTTTAAGGTTTCAGTTTGAGATTGAATGCAGTTTCCAGCATGTAGTTCAGTGTATATATTGGCAGTAGTTCATCAACAGTTAATCTTTGGGAGGGCATGTGTGGAGACTTGGGCATATGGTAGACCATTTTTCTGAGGAGAACAACTCATCCACCTCTACTCGGTCATTTCAAAGTGGAATCAAATTAGCTATAAGAAATGTCACTAGTGGTGACAAAGGTTATATGATCAAAATTTAAAAGTAATGAGTAAAAAGTTTTTTTCTATATTTAGTTCTGTTTCTTATCTATAAATTTGCAGATCAATCGCACATGACATATTGAGTCCAGATGTTTCTCGAGTCAGTGCCTGCGATCGATCTGCAATACCTTCGGTGAATCAATCTATTAATAAATATTTTTTTTTTACATTTTTAATTAAACCTAAACACTACATTCTTCTTTGTTTAAATTTGTTTTATATATTATCTTAGTACATTTCTCTTGACCTGATTACAAGATACAATATAGATTTTACATTTGAAGCCAAGAACTCTCTAGAGAAATTTCTAAGTAATCTGCCCTCCCCATCATGACTTTCCAAATTATTTAAACAATAATAAAGATTTATGTATATATTAAATTTAAACAGATTTCAATACGTATTACTTTATAACATTATAGAAAATTGACAAAATAAATAAATGGTTGTTATATAAATGTTATATAGTTATAAAGAGAATTTTAAAAATTATTTAAGAAAATACATTATTTTTATTCAATGTTTATATATGATATTGAAGCATGTGTGTATTTACAGCATATTTAACAGATGCTTACATATATACCTAATACCGTTATACACACACAATCCAATATCTAGGTTTAAATTTAGGTAGGATGGAGATGGTGGGTGAAAGATGATAGAAGAGATGAAACTAAGATTCTTGTAAAATCGATTCTTTGGTACCAATAACGTAATTTTTTTGAATTTCAGGCTATTAATCTGAGTAGTATAAATGAATAAAAGCTGGCTACTATATCCGTAAGTGCATTAATTCTAGATTTGAATCTTAGTCCTTGTTGATGAATGCAAAAACTAGAAACCAATCTGAGTATATTATAACACTATATAGTCTGATATCCATTTAAACTTATAATTAATGTCTGTAAAGCATTGTGAAGATCTCAATAATAAACATTGTAATGGTCAGATTTGTACATTCACATGACAAAATCCAGAGTCCAGGCAAAATACACCAAACCTGATCAAAATGAGATCGTAAGATCCTAAGTTCGACCAAGCTTCAACTCATTTACCAGTACTCTAAGATTTAACACCTTATGAATGACATTTCTGAGATTATACTCGATCTCAATTTCTTCAGCAAGCTAGCTTCGAACAGGGAGAAACATGAAACTCAAGGAAAATTAGCAATTTAACTATAACTTCACGATGAAATAGACTGCTTAACATGCTAATTAAATTAACTAAAATAATGCATATTCCACATCTAAAAATTATTAAGGAATTGGGTTTGGATTGCAGCAAACAGACATGAAACAAATTTATAATTTAAATAGGTTTATTAAACAATAAATTAAATCAAACAAAAGAAAATGACATTGATTATATAATGTTAATATGTGGAATTAATATACGCAGGCGTTACATAGTGGATGTGACTATCAGCAATACAGCAATCTCATCTTAACATATAAATTAGATATATATAAGTTTGTGTGGTTAATAAAATCATACCTATAATCTAATAGGCCAAGCCTATTCTGCAGTGGTTTGCCAATGTTACCAGTTAAGAACTCAACTGAGATGATTGCTGTATACAGTGTTAAGATGGCTGCTACATATATATTAATGATGTGAGCAAATAAATAAGCTCACAGTGATACAGATTCAACCTTGTAACCAAAGATTAGGGTTTCAGGCTAATGCTATATACTTAATTAACAAGGAGGAAAAGAACTGGTTACTTTTAGATTCACATATATATGCTATGGTGCTAAATAAAACACTAAAAATAAGTTTGAAATAATTATTCATGGACTTCAGCATCAAATGCTCTGTGCCCTAAGATCAAATAGCTAGCTACCATTAATGAACATATATAGTTCTGGGAACTAGGATAGAGTTTAAACATGATCTGGACCCTCATATTCTAGGATAGCCATACCTGAACTAAAGTCGATGGGAGTGGTTTCCACCGCAAACCCACCTGAAAGATAGCAAGACACAATGTACAAATGCACTTTGTAAAGATGCATTTGCAATGCATAAGTAAAATACAAATATGTCTAAAAACATGTACAAATGCACTTTGTAAAGATGCATTTGCAATGCATAAGTAAAATACAAATATGTCTAAAAACAGATAGCTTATATCTGCTAAACTAACATGACCTAGTTCTTAAAACTAGCATTATAATTATGCTAACTAAAAGAGCTAAACTAAATTATTAATCCAAGTTAAAATATTGAATCTACATATATAATCGTAATTAAGGAGGGAATGTATATTTTATGGGCATTAATAAATATTAACAAATATATTTTTAACATCAACTCTAGCTAGCATATCACTTCTAACTAACAGATATCAAAAAGTCATAAGTTATAATAACTGACTATGCAAACCATAATAAAATATAATGCAAATATAAATAAAGGATAACAACAAGTACATAGCGATTGGTTATCATCTAGAAAAATAGGATTTTGAAACAGCATTTCAATATACTAAGTAGCATTCATAAAATATTAAAATGGAGATTTTAATAATTATCTCTCCTTTAAAAGCTTACTAAAATTTAATATTTGCTGTTTCGAAATATTGGCATATTATAACATACATAAATTAAATTGATATAAAATAATTAAAACATAATATAGCAATAATCGCAGAATTAACGTTGTTTAGATAATAACGGATTACAGCTATTATGGTTTAGAAAATAAATTTACATTATAAAGATGAACTCGGGCAAGATTTATACAGGTTTAATCTTAAATGATTTACTTTAGACAGAAATTTCAAGAAATGAGAGTGAACATTCATTATATTGAATAAGCTAGCTTAATATTGAAATGATGCATATATGATTGTTTCATTTTTGAAATTTGCACACAAATAAATAATATGTACATTTGTATATGTACAATTATACCTTATTTAAAGTTAATCTATAATGCCTCTGCTAATAAAAACTGTAGAATCGTTGATCAAGGACAAAATACAGCAGAAGTTGCTCAGTAAGATTTCATTACATCAATTTGCCTGCAAGGGCTCATCGACCATTGAGGCAGTAAGGAGATTTGCCTTATTGGTGGAGCATATGAGAAGGAAAAAAACATCTGGGCCCATTGCAGTCCAGATAGACTTCATGGCAGTCTTTGACTCTGTGTTGCTAGCACAGCTGTTTTTGCTGCTGGAGTACTACAAGGTACCCATGGTGTACATATGGATAATAGCAAACCTGTTACTGAACATGTCAGTTTATGCATCTTTAGATGGCTCTCTGGCCCCGGGGTTCAAACCTCATCTGTCAATACCCTAGGGGTCTCCACTTAGCACCTTATGCTTCATTGCCTATGTGGAGAGAAAAACATCTACCAGGGGTGTATGTTCTGGCACTGAGGGAGGAAGTTCACCATATTTCCTATGTGGACGACATCACCATTTCCCTCTCTTCTCACAAATGTCTGCAACAACTATACCAACTATTGGACAGATGTACCAGGAATTATGGGCTAACAATCAACCCTAATAAATCTGCAGTCTGGAAGATCTGTGGGGTATCTACAATTCTGTCAAGGTATATGAGAATACCGCAATGTTTTCTTGTTTTCCCCATGGCTCTGTCCAGAATGGCAATGAGAAAATTACTCCAAATAAATATATTAGAACAAACTAAAAAAATAACAAGTGTTCTATCTGATTTGCTTGTCACTTCCTGGCAAGATGACACTGCTCAACATGATGGTGATTCTGCACATCAATTATTACATGCTAATTCTTAAGCCAACCAAGTCCTTTCAAAATGTGATCAACTCAATCTGCACCAGCATAATGTAGAAGAGTGTATCCGTCAGCCTAACTAGAGTGCAAAAACTAAGGGACTTGAATGGGCTTGGTCTTCATAATGTCAGTGTGTTCTACATACAAAGGGCATTGAGAATGCTTAAAGCAATGCATGTGGAGACATCCAAGCAACTGTCCGAAGATGTGGAACCTACCGATATGCCTTCATCCATGCTGAATAAATGGGCATCAGATCTGTTAGCACATGTAAACAAGTATTTCAAAGTTGCAAAAAGCATCATAAAAGTTCAAGAACACTTACTGGGAAATCTACAAATATGTGAATCCTAGAAATATGAGATTGCTGACTGAGCTCAAGATCACAACAAAAATGCTAATCAGAAAATCAAAACAATGGGGTTTTGAGCCCAAGTTTATTGATTTTATAATCAAATATAATCTAAACTCACTTCTGACAAACCATTTTCTGGTGACCAGAAGAGGATTTTCCAGATTGAATACAACATGTAATTTGTGTAAATTAGAAGATGAAACAATCAAACACATTTTTTAAATTGCTCTCATCTAGCATGAATCAGGCAGGAAATCACAATAAGAGTTATGGCCTCTGATAAGAACATCTTGTCAATAAGCAAAGCTCTAAAGAATGGCAAATACGCCAAGATAAGAATGGCAATATTTCTACTATATGCCTTGTGGCTAACAAGATATAGGCTCATCTTTAGATAGGACAGTCTGGACCCATGGACAGTGTATAGTGAGACTATAGATAGGCTAAGAAACAGAAATCACTTGCTAGCATCTGATTGTCTCTATGTTGGTACTTGGGCTCAAATTTTACCACTAGATGACGAGCCTCCTGCTCAGAGGATCCAAGCCAAGCTATAAATGAATAATTAGTAATGATTATAAGCTAAAAGATTCATGCTGTAATTGTATTTATTTTCCTTAATAAAAAAAAGTTAAATGAATGTTAATGTAGTACATACAATGAGAAAAGGGTTGGTAATGGAAATAAACCATTACATGAGGAAATGGATGGTGCCTTATTTTGATATCTATAGTTAAAGTCAGTTATAATAGTTACAGTTAAACACCTTTAAGGTCTTGTCATGTTTAAAAATGTTAGAAATAAAACATAAACAAAAGGCCATTAAACAGACTTGGCAGCGAGTTAAGCAATGAGGGAGTAGAACGTTAATGGAACTGCAATTAAAGTTAGAGAAGGATCAAATCCATTAGAACTAAAAATGCACCCAAGGTGTCAAATCCATTAGAACTAAAAATGCACCCAAGGTGTACAAAAATATAGATATAAACTTGGAAAAGGGCATTGTTTAGGGAGAGACTTATTTTTCTATAATCCATAATATTATTAAAAAATAGATTGTTAAAGTCAGTTATAATAGTTACAGTTGAACACCTTTAAAGTCTTGTCATGTTTAAAAATGTTAGAAATAAAACATAAACAAAAGGCCATTAAACAGACTTGGCAGCAAGTTAAGCAATGAGGGAGTAGAATGTTAATGGAACTGCAATTAAAGTTAGAGAAGGATCAAATCTATTAGAACTAAAAATGCACCCAAGGTGAACAAAAATATAGATATAAGCTTGGAAAGGGGCATTGTTTAGGAAGAGACTCTTATTTTTTTATAATCCATAATATTATTAAAAAATAGATATGTTGAAATTACCTACTAACATGAGCAAGTAATCTGGCATCAGCTTCTGCGCAGTCATTGATGAAGCACAGCGTCAAAAGGAGTATTCCACCAACATGACCAAAGCTATCCACATTCCTGTCAATTCCTATGCTGAGCCCAAGAAACATTGAACTGCCATATTTAGTATTTCACAGAGAAACCCAGGGAGCACCACATATCTATGATACAGACCACATATAGATCCAATGCAAGAGCCACTACAACATTGCCAGTAAACCCTTGTTAAAAAGTAAACTCTAATGTCTCTTTATTAACTGTAACTCAACACACTAGTCTTAGTTTAGTAAATTTTATATTATTAATTCTGTAAAATCTGATAGTTTTAATTATTAGATAATTTCAATTTTATTTTTAACTTGTTTACATGATAAACTTGGATGAGGGAGAGAGTCAATTTTAAAAAGTTTTTAAAATGTTGTGCATTTCTCTTCCCAAGGGACCTAACGAGTAAGTAACAATATGTATTTGATTGATATTATGTTCATTTCTCCTCTCATCACTTCAAGTAAATTTTTTTTTCTCTCTTAAATCCTGCTAAGAGAAAATTATTGAAGAATGAAAAACATTATTATTATTGTTCAACGTTTTATATAAATAGGATTGCTTAAATGTTACCCTGGAAATGTGTGAGAAAATAAACACATTTAATTCTGTTTTTATAATTTATATATTTCCATAAGGTAAAAGTAGTTTAAATTTTTTAAAATGTGCATATTCTTTTATATATGTGTGGTGTAATTAGAGCTATAAATTATAATTTTCAAGTCAATGTAATAAATAGTGGACTTAACTATCAGCCAGCATTATGGATTATTAATCTTCCTCCTTGTTTGAATATATTATAATTAGATTTTGAAGTTATATTTAATTGTGGATAGGTTAAAGCTTTAAATAATATTTCATATTCAGTTATTGGAGATATGTGCTTGCTGTATTATAAAAGGAATTTGTTATTTTAATTTAGTATAGGCTGAAAGGTAATTAAATCATATTTTCATTCCCATAATTGTGTTGCTGCATATAAGTGTGCTTCAATAGTTTCATTAAAGTATTCATTACCTCCGTTTCCTGCATGATTCACTTATTTAGATATAGGCAGTGGGTCCACAGTGTACTATACTTTTCCATGTGCCCGATCCTCTAAGCTCAGAATTAGCAACTGACTAGGTTAGGCTAATGGACTGAAGACTCCCAGCCATCCCAAATCCTATATTATACACGAGTCTTTTGCAGATGTGCCTTTTGGTTAGAAAGAGGAATATCCCTGCGGCCAAGGACATCAATGCTTAATTATGAATCCTGCCACACAGATCGCCAAGCCAATCCTTGGTTTTTTAACCATTGACAGTCCACAAACAATATGGTACTGCGATGCCCCAAGTTGCTTCTTAAGTTAAACCTTTATACACTAGCTATAACCCTAGATAACCCTGATCTAACCCATACACCATAGTCCCATAGTGTTTAAGATTAAATAAAATATTTAATTTCAAACTCATAATTGATTGATTTTTTTTCATGTGCTACTACCTAGGGATTAAATAGGGCACTCTATATTTATGTTTATCAAATCGCTGTCACCTTCAAAATATATTTGTGTGAAAACCAGTAGATTACTTTATTTTAAATACCACAATATGTAAGCTACCTGTTCATCCCTTTTCTTTCTATTTAATAAATATTATTTTATTAATAATAATCATTGATTGAGGTCAGAACTATATAAATAACTATATAAAACTATATCCATGGCTATACAGGGAATTATGTCCATAGCTCTATAAATCAATATTTAAAGAACTAGATAAATAATTGTATAGGAATAATTAGATTATAATAATCATGTACCTCATAAAATAGATAATACATACATTAGCTAATAAATTAAAATCGGTGACTAAAAGGTATTAGGGATTGGTGAAAGAACTCTGAGAAGAAGAGTTCATGCTGAACTTTGATCTGAGCAGAACTGTATGAGAAGAAAAACTGTGACATCAGGGGTGTTAATGATGTAGTGTGAACTAGGAATCCTATGTAGGAGTTTAAACTAGGATCATGGGATTAGCGATACCACTATGCATGCTGGTTGAGAATGCCTGCTTGGTCTTTTAGTCTTGTTAGCAGATTATATATATTTGACCACTACAATATTAAAGATTACAGATTTAAAGATCAATTAAGAGCTCTGCGGTTCAGTCACATCAGACAATAGACAGGAAAAATGGAAAATCTATTCAAATTTCAAATGGGTGTGGATTCTGGTAGCAATGCATGTTAAAGTAAGATATTAGAGTATTTATATGAATTTCAGATTCTATAATATTTTTTCAACAAGATGGATAAAAAATTATATATATAGATAGATAATTACTGCAATAAATGTCTGCATTTTTCTATTTTTTAATAACTAAATATGATGTTAAAAATAAAATATTTTCCATATACAATTTTACACAATTTAAGAGTGATGAATTCAAAAGCTAAAGATTTTTGGATTCATTTCTAGATAAGAAAAGAAAAAAAAAACACTGAATAATTGAATAGGATTGCCATTTTCAGTTTGACAATTTAATGCTCAAATCTACTGAACAATAATCATGCAGTTATTATTTCTCTTATAAATATATATTTTTCCCTTTAGCTACTTACAAATTATATTTAGAAAATATATTTTTATAATTTCATTATTGCTAAATCTTACATATATGTAATTAAATTTTATATTTATCTTCAATGGATTTCCATTCTTGCTATTAAAAGGTGTGAAGGTTGCCTTGACAGCAGTTAGAGATATTGGTTGCTATATTTACTGTGAATGTTTAGGTGGTTACTGGTTGGAAACTAATTTTATCTTCAATTGTATGATGTAATATAATATAAAATACTTTTTAAAGTGTCAAAAGTTTCTGCATATAGACATATGTTCAGAATGCTTTTCCTCAAGTTAAACATCCCCTTTTCCTGAAAATATTACATTCCTTGCAAAACCTTGACAGTTACCAAATCATTCTTCCAGCATTGACACATTTCATTTTCTATTCCTATCCCAATGTATAAAGCTGTTTGTTAATTCCAATGCCATATTCTCATATTTCCATTTTTTGTCATAATATTTAAACAAAAGCCAAAAGAAATATGTATTTCACTTGTACATTTTTTTCAATACATTTTCTTTCACTTTGATTGATTTTTTTTTTTTTGGCGTCCAAAGCTTCCAACTTTTCACTAAATTCTGATATATCTAATGTTATACATTCTTTTGTATTTTTTAATTCTTATATTCATTTAAATATATAATCTAAATATTATTGGGTATAGGTGTATGTGATTTGGAAATCTGAGAGATGAAAATCTAGCTAATTGAATATTGTGTATAGTATAACTTAGCAACAACTAATATACTCTATGATGTGCCTAAAAGAAGATTCAATTCATAGGAAATTCCTGGTGATTTTAGAAATTATTTGGTTGATTATATTATAGTCAAGTAGAAGTATACAAGTCAAGTAAAATCTAGACATTATTACCCTGCTGGTGATGTCGATAGTGATCATGTATTTATTTCTAGAAAAGTATAGTGTTAAATTTGGAAAAAAATAAAATATTTATTCAAAATAGGTGGTATTAGAATAAATTGTGGAATCTGGATAATGTGAAGGAATTCAGAGATGAATATTTTTTTATAATTCTTTTGCCTTCAAATACATCCTCAATCTAGTTTTTTCATAATTTTGTTTAGAAATAATGTTATTTCACACACTCCTTTTAATTCTGATTTTTCTAATATATATCTTTGATGCTGTCTTTTCATAGACACAACTGAACTGTAGCTCACTTAGCTTTTTAAATATTTTTATTAACAAATTGCATATAATATACTCATGCTGTATTTCCGATAAATAATGATGATGATGATAATAATAATATATTTATTAATTACACAATATATACATATGAAAAATAGTTCCAAACCAAAAGGGACTTACTTGTGCAAGGAGTTATTTACAATAGCTGTAAAATTCCAAAATTAATTCCAAAAGAGCAAATATATATTACTGTATATCTTAATTGTGCAAAATATTTACAAACGTTAATACAAAAAAAAAAAAAAAACAATAATAAATAAAAAGTTACATGCAATATGCAACATTTTCTTAATTACAGGAAATAACTATCAAATTCCAAAATTAATTTTAAAAAAATACACATATGCAAAACATGCAATGAATAAATCTTAAAAGGTGCAATGTATAGAAATTTCCCACCCCCTTTCTACTTTGGAGAAAATAAGTTTATATAGTCATTTAAATATTTTGGAGTTCTGTGTTTTCGTTTGCTTTTCTAAGCATGTCTCTTGTAAATGTTACGTGTTGGATAGGAAACTTTATTTACTCTTTGCTTGCTTCTCTGGGAAATTTTTTAAACTTTTGGAACTCCATTAATTCTTCTTTATCATCTGTTTGGTTCTCTTCTCTAGAATATCAGCTATACTACTGTTTGCCAAGTCATCTGTTTTTGAACAGTAGTGATTCATGTATTTTTTTAATTTTGGTCCATCAACTGTTAATATCTCAATAATTTTGAATGACTTAACACTGTTGCTTCAATTCACTTTTTTCACAAAATGTTTTGCCTACTTCAAGTTTCATTGGTTTTGTGACAGTCTTTTGGAAGATTTCTTTATTTGGAAGAAGCATACTTAGCAATTTTAAATTTTCTTATAAATAATAATTCAGCATGGGATTTACCAGTTACTGCAATTGGATTGGGTGTTGATGTAATAATGTAATAAACGTAGCTGGTTGAGTGTCAGTTATTCAGCTTTATTTAATTTTTTTTTAAGAAAGTCAACTGCATTTTCCATCAAATTATTCAAATCTAGATGGTAGTATAGTATATTAATATGTTTAACTTCCCTTTCATCTAAATATTTATTGAAATTGCTGGAGGTAAATCCAGGTTTATTATTAGATAGAATAGTCTCTGACAATTCTAGATATGAGAAGATTTTTTTATAATTTCTTAATCATTTCTTCTGCATGTATACTACTCATAGAGAGTGTGGGACTATAATAACTAAAAAAATATGATTTTCAAAGAGGCTATTGAGGACAATATGAGTTTGTTGCCATGGGTATGTTGCCTCAGGCTACTCCCTATTATCTTTTTTTGGGTAGTTTGGCTTTGGATTGGCATGATTTACATTTTTTAATGAAATTTTCAATCTTTGTGTTTATATTTGGCCATCAGACATAATTTCTCTTTAATGCTTTATCTTTGATGATTCTTGAGTGGTTGTGGTGAAATACATTTAAAATCTCTCTTCTAGCTTTCAGTAATACCCACTTGATTACCATTTAATATGCAAACCTTACATATTGAGAGATTAGTTTTAGCATTCCAAAAAAATAGTGCTAATTAGGTTTTGATATTTATTGTTGCTTTTTGTCCAATTCTCTACTATTTTACTATTTAGTATATCTCTAAATGGTATCTTTATAATTTATTTCATTTTCTGGTCTCCTGAATTTTACCTTGTTAGGCAATTGAGATAATGTATTTGCATGCTGAATTATCTTTTTATAATTATATGTCAATACAAAATTTAGCTAACTTAGCGCGCATGAGTTTAAATGTTCAGAAGGGGGCTTCCTTACAAAATATTTCAATCATATAAATATTAGTGAAATTTTTTTATTCAAAATATTAGTCAGGACTTTTTTGTCCAATTGGTTATAATTTTTTTTAGTACTAGATAGTGATCTGAATGCATATACTATTAGCTTTCTCTTCTATAAGTCAGGTGAGTTAGCATGAAACCTATGCTATGTTCAAAAGCACCATGGTAAGTATAACATCAATATTGCTATTATAATGAACAAGCAGCTAGTCTTATGTTAACAAAACTTTAGTTTGTTTGAATATATTTTTGGGTTCAATACTTTTTTTAAAAAATTATGCTAACTTTAATATCTAGTCTTGCAAACCATTCTGATCTATAATAATGTTGATTTTACCCTAATATTAATATATATATATATATATATATATACCATTTAAAATTACGATTCTTTGTACTAAAGACCACTTGTCACAACAACATGTTTACATGTAAAACATCTTTTATCCTCACATGGAGAACATCCTTTTTCCTGTACAGAACTACTAATAAAATTTGTTTTGACAAGTATATCTCTAAGTGATCTATGTTTTCAATATACAACCTTAGGTGGATCAGAAAAAATAGATTTTAAATAATCTGTGGAGTGTAATATGTTACAATGTTTCACCAATATCCGGTTAATATTAGATAAATCTCTATTAAAAGTAAGAACCAGTAGTGGAACATCTAATTGTTTTTTACTCTTTTTAGATAAAAGAAGTTTCTTTCTATCAATTAAAGATCTCCTTACTGCATTATCCAACAATGTCATAGAATACTTCATATTGACCAATCTATTATATAAAATACTATTATTTTGTTGAAGAAATTTCTCATCATTACAAATCCTCTTCATTCTTAAAAATTGACTATAAGGAATATTAGCCTTTAAATGTTTAGGATGGTTACTATAAAAATGTAGATAGCGGTTATTATCAGTTGGTTTCCTATATACAGTAGTAGTAAGAACTTTTCAAAATCAATTGCTCATTTTCTTGATGTTGAAGTTATTTACACTAATAGAGTTCTTACTACTACTGTATATAGGAAACCAACTGATAATAACCGCTATCTACATTTTTATAGTAACCATCCTAAACATTTAAAGGCTAATATTCCTTATAGTCAATTTTTAAGAATGAAGAGGATTTGTAATGATGAAAAATTTCTTCAAAAAAATAATAGTATTTTATATAATAGATTGGTCAATATGAGGTATCCTAAGACATTGTTGGATAATGCAGTAATGTAACAGTCAGAATCGTCTATCTCGCTAACATACTGCAGAATTCAAACCCCAGACACGAAACTGAACATTCTAGGAGGGGTTGCCTTCTAGATATACTAAGTTTGAATCTAAAGTCCAAATTTCACAGCGCCATCTATGTGATAACGCATCTGATGCCACTACTAGTATAACCTTTGACCGGTGCCTGGTGGTCAGGGAGAAACAAAAGACTCTATACTAAAAGAAGCTTGGGTGGCTAATTAGCAAAAGAAATGCAGAAAATATATATATAGACCGAGACAGTGATAGGAATCAAATAAAATAAGAGATCAAATTTAGTTTTAAATAATTTCACATAATTTATTCATATAAATTATATATATAACACCACTGTCTGCTTATATGAGACAGGGACGCGTATTAAATAATTTGGCATTAAATGACAAAAAGACTTTAAAACAAAGTGATATATTCTATTCCTCGGGCTAATAGCATTACGATAATGTGCTTGACGAGATAGGAACATGTGCGAGGTGCTTTGAGTAATTATACAAGTTTAAGAAAATATTTGAAAATTAAGTGTTCTAAAATATTTATTGATTTCGAGAATAGTACAGACTAAAACTTACTAAGAACAAAATGGGAATGTGATCAAAGCATTTATTTGAGAATAATAACAATAATAGAGTTGCATTGGGAGGTCAGTATTGCTGATAATGAATTTTTTAAAGTTGGAGGGTGTGACACGTTTAAGTCGCGGATGCTTTGTAAATTAAATATAAAAATAAAACAATATTGAATATCCGGAATGATTACGCAGGGCATCTCGCCGCTAACCCGTAGAAAAGTATTTTATGAGCAGCCGAAACTTAGCGACTGTGTGACGATTGCGTTTAATTCCCAGGTGTGTCATTTGGGGACACATTCTGCCTGGAAACCGCAAGCGTGGCTGTATAAAGAACCTTGGAAAATTAAAACAAAGCGGTCTCAACAACCAATTCATTTACCAGCAATATGAGACTAGTGTATATAAAAACATACTGAATGGGTTTTACTTGGATTAAGAGAAATGCTCAATCAAATTTCCAGAAATTCATTTAAAAAGGGTCCGCACATTCTCGACGTCAATGATGAGCTTTGTAATTAAAGTAGAACACGGTAATTAAAATAGGAAAATGCATGCTTGCGGGTTTGAAAAGTAAGTATAGATTTATATACGCAATCATGCATTAGGGGACACATTTAATCATTGACCTCGCACATACTCTCATATTAGATTAAAATCAATAACATGTAGATTTTAAACTATGTGATTATATTATATATTAAAGAAAAGAATCGCCCTCGAATGAGTGATTTGCAAGATAATAAAATTGGAAATTATTTAGAAATTTAAAATATGCCTTCATAGCGGCGTCTTATTTTCAACAAAGGGAATAATTCACTCGGTCAAAGACGATTCTGACACATTATCATAATAAAATAACAGAAAGCTTAATAAATAGAAAATATTAACCCAAGGATAGAGAGCAAAATGTTGAGTATATTTAAACACATTAAAGAAATACATAATGAAGTTATGTGAAATATAAGAAAAACAATTTTAAATAGCTATAGCATGTTAGTTATCACAAGAGCTCTTGGGTTAATTTAGGGTTACCTCTGGAGAAGCATTTTTAGGCAGATTGATGGTCGGCAGGTTTTTATATAATTTAACAGCAAAATCTGGAAATGTTCATATTTTTGGCAGCAGCAGCAGCAGTTCCGGGGTTCCTTGTGTGATAACTTCCAATGGTCTACGGCAGCAGATGACCATTCCGGAGAGAAATAGCCTTCTCGCGCTCTACTCTGTCATGTCAAGATTTACAAATTACTAGAATAGAACTCAGAATGATTTCTCTTAGAAACATTAGAAGAAACTGGAGCTAACAAAAGAAAACCCTTCTTTTTATAGTAGACGTTAACAATAGAACTGCCCTGGAGCATTACAAAAATATATCGGACTTATCAGCTGTAATCATCCGAATGTCTAAAGGAATTCAACATTAATTAATTTCTTTTGTTACTTTCCCTGTCGACATTCGAATTACAAACTAGATTTAATTAAAAATTACTTTTATTAATTAAAGAAAACCTTAAGTGGACATCTGCTGTTTTTAGATAAACTTATATAACATTAATTAACTAATTACAACATGAAATAATTAAACTATTGTCCCTCATTTATTTTAACAGAAATATTTGGAATAACTTTTATTAAATTAAAGAAAATGATTTTACTTTTTAAATTGCAATATTTGAATCTATTTACTAAACGAATATTTACTAAATGAATTTTATTTTAAATCAAAATATATTATGACAGTAATATATTTGTAAATAGATTCAAACAAAATAACTTTAACAATTTATAATTTTGATATGTTTTAAAATGCATATCATAGTGTGTGCGCAATTACAACTTATATAACCTACTTTTTAATAAATCAAAATTATGTGAACATACATAATCTATAATCTTTTATTTTATTTGGGAATGAGTTATATGTATAATATGAGCATTGTGCTCGTGGTTTAAAATTAGGCAGGATTTTCAGTATATAAGCGTATTGCAGACACACTACGATAGATTGGGGTTCAAACTAAGGTATGAGGGTAGGAAATAGGTGAGAAAAGGTGAAACGAAGATCTGCAAAGCAGACCTTACTGTTTCACATTCCCTTAGTGACGGAACAAAAAAAAATTGTTAAAAAAAAAAGATCTTACAACAGGTGTCCACCTATGAAGCCTGCATAAAAAAAAATTTACAAGATAACCCATAATGTACAGGATATAAATATAATGAAGAAACAAAACTGAATTATATACCCGGATCATATTAATAAATCTACCATCTAGCGAACATTTTCTATTATCTTCCCCCCTTCAACGAAATTTTATTAAAAAATCTAATAGTTTAACACTGTTTATATCTGATCTCCTATTTATATTATCCTGTGACGTGTCCATTTTTTTTTTTTGTTGTTGTTGTTTTTTTAAAAAAAAACCTACTATAATCCTGGGTCTGGTGGGTAAAAACTGCTTTTATAATTTGATGACTGCACTCTCGGATTATCAGGTCTCTTTACCTTATCTGGCAGTTCTTTAGCCCAGGGACTGAAATCCAGAGTGGTTGTTAATAACTGTACCTTTAGGCTGTCGCAATTATTTGACTTATCAGGTGGCTTCTTGGCCCATGGGCTGAAATCCAGTGCCATCATTGTTTTCACTATTTCCTTTATTCGATATATTCTTGCTATATCAGGTGGGATATTTTCCTGGTTTTCCTTAAGTACTTTGATGTTGGTGGTAAGCATTGTTAGCTGGGTTTGAATCCCTAGGTCTCGTACATTCTTGGCTGGAAATATCTCGTCTAAATACAGTTGTGGACATTTTTTGACTTCATGAAAAATTTTTATGTGATGAAGCTTGGTTAGCTGGGTTTGATGTCCTGTGTCCCAGACATCATTTGCTGGAAATATTCTTTCCC
The DNA here is from genome assembly GCA_028023455.1 of Epiperipatus broadwayi. Taxonomy (NCBI): domain Eukaryota; kingdom Metazoa; phylum Onychophora; class Udeonychophora; order Euonychophora; family Peripatidae; genus Epiperipatus; species Epiperipatus broadwayi. Next base: position 79,205 of record JAQFVV010012836.1, read on the forward strand.
AATGAAGTTTGGGACATTTTTTTACTTCATGGAATATTTTAACGTCGACAAGCTTGGTCAGCTGGGTTGGATGTCCTAAGTCTCGGATATCCTTTGCTGGAAGCACCCTTTCCAAAGAAAGCTTGGGACATTCTTTAACCTCATGAAATATTCTAGTGTTGAGCTTGGTTGGCTGAGTTCGAGGTCCCAGGTCTGGTGTATCAGTCTTCTTTGCGGAATCATTTGTCTCAACTTTCTGGTTCAGGAGTTTATCTGCCATCTCTTGCCATCCAGGGAGGAGTCTGTACAGCGCTCTAAGTTCCTCACCTCTCCTTTGGCTTTCTTCTTCCCATCTTTTCGCTCTTTCTTCACCTTGCTTAAACAATTCTATAATAGTCCGGAAATGGACCTCATTAGTATCCGTATTTTCCATGGCCTTGGATGTTACCATGATAGATGATGATTTTTTCCCTTTTATTCTATTGCTAACTATATTATCCTAAACAAAAAATTTTTTTACGTTTGATTTCAAATTTTATTAATGGCTAATAGGCTATCTCCCTCTCGGTTCTGTTGGCCTAATTGCTGCTTTTACATTTATCACTAAAACCCCAACTACTGCCCTTTTACTACTGCTAAAATTTCTTGTTTAATCTGCTGCCAACATATATATTTTACTGTCCGTACATAAAAAAAATTTCTTAAATTCTACCTGTCAAATTGTTTTGCTAAAATATATTTTTAAACTCAAGCAACTTTATTTATATATATAAACATTCGCTAGATCTGGGTATAATTATTTCGTTCCCTCTTATTTAAGATTTGCATACATATATATTTATTGACATTATAATTATTGATCCGATTCACGTCTCATTATTTGGTCTAAGAAAAATGTATACATGTTAAAAAAACAAATTTCATACAAAAGAATTTAGCCTGGTGACAAAATTTATTTTAGAAGTAACTCCGTTTAGTGAAATTACCCTTGGGCGCCATGTCACCAGTTAAAAGGATCCATAGACTGTTAGCTTCCCAAAATTAATTTTAATAACTATTCCATTTAACTACGGGCACTCGTTAAAACATTCGCATTTTTTTTTATTGATTACAACATTTTATTTATGATTAAATTTTTGAATTCCATACGATAGCCTATTACATATCTAGGTCATTACCGTACAAAATTATTATTATGCTATCTTGCGCGTTGAGCCGATAAAACTTTATTTTGATAGAAAATACAATATTTGAAATATTCATAGATTGTCACAATATTCACTTGGGACAATATTTAAGTAATTCATGCCATGCGTATATAGCGTGACTTAAGTGAAACAATAAATACAGATAAATACAGATGGCTCGTATCGCACTATAGCAAGTTTGGACAAGTTCTGATTATATGGAATAAGTAATTGAATGCCCGAGTCAAACAAAATATATGAAATATACACGCAAATAAACAATATAGATAATATAGAGTTTGAAAAATATTATATATATCAAAATATAAAGGATTTGAGTGATTAAATACGAAACAAAGTGCTAAAATTAAGCTACAGGGATGTGGGTGTTTAACTAATTAAGATCTACAGGGATGTGGGTGTTTAAATATTCGAGGCTCCACGTTTGGGCAAGCCATGGACCCGGAAAAAAAAATACTATGTAACAGTCAGAATCATCTATCTCGCTAACACACTGCAGAATTCAAACCCCAGACATGAAACTGAACATTCTAGGAGGGGTTGCCTTCTAGATATACTAAGTTCGAATCTAAAGTCCAAATTTCACAGCGCCATCTACGTGATAACGCATCTGATGCCACTACTAGTATAACCTTTGACCGGTGCCTGGTGGTCAGGGAGAAACAAAAGACTCTATACTAAAAGAAGCTTGGGTGGCTAATTAACGTCTATGGTTTTACAAAAGAAATGCAGAAAATATATATATAGACTGAGACAGTGATAGGAATCAAATAAAATAAGAGATCAAATTTAGTTTTAAATAATTTCACAAAATTTATTCATATAAATTATATATATATAACGCCACTGTCTGCTTATATGAGACAGGGACGCGTATTAAATAATTGTTGGCATTATATTCCCACAAACAAAAAGACTTTAAAACAAAGTGATATATTCTATTCCTCGGGCTAATAGCATTACGATAATGTGCTTGATGAGATAGGAACATGTGCGAGGTGCTTTGAGTAATTATACAAGTTTAAGAAAATATTTGAAAATTAAGTGTTCTAAAATATTTATTGATTTCGAGAATAGCACGGACTAAAGCTTACTAAGCAACAAAGTGGGAATGTGATCAAAGCATTTATTTGAGAATAATAATAATAGAGTTGCATTGGGAGGTCAGTATTGCTGATAATGAATTTATTAAAGTTGGAGGGTGTGACACGTTTAAGTCACGGATGCTTTGTAAAATAAATATAAAAATAAAACAATATTGAATATCCGGAATGATTACGCAGGGCATCTTGCCGCTAACCCGTAGGAAAGTATTTTATGAACAGCCGAAACTTAGCGACTGTGTGACGATTGCATTTAATTCCCAGGTGTGTCATTTGGGGACACACTCTGCCTGGAAACCGCAAGCGTGGCTATATAAAGAATCCTTGGAAAATTAAAACAAAGCGGTCTCAACAACCAATTCATTTACCAGCAATACGAGACTAGTGTATATAAAAACATACTGAATGGGTTTTACTTGGATTAAGAGAAATGCCCAATCAAATTCCCAGAAATTCATTTAAAAAGGGTCCGCACATTCTCGACGTCAATGATGAACTTTGTAATTAAAGTAGAACACGGTAATTAAAATAGGAAAATGCATGCTTGCGGGTTTGAAAAGTAAGTATAGATTTATATACGCAATCATGCATTAGGGGACACATTTAATCATTGACCTCGCACATACTCTCATATTAGATTAAAATCAATAACATGTAGATTTTAAACTATGTGATTATATTATATATTAAAGAAAAGAATCGCCCTCGAACGAGTGATTTGCAAGATAATAAAAATTGGAAATTATTTAGAAATTTAAAATATGCCTTTATAGCGGCGTCTTAGTTTCAACAAAAGGAATAATTCACTCGGTCAAAGACGATTCTGACACATTATCATAATAAAATAACAGAAAGCTTAATAAATAGAAAATATTAACCCAAGGATAGAGAGCAAAATGTTGAGTATATTTAAACACGTTAAAGAAATACATAATGAAGTTATGTGAAATATAAGAAAAACAATTTTAAATAGCTATAGCATGTTAGTTATCACAAGAGCTCTTGGGTTAATTTAGGGTTACCTCTGGAGAAGCATTTTTAGGCAGATTGATGGTCGGCAGGTTTTTATATAATTTAACAGCAAAATCTGGAAATGTTCATATTTTTGGCAGCAGCAGCAGTTCCGGGGTTCCTTGTGTGATAACTTCCGATGATCTACGGCAGCAGATGACCATTCTGGAGAGAAATAGCCTTCTCGCGCTCTACTCTGTCATGTCAAGATTTACAAATTACTAGAATAGAACTCAGAATGATTTCTCTTAGAAACATTAGAAGAAACTGGAGAACAAAAGAAAACCCTTCTTTTTATAGTAGACGTTAACAATAGAACTGCCCTGGAGCATTACAAAAATATATCGGACTTATCAGCTGTAATCATCCGAATGTCTAAAGGAATTCAACATTAATTAATTTCTTTTGTTACTTTCCCTGTCGACATTCGAATTACAAACTAGATTTAATTAAAAATTACTTTTATTAATTAAAGAAAACCTTAAGTGGACATCTGCTGTTTTTAGATAAACTTATATAACATTAACTAATTACAACATGAAATAATTAAACTATTGTCCCTCATTTATTTTAACAGAAATATTTGGAATAACTTTTATTAAATTAAAGAAAATGATTTTACTTTTAAATTGCAATATTTGAATCTATTTACTAAACGAATATTTACTAAATGAATTTTATTTTAAATCAAAATATATTACGATAGTAATATATTTGTAAATAGATTCAAACAAAATAACTTTAACAATTTATAATTTTGATATGTTTTAAAATGCATATCATAGTGTGTGCGCAATTACGACTTATATAACCTACTTTTTAATAAATCAAAATTATGTGAACATATACATAATCTATAATCTTTTATTTTATTTGGGAATGAGTTATATATATAATATGAGCATTGTGCTCGTGGTTTAAAATTAGGCAGGATTTTCAGTATATAAGCGTATTGCAGACACACTACGATAGATTGGGGGTTCAAACTAAGGTATGAGGGTAGGAAATAGGTGAGAAAAGGTGAAACGAAGATCTGCAAAGCAGACCTTACTGTTTCAGTAAGGAGATCTTCTTTAATTGATAGAAAGAAACTTCTTTTATCTAAAAAGAGTAAAAAACAATTAGATGTTCCACCATTGGTTCTTACTTTTAATAGAGATTTACCTAATATTAACTGGATATTGGCGAAACATTTTAACATATTACACTCCACAGATTATTTAAAATCAATTTTTTCTGATCCACCTAAGGTTGTATATCGAAAACATAGATCACTTAGAGATATACTTGTCAAAACAAATTTTATAAGTAGTTATATATATATATATATAATGGTAATGATTTAAATTTTCTGTTAATCTTTATGTTTACCACTATCTTTTTGAAGATTTTTATTTCATTACCATTTATATCTTGTTCCTGTAAATAAGATTTTTGATGTGCAAAGCTGTTTTATTGTTTCTTATTAAATAATTCCAGTCTTTTCTCAACATTAGTGACATGCCCGAGCTATCAATTTTTATAAACACTTTTCTTCCATAAATTTGGATAGGGAGCATTATTTACTTGACAATATCTATTTTAGTTTTCTTAATAGGGTGTTTAACTTTAGTTTTTGGTGTCAAGTGTTGTTAGCCGAGACGTCATCGCAGCCGCTTTCAAGCAAGTAGTTATTTGCAGATGGTTGTGGGTTCACGTTCCGGCCAATGTTATAACATATGAAAAAAAAAAAAACCTTTAGTTTTTGGCTGCAATATTTTGCTGATATTTTTGGCCTCAGCAATTTACACATTTATTTGCAATGTAACCTTTCAAGCCACAGTTTATAATTACATGCTAAGTGACTATTTTTTCCATAGCAGAAGCATATAATTTTTTTTTTCTATGGCTTCAATTTATTTAATTTATTCATATACTATTCTTTTGTTTTTTTTGGATAGCAATTTTTTTCTCATCACTTATTCTTTGAAATTCTTGAGACTGTTCTAGTACTATTTCATAAACTATTCCCCTCTTAATTGCATCCTTATATGTTAGATCTTTCTCTGATAACAGTTGCTGTCTAAATCGTTCATTATAGGAAGTGTTAAAATAGTGCCTAGACTATCAAATCACTGTATACATATTTCCTGGTTAGGTATCTCAGTGCTACATCGTAGTCATGTATTTTTTCTCTGAGTTTGACTTCTGTGCATAAAATGAAATCAGATTATATATATATATATGTCTTGAAGGTAAAGGATTTAAATACTCATTCAACTTACAAATTATCTCTTCATAACAAAACTTTTCAGGCTTAATCACTTCATTTAAATAGTTAGGAATTTCACTTACCCTTTGGCTTACAAAATATAGCAATGCTGCTATTTTAATTTTATTTTCTTAGACTTTATTCATGTGTGAAGATAGAACAGCTAGTTGGATTTTCAACGTCAAGTTTGTTAATAACAGTTTGTGACACTTTTAATTAATACTCTTGGTTTTTACTTCACTGAATTAAAATTGTTTGTGTCACTACAGAAATCCACAGACTATGCCAGTTTGGTATTTACAGGTTTGAATCTTATCATCTGTGCAAGATTATCATGTCCCTTTTACAATGATCAATATAAATCTCAAATATAATTAACTAAACTAACAGATATCAGATATATACAATCTCAAATAGTGAGAAAAACATTTACATAAATATTTGCATGCTTGTTCCTAGCATTTGGGGATGAATTCATAAGCTCAAATTAACAAATATATTTAAATACAGAGGCATTTCGGGAGATGAACTTCTTCCAGGAACATATTATATTCTTGATGGTAATTATCGATTACCATATTCTGCAATCTAGAATGGAAGGAACTCTTCATACTTTATTATTCCTTACCACTATTTATACTAAAGTGGAGTAATTAAAATATTTATACTGTGGTTATCTGGAGTGATCAATGAGAATTATTCCTGATAATTTAAATGCAACTATTGATTCAGGCAGAATTCTAGATAGTAATTAATTATTCATTTAGAATTTCCGAGAATGATTTAATTTTATACAATATTTAATTTTTAATTAAATTTTCATTTGCAGTTTAGTTAATTATTAATTGCTTTGTGTCACAATGATATTCGTGATAAGACTCCTACACAGTTATTTGCAGTCTTATATATTTTTATTTATATTTAATGACTTGGACGTATTATTTTTTAACAAATTATATCAAGATACCCAAGTCAAATCTTTTTATCTATAGATTTGCTTGTATATAAATTTATATTTCCATATATAAATATAAAACAAACATGTATAATCTTCAAAAAAATAATAATAAATCACATATGAAACACTTAGAATACAGCTATGATGAATATCAAGTTAAACTGAATAAAAACATTCTTTTGTGAAAGGCATTTCTAAATCTTATACATAAATTAAATGTGTGTGTGTATATATATAATGATAATTTAGAAAACCTTCATTAACGTAAATGTAATAAAATATATTTTACTTGTTATCACTGACAGTAAATCCTTTTTTAACAACAGCACACATCTTTTTTTTTTTTTCAAATATATATGACTTATAAATTGTAATGTTTTTTCCCACTAAATCCAATCAAAAAATATACACTCTCCATTTTTCTTTCCAAAAACTATTTTTTCCATCACCATATACTGTATATATATTTACTTGTTTAAATATCCAACGTTTCCACCACTTTATTTGTAATCATTTTCAAGGATCTATAAAATACATATTTACATCTTTATAATTATCAAAATATATATTTACATCTTTATAATTATCAATACAATTAAAAACAAAATAAAAGTATAAAAATGCATCTAATTCTTATTTTAAATATATATATATATTTTCCTTTCATTTATCAATACATTTTTTTTTTACATATACTGCATTATATATACACTACACTTACCTACTTCTTTACTCCCCCAAACTTTTTTCTTTTTTTACCTGTACATCTCTTTTTAAAAAAACACAAATATGTTTTCCTTTTCTTTTTATACCTCCTAAGTAATTACTTTAAAAACAATACCTTTAACTTCAAAAGTATTCTTTACTTAAAATATATAATTTACATAATTTATTCTATCCAGAACAGGTTTATTTCTTTTTATATATAAATATAATCTAACTTTTTCCAACATTCTTATCTTAAAATCTATATGTCCAAATTCCTTACTGTGTATGTTAACATTTGAATTTTTATCACTTAAATGTTGTTTTAATCTTGTCCCTAATTTATTCTTTGTTATACCTATATATGACATATTTCATATTATCTTTTTTACAATCTAAACACTCAATTCTATAAATATCATTCATATTTTCAACATTCCTATTTCTTAAACCATTAAGCTTCACCTGATCACCATCTTTTACGCTTGCACATAACTGTTATTAAAACAGGCAAAACTCTCCATACAGTAGTGCCATTCAGTGCCAGCCAGAGTAATAAATGGATGACAGAAGGCTTGTGCATCAAATCCCCATCTAGTGCCTATTCATCCAATATCTCCAGACTAGTTTCTGGCTTATGGCATTCATCAGTGAGGAGCTTTGGATCTGAGAGCACCGCACCTAGATCTTAAGATCTAATACCACTCTCCAGCAGCCACCTTTTATCTTTACTTAACTACAAAACTATGAGAATAAAATTGAAAGGACAATAATATTTTCAATCTAAGTTCAATAGCTTATATAGTCATATGGCTCTGAACTCAGTTTAGCACTTGTACATTTTGGCATCTTTGATTCTTCAATAACCATAGCCACAACTATTCTATTAGGCAGGATTGGTGTTAAACCACTAAACATCACATGATCACCATCTCCTATGCTTGCACATGACTGTTATTAAAACAGGCAAAACTCTTCATATAGTAGTACCACTCAGTGCCAGCCAGAGTAATCAATGGATGCCAGAAGGCTTGTGCATAAAATGTCCATCTAATGTCTACTCATCCAATATTCCCAGACTAGTTTATGGCTTGTGGACTTCATCAGTGAGAAGCTTTTTATCTGAGAGCACTGCACCCCAGATCGTATGATCTAATGCAACCTTCCAGCAGCCACCTTTCATCTCTAATTAACTACAAAACTATGAGAATAAAATTGAAAACACAATATTTTCAATCTAAGCTCAATAGCTTATATAGGTATATGGGTCTGAACTCAGTTCAGCACTCATGCAATATGATGTCTTTGGTTCTTCAATAACCATATGACTATATAAGCTATTGAACTTGGATTGAAAATATTGTGTTTTTAATTTTATTCTCATAGTTTTGTAGTTAAGTAGAGATAAAAAGGTAGCTGCTGAAGGGTTGCATTAGATCCTAATATCTAGGTGCAGTGCTCTCGAATCCAAAGCTCCTTACTGACGAAGACCGCAAGCCAGAAACTAGTCTGGGGATATTGGATGAATAGGCACTAGATGGGATTTTATGCACAAGCCTTCTGGCATCCATTGATTACTCTGGCTGGCACTGAGTGGCACTACTGTATGGAGAGTTTTGCTTGTTTTAATAACAGTTATGTGCAAACATAAGAGATGGTGATCATGTGATGTTTAGTGATTTAACACCAATCCTGCCTAATAGGATAATGGTGGCTATGGTTATTGAAGAACCAAAGACATCAAAATGTATGGGTGCTGAACTGAGTTCAGACCCATATCCCTATATAAGCTATTGAGCTTAAATTGAAAATGTTTTCAATTTTATTCTCATAGTTTTGTAGTTAAGTAGAGATAAAAGGTGGCTGCTGGAGGGTTGCATTAGATCCTAGGATCTAGATGCAGTGCTCTCAGATCCAAAGCTCCTCATTGACAAAGGCCACAAGCTAGAAACTAGTCTGGGGATATTGGATGCACAAGCCTTCTGGCATCCATTGATTACTCTGGCTGGCACTGAGTGGCACTACTGTATGGAGAGTTTTGCCTATTTTAATTCCTATTTCTTCCCTTTATCACATTACCTAAATTAAACTTTCTTTTATATACTGGTTTTAACAATAAATTACATTTCTTTCCATATTTACTATTTATATCCTTCATAATCTTTTTAATCTTAAAAAAGTATTTTTGATACCTTATAACTACTATATATAAATTATTTTTTATCTTTCTTTTTATCCAATTTTATTTTTATTTTTTCAATATTTTTCTTTCCACATAATTTATTAATAATTTCAATTGGATAATCATTTTTCATTGCCTCTTCTCTTATCTTACCCATTTTTTCATTAAATAACCTTTCCTCTGAATATAAATTAATTCCACTAATAATCCTATTATTAACAATATTTATCTTAAGTATATATTCTATATCTGATTCCCAATTATTTAATAACCCATAAGATATCCTTCTTAAAAATATTTGTCTCAATATTTACCCTAGAATTCTTTATGGTTTTAAATTTTAATATCCATATAATTAAGATATTTTTAAAGTATATTAATTTAATTGATGAAAATATTTACAATGGAAAAAGGGTACTTTGGTATTAGACCTGCACTGCAGAGCATATACCTTTTCACATTCGTATCAATTCATTGATAACTTTGTAATCTTGTGATCTGACCAAAATAACATGCACATGGATCTTGTACATGTTATTTTTCACAAAGTTTGCAAAAAAAGTAATATGTACACAGATCTTGTATATGATATTTTGTCAAAATTTTACAAAGTTATCAGGAAGTTGATAGAATGTGAAGAGGTGCAGTAGGTCTAATACATGCTCCATGTTGCAAGACTAAAAATACTTAAAAGTAAAAGAATAATAAACAGATTTATCATTTTCAACAAAAATGTATGATTTTGAACAAGAAATTGAAATATGTATGACTTTCACACTAACAACTTTTAAGAACAATATTGAAATCAGAAAAAAATATGATTTGCGCTTAATGAAATGATGCCATTATGACAAAAAATTGTTACTTTAAACATGCAAGAAAGAAACAGTAAATGATTTTGGTTTTTAAATAATATGAAAACACATTAACTATACACATACGATAATTACCGTGTAATATATAACAGGAATTGTCACCTTGAAACAAAAGATTTCAGATGTACTATTACCACAGAAAATGGAGATCTCTACTAAAAATTTCCCTCCAAAAATGTAGCATATGATTGCAGAGTATGCTGGGATTTTCAACTGAAATATTAATAAATGTTTTTTATTTAAACAAATTATCCCCCCCCCCACAATGAAGAAAAACCACACAAAAAAATACATATTAATGATGACACTTTTACTAGGTTTTTATCCTGGTGGAATAATTTCTTTTATATTGTTAAGTATGGCAGAAAGAAATCTAGACAATAACTGAAAATGTTGAAGTATTACAAAAAAAAGATCGCATTGATAAAGAAAAACATTTTTCCATGCAAGGTTTACTTCCTTTCAATTTGGCATCATCGCACCATTACACATTTATTGTGGGGGTGTAAACAGGCCTCCTATCTTTCCTATGCTGCAGGTCTAATACCAAAGTACTGGAAAAAGAAATAAATAATTCAATTAATTATATGGATATTAAAATTAAAAGGGTCATAAAGCAATTGGTAAATATTGAGACAAATATTTTTAGGAAGGGTACTTTGTATGGGTTATTAAATAAATGGGAATAACATATAGAATATATAAATAAGATATCCAATTAAAATTATTAATAAAATATGTGGAAAGAAAATTATTGAAAAAAAATAAAATTGGATAAAAAGAGAGAATAAAAAGGAATTTATATATAGTAGTTATAAGGTATCAAAAAATACTTTTTTTAAGATTAAAAAGATTATGAAGTATATAATTAGGAATATGGAAAGGAATGTAATTTATTGTTGAAACCAGTATATAAAAGGAAGTTTAATTTAGGTAATATGATAAAGGAAACAAGATATATGAATGTTGAAAATAAGAATGGTATTTATAGAATTTAGCATTTAAATTGTAAAAAAGATAATAGAATGTGTCATACATAGTACAACAAAGAATAAATTAAAGGACAATGTTGAAACAACATTTAGGTGATAAAAATTCAAATGTTGACGTACACAGATTTTAAGATAAAAACGTTGGAAAAAGTAAGATTATGTATAGATAGTATGATAAAGGAGAGTTTATATATAAAAAGAAATAAACCTGTTCGGAATAGAATAAATTATGTAAATCGTATATTTTAAGTAAAGAATAAATTTGAAGGTAAAAATCGTATATATGTAATGTAGTATATGTAAAAAAAAAATGTATTAATAAATGAAAGGAAAATGTTATTGTTTTTTAATGAGGATTAAATGCATTTTTATATTTTTATTTTATTTTTAATTGTATTGATAATTATAAAGATGTAAATTTATGTATTTTGATAATTATAAAGATGTAAATATGTATTTTATAGATCCTTGAAAATAACTACAAATAAAGTGGTTGAAACGCTGGATATTTAAACAAGTAAATATATATAGATATATAGTGATGGAAAAAATTTAAAAAAATTTGGAAAGAAAAAAGGAGTGTATATTTTTTGATTGGATTTAGTGGAAAAGAACATTAGATGTAATAAAATATATGCATATATATATATATATATGTTTTATGAAGTATCCAATAAATAATATAAAATACATATAAATTAAATATAACCTAATGCATTTTCAGTGCAAAGCACATATTCATGGCTATCATAACCTAAACTCAACAACTGCTTTCAAAAACAAAAAAATGCTAAAGTTGGTGTCTTAAATATTCTATTAATTAATAATTGGACATACCTCTTTTTTTTACTGGTCATCTCACTCTAAACAAATGACTTTAATTCTTGGTATTTCAAAAATGTGTCCATACTCCTTTGATTTTCTGTTATAATAGCCATAATTATGATCTATACTGAAAATGCATTAGGCAAAATTAAATTGTTTTTATATTTTATGTTATTCATATATGTATGTATGTATTATTATATACATATTATAACAGTCATGCAATTTCTCTTACTCTCTGCCATACAAGGTGCCACCAGGCTGTTTGAGCCTGGAAAATTTATATAATAGGCAAATACTTCTTGTTAAGATTCCGTTTTACTTCGAACGATATGCCCCAGTCACTAGCTTATGGATTAGCTGAGATTTAAGGATATAAATTCTTAAACATATTTTTAATAAAGAAAAAGAAGATAATAAATTAAGCCACTGCCAGTAATAATCACACAAACTTTTATTTACGCACGCTTAGGTTTTATTATTATTAACTTTTATTTACGCACGCTTAGGTTTTATTATTATTATTTTTAACTTTAAGTTTTGATATCTTGGTAAATTCACACAGATGGACAATTTATACAATTTAATATATTAGAATGTTAGGCATAGATAGGCTACGTAGATTATGCGCTTAACTAACTACTCTTTTAATTCCAGGCTATATAAGTTTGCAGCTAAACCAAATCCAGCTTAATGATATATCAATGTGATCAATGCATCATGAAGACATCAGCATAAAACCATACTGACAGTAATGTGCATCTGCAGCATGATATTATTTAAGGAAGAATGATCCTCATCTAGTACAGGAATGCGCATCTGTCTGGCGAGTTAAGTAATCATTCAATATGAAAAGTACAAAATGCTCCATATGGAGGGAGAGCAGTCCTTGCCATATTATAGCCCCAATCCATAGAGCAAGAAGAATCCATGGCATAGGGAATACATCTGCATCCATTGGCAATGCGATGGCTACACTTTTGGGCCATGCATTTAAGTGGGATACTAAGCCCTGTATGCTATCGCACTTTATATTACATTGACATGAAACACCCATGCATCTCTCCACCAACCTTGATTCAACTATGATAGAGACAGTCTAAAATTAACCCCCTTAAACTAACAAAAACATAATCTTATGAATCTGTGCATCCATTTATACCGATATTTAAATTATTAGTTTAAAAGAAATTTGGTTAGTAAACAAAACAACAAACCATAAAATAAATTATAACAGAAAAGTGAAAAATGGAAATGGTTGATTATCAAACATATTGGGGGTGTGTGACTAATTTAAATTTATGCTCAATCAGATAAGAGATTTTTTTAGAGGTTTACATATTTGAAAAGTTCTTAATTATTTTAGATGATTTTTTAAAGTTCCTATTTCAATTTAAATAACAAAAGTTCATACTTTCCGCAGTAGATTTATTTCAAGTCCATCTTGTCCATGATGCATTGCACCCATCCAATCGAAGTTCATTTAATATTTACATCATTTCTGGGAAGACTGGTCCATTGTTTGCTGACTTTCAGTAATCATCATTTTGTAGGTTGCCTCAGCTGGTGCACAACAGGAAATTAATTCATTGCAAGACCCTTATATTTTGGGGTCCACAATGCAGTTCAAGAATCAACAGTTACTTCATTTTCTAAATGAGTAAAAGGCTTTTTCAATAATTTAATATTTCATCTTTTATAATTTTATAGCCTCCCTTATCAGAAATTCTCCGGATTGTTTGCACATGACATCCTTTGTTTTTATTGGTCCTGATGTTTTCCTTTCTGACCCATGTCTGGCTTAGTTAATCTGTTCCAGAGAGGGAAACACATGATCTTTAATTTTTTATCTCTTATCTGACCTTTATACTACAAAGTACCCAAGGGCTCATTTGCTTTAGATTCAATTAATAGAACAATCATTTCCATTCACTAAGATTTAAACATGATTCTTTTAAATAGAAACTAATTAACATTTGTTTCTATTTTCTTTTATATTCTCTTTTTAACAAAAATACGAATCTTTAGATCTCTACTTTTGTTTTTTTTTAACATTCTTTTAAATAATTTTTTTAATAGTTTTCCATCTGTGTGATTATATATATGTTGAAATAACTTTTAATTTTCTTTTGCGATTTTAATAAATCAATTTTATTTACGATTCATTTTTCCCTTTTATTTTAATTTTAAAATAATGTAACGACATATGTATACAGTTACAATATACTGTGTATGTAATTATCATAAACAATATTATAATGAGTTTTTAATCTAATTTCAATATCAAATGAGTTTTAAATATAAATTCATTGTTAATTATTCCAAACGTTTAATATTGTAAAGTATAAAGTTAATTTAAATCTACATAGTATTATTAGGAAAAGACATAACATCTCATTTTGAGTCAACTTATCTTTTTTCATGCATTGATAAAATTATAAAAAAATCAAACAAATCCTGGTTTCTTTTTACATTTTCATTGCTTATTTTATTAAATTAAACTTAATCCATCTGACAGTTTCGATTGCCCAGCATCTTTCTCAGAGCTACAAAATATATATACAAATTGTTAGTCATATAAACATACAACATTATAATTAGATAAATATAAAAATACTTAATCATATAACATACAACATTATGAGCCATTTACAAGTAGATATAATGATGTTTATATAATTAAGTATTTGTATATTTATATTTTTCTGTAGCTCTGGGGTAGATTGCTGGGAAATCGAAATGTCAGGTGGATTAATTTTAATTTAATAAAATAAGCATTGAAAAAGTAAAAAGGTGAATTTGCTTGATTATTTTATTGTCCAAAGTTTAATTACAGATATATTTGTTAACTATTTATTTTAAATCATTTTATATTAAAAGTCTATTTATTCAATCCGCATTTAAGCATGTAGCAAAAAAAAAAAAAAAACCGAAAATCAGACATTCATTGGAATAAAAAACTGAATAATTAGTTTACAACACCAATAATAATAATATTAGAATAAAAACACAGAATCATTTTCAATTGTAAAAATTAACAGAAATGTGCAATAGGCAATTGCACATTTTCTTTCATTGATTGAGTCATGTGTGGTTGCTTGATTTACAGTGATGTTTTGTGAAATGAATTTTAGTAAATTCACTTGCAGAATATCATTATTCTAAAAATATTGTTTATAAGCTTTTTTTAGCCGAGCACATTTTATGGATTTTAAAACAGTCACTCAAATCATATGATAGTAAGTCCAAAATAGTTGATAATTATTTCTGTACTAGATACTTTAAATATATATATTATTTAGAAAAACATTAAATTTAATAGTATTTATTAGTGAATATTGCTGAAAAAGATTATTAATTAAATAAAAATAAATTTAAAATCATTACTTACATTTATTTGATTATAAAGCATAGCAAAAAAGTTTTTCTTTTATTTTTTTGTCATCCTACACTTGATGAACCAATGTCATATAATTTATGTAGATTACAAATAGAAATGTCAATCTTTTTTTTTTTTTTTTTTTAATAATTCAACTGCTTCTTGAATCATCAGGACTCGTATGCATTTGTACTTATCTTACAATTCCTGATTTGTATTATAAAGAGAAATTAAAAATAAAATACAACAGAGAGAACTGAGACCTAGTGCAGATTATAGAAATTGTGCTATAAAAAATGATAATGAAAGCTACACATTATCCCATTTATGTTTTTTGTGCATTCAAATTGAAGATAAAAGTGATTGGATAAACTTTCTATAGAAGCTTTACCATTATTTTGAGTTAGATTTTTAATATACAATTGCAAACTTCTATGTGTCATTCACAAATGAGAATTAATATTAATTATTTACACAACAAAGGGTTACCATAATCCGATTTTTCAACAATGTAACTTTTTCTTAGATAAGTATTCTATAGAAATTGTAGTCTTTCTGTATATTTTTTTTGCTCCATTTTTATAATCGAGTTAAAAGTGCTCTAATATTAAAAGCATTTACCATAATATTTTTTCATTATTATTTTTGATAAACTTTTATCTTAAAATTACAAATTTTTTGCTGTTGTATGTTTTACATAGTTAAGAATCAATAAGTATTGCATTTTACTTAGTTTACAAACAAACTTACTTAAAAGAGCCTGGATATTAGAAATTTTTGAATTGTAGTATTTTAAAATAATGGTTTAGATCTGCATAAGATTTTTATAAAATATAATACATATATAGATTTAAAATTATAAAAAAAAGTTTTTGATCACTTTGTAAAATGTAGATGATTAAAACTAAAAAGAAATTACTTTGTTTGTTGGAATGGAATTTGTGTTCAACTTGCCACTAATAATGCTCAAATATTTTATCTCTCATGCAACTAAATGTATGATTTTTAAATTAATAATTATTTAAAAACATTAAAGAAAAATATTTTATATCTCTTTATCATATCATTAGGCTTGTATAATAATTAAACTTTAATGAAAAGGAAAAACATATTACTTAATATTTGCAGCAAATTGTGTTAGTTGCAGAACATATATTATTTGAGATCCTTTAATTGAAATATGAAGTTTAACTAATAGAAACTCTATAAAAAGTTTCAAATATGGATACATGCAACTTATGCAACATTTGAGTTATTCGCAACATTACAAAATGCATTAACTGTAATAATCCAGATATTACTTGAAGTAGTATCTCCATGCATCAGTCATGAGCCACACAGTTGGTCTGCAAATCTGTAAAGCTTCCAATTTTTCTCTTCAATTTTTTAATTTATTGTTTTTGCTTTGCTTTATATGAAAAAATTTTTCAATGAGTTATAAAATAATTTATCATTATTTAAAGCTTATTATTATACTTTTCACTCATTTAATTTTTTTTTTTTTTTAATAAATGAGAGAAATGGCTTGTGAGGGCATAAACTTTGATACTTATCAAACTGGAGTAATTCCCTGTATACATATACTGAAAAGTGATAAAGATATGTGTAAGAGATTGTGATCTGGGCCAACTGATGAGTGCTGCTTCAGCACAAAATGTATATCCGTGGGATCATACATCTTTTTCATATGTCTTTGATCATATGTTTATGATTAGAACCCCTCCACAAGGGTTAAAAGTGTGTAGAAGCCAGATCCTACCTTGTGTGAGAGTAGTGTAGTGAAAATTAAACTACAGAAACATTATTCATTAATGGATAATCTTTAGTCTGATGAATAACTAATAAAAATTATTAAGATAAACAATTTTTTTTTAAAAAAAAAAAAAACTTAATATAGTGAAAGATAATTCTATGTTTATTATTTTTAATTATATACATGGCTGCATAACAATATAAATATAAAAGTAATAAAAGAAAGTGTTGCATACTTCACTATATCTCTAATTACTTTTGTGAAACATTGAATTGTAGAAAGATATGCTATAGGAAATATAAAAGATGAAAGGCAAAGTGGATTAACTTAAGAAAAAGATAGTTAAGAGAATATTAAAAACAGAGCAAGAAATAGAGAATTTGTTGGAAAATGTGATGAAAATATATTAATAGCTATATTAAATGCTAACACCATATTAGTAATAATATTAAAATACTAGCTAAAAAACAAATTTATATTAATTTTCTCTTATGACTATAGTTTTATCTATTTACAAATAAATCTTCTCAAGTGAAAATATAAACGGAAAAATCTGTCCATAGATCATCTCAAAAACACCTATCTTTAATATCAAAAGAAATTTTCATGAGATTAAGGAGTCTCAGATTCAAGACAGTTTATCATCAGAGTTTAGTTTTTATAAACAAAAAAGAATTAAAAAGAAGAGTCAAAGGAATTGATATATCTTCTTGAATCTGAGGCCGTCAATCTCATGAAAAGTTTTTTTAATATGAAAAATAGGTGTTTTTTGAGGTGATTTATGGCAAGTCTTTGATTTATATATGTGTATTGAAACTATGATCATGAGAGAATTTTAGCATAAATTTGTTTTGTTTTTTTTACTAGTATTTTAATGTTATATATTTTATTTAAATAGCTATAAATAGCTATATTTATTTTAACATATTGAAATTATTATTATTAATGAATTTTCAATATTGTTTTGTGGAAGTTTTATGGCATTCGATTAGCACATCAATTTGCTGCCCCCACTATCTAGGTTTTTAATCTGAGTAGATTGAATCTTGAAGTTTTTCAGGTCACAAGATAGTAAACTCATTGCAAAATATAGTTACTTATCCAGTATTGGTTAGTGAATGGATATTTACTATTATTAGCTGGAATGTAAAAATTCCAAGCTAATTTGGTTAAGTCATAGAGAAGCAAAAATAAAATAAATCAAATATGATAGCATTATACAACATTAGTGGGGAGGTGCCATAATGCTATAATCATTGATCTTGCGATTTTCTTTTACCTTAATATCTGAAATTTGTTGACAGTTAAAGTGATAGTTATATTTTAAAATATACTTTATTCCAATCATATTCATAAAAAAAAATTTTTTTTTCATTGAAATTTCTACAGTTATTAAACAGTACGATTGTTTATTTTGATTTCCAGGATTATCATCTTACTGATAAAGATATTCTTATAATGAGAGTTGCTTTTTTATTTTTATAGATGTAAGTAAATCTATATTTACACTAACTAAAAATAATTATTTATTGGTTCTATGATGTCATATTGTTAGTGACTTGATTAACAGGAAATATGTGGCATTTTCTATAGACAGAATAATAAATTGAGAACCTGCATAACAATATAGAGATTTAAAGATAGAAGTTTTAACAGCATCAAAGAAACCTTAAAAAAATGATTGATATATTAAAATTCCAAAGAAGATATAAATATTTCCTGATCAAGTGGTCGTTTTTTATCTTTTTTGACCATTAAAAATAATATATGGGTCAGAAAAACTATATCATAATTTTACTAAGTCCATCATTGATACTTTTTATTCTAATTTTTATAAAGAAAGGAGATAAACAAGTTTGCGTTAATTATAATGAAATATCATTCTTATTGATTATTCCAAAGATACTTTCAATGATTTTATTGAATAGGGGTTGGTTCAATGATAGATAAATGAGTACCAATGACTTGATATGCTATAGATAATGATTTTGTTTATGAAGTGAATGCAAAAAAAGTAATGGGAACAAAAGAATGTTTTTATATTTACTTTTATTGAAGAGGAGTGTAGAGAGGATTGAAGTCTGTCCACTAAAGTGTGAAGATTGGCTATCTTAATATATATTAGAGTACTTATTGCATATATGATAATCTGGACCAATTGATGATTGCTGGTTTAGCATGAAATACTTATATTGGTGATTATTTATCTTTTCGACATATATGTGTTCAGTGTTATGAGATAGAGGGGAGAGTGGTGGGTCATGTAAAAGTCTGTGCTGATATAGCCTATATTTTACATATATTGATACAGGTATATAATAAGCCTGTACTTCAGTTATTTTATTGATTTAGTTAAGATTCTTGACTATATTAATCAAACAGATCTGGGTCATTATTTGAAGTTAGTTGATTGTCTACCAAAGTTTGTTTGTATTATAGCATATCAACATGATGAAATGAGAGGAAGAGTTATTATTGAAGATGGAAAACCTGAGACTTTTGAAATGAAAAACTTGTGTTAAACAATCATTTTTACCAACTTCAACTTTGTTTTTGATTTTTATGACTGCTTTTGGGATTATTTATAAATAGTCTTATGAGCTAGTCACAGGTTTGATAGTAGATTAATTTGAATCAATTAAAAACAAGAACTTCATTTTCTGGATTAAAGTACGGTCATGATTGTGCTATCTTTGCCAATTCAAAAAATAATCTACAGAATATATTTTATCATTTGAATAAGACATAAAAGACTTTTGTTTATTAATTAATATTAAAAAAAAAAAAACTCCTATAATGGAAGAAAAAATCTTCACATTTTTAAGCTCTTAAGAATGTGAATAAATTTAAATACTTTAATATCTTTTCAATTGGTAAGTTAAGTGAAATTAAATAATGTGTGACATAGATTTTTATATGCTACTGCTGCTTTTGAGAAGTTAAAAAATATTGCATTGAATCTCTGTAATATAGCTACTGTAATTAATTGTATTTAAAGCTCTTATTTAATTTATTGCATGGAAATGAGATTTGGACTGTGTATTGACATAACATAAAGACATTAAAATATTTAAATATGCTGTGTTCTATATCTTACTGGATATGAAACTATAGAATCTACTACTGTAGAAACACATTTTCATTGGATTGAACGTGTGAAAAGAATGAATGACTAAAAAGTGTTTTGTTGAACTTGGACATGATTTTCATGATGGAAATAGACCCTGTTTTTGTTGTAAATGTTATTTCAAAGATACTCTTAAGAAATCCAATTTTGATTATTTTCATTGGAAATTTATGTCTGAAAGATAGATTATAAAATAATGAAACTACAATTAGACAAGGTGTTGAAGTTTTTCAGAAATTAAGTTTTGTTAAGAAAAAGTTAAAAGAAAGCAATAATGGAGTATTTTCTATATTTGGAGGTTCTCAGATTGGTGTGCATAATCATCACAAAATTATTGTGGATTGTTTTCTTTGTCTTTTTTTTTCTCTTGGAGTTGAAATGACTATACTCGTTTGCGAGTGGTTGCTGCAAATAATTGAGTTAGGCCGATAGTAATAGCAAATTATCGCTGATGGTAATCGCTTTGTTTAATCACAGAACTTTTTTGAAATCAACAAATATTTGTTTCAGCTGGTTGTTTAATATATATTATTTATGTACTCGCCTCATATATGTATGTTTAAAAATGTCCTTTTAATACTAGTGAAACAAAGAGTAAGAAAACTAAATAATTATAGTAATTATCTATATATACACACACCGTGAGTAAATTCTTTCTTAAGAAAGCATTATGAATGATTGTGAAACTTCTGGCGAAAAAAAAAACATCCTTCTATAATTACGCCCCTCCCTCTCTCGTTTATATGAATTAAACGTGAAAATCTTATACGTGTATTGAATATAAACTTGTTTAACTGCTTGCAGAAGTAAATAATCTTTGTAAATCGTAATCAAATTAATTCAAATTATAATATCCTCGTGCTGATCTTATGTCATCAGAGGCCGTACAATAAATCATGAATCAATGTAGTTGCTGACGTCATGAAAACTTATTTAAAGATGAGTCGCGCGGATTTAACTGAATCATTTCTTTACTTATCACTTCGAATTTTGCCATGAGTACTGTTTGCGCTTCTTTGGCTATGAATACGATCGTCGCTATTTCCAACTATTCTTTCTTGAGGAGAAGGAACGCTGTTCCAGATATTTATGATGGAATAGATGCGTCGCATTTACACAACGTCAATCCTGATTTACAAAGTAGTTTCGAGGAATCGCAAGATTTCAGTTTTTTGAACGGTACTGCTGCCGAAAATGAGATCGCTGCCTTACATAATTCAGCTAGGCTAAGGAATCTCCGATAAAAAAAATTTTTGTGGATTTTTGTTCAAAGGACTAGTTATCTACCTCAGGGAAGTGTTGCGGCATGGAATGAATATTAAATTATTTATTGAGATTACTTACATGCTGTGTCTGAACTGTTAAAATCTTTTTTGGTGATCGTGTATTCTAATATGGATTGCGTATTTTAATATGAAATGCCTAAAACAAAAAGGAAAAAATCTCAGAGACTTAATTTTCTATTCTTTTTTTACTTTGTATTCATTAAATTAGATATATTTTATTTATAAATTCATAAAAAGTTGTTTGTCTTTTTAAATTAAACTAGTATCGAATTTAGTTAAGAACGATGATATCCTTATAAAGTGATCAGACGACTTTTTAATTTTTCTGTTGCTATTTTTATTGGGTTATTATTAAATAACAAATTAACTTCACTTATGTTATTTTTTATCCATGTGCTTTTTTTTTGCAGAAAGGAATTTTTTTTTTATACCGTTTTATATAATATTATTTAATATTTTTAATGGGGATATTTTACGGTAGAGGCAAAACAATGCCTCTGAAAACGATTTATTGTAGATATTGTAGACTATATTGTATATATTTCCTAAAGTAGGAAATATAATGCTGGAAATAATGGAGATGAGGGTTATCTCTTTCCTTCAGTTTTTTTAAATTAATATTATTAGAATTCTTTTAATTCATCACTGCAAGTATAATTCAATCTCATCACTCCAGCAAATTTCTTTATCCCATTCATTCACCTTATATGTGGTCCCTTTTTAAGTTGATTACAATTTCTCAGGATGCAGTTTAAAATTTTATTCATCCATTTATTACCATCTTATCCAACATAATCATGTTTCATGCTCTTAATTTTTTTAATGATGTCATTAATATCTAATTGTTTTTATCAAATATGGATTGTGATTTTGATTTTTTGTTGCTATTCCCAGTATACATTCACTTCTCCATTCTTTATTGCATAGATTTAAGATCCATGAATAAAAACTGAAAAAACATTTATTACAATTTTTTTAACCACAAATAGATATACATTTTTAATATAAAATGTTTTCTCCCAAAACTATTATTTGGGAATAATAACACGTATTTTTACTAATTATAAGTAATTGAATTTTTGTATATAATTATTTTTATTTTCTCCACCTATTTACTTTGCTACTTATATCTATGTATTTATGATGAGTATGTTTTAGCATTACAATACTTTTTGAAGGAGGAAAAGGAAAATAAAGGTCAGTACAATAAATAACATTTCTAAAGTAATATTGCTAAATAAAACATTTAAAAAGAAGTTTTTCTATCGTGAAAAATATACGATGTCTGATGAGTGAAAAAAATCTGATATAAATAGGTACCTAATGCATTGTATGAATATATTTCTTATATGTACTCGTGTGTATTTATTATGTACCGTATATACGCATGCATTGTATTACATAAAAGTATTTGTTTTATGTGTTGTATATGTTTGCATTGTATGTAAAGATTTGTTATTTATATTCATGTGTAAATATTTACCATATATATATAAGTATATGCTTAATGAATTTGTTATATCTAATATCAATCTAAAATACTCCTACTACTTATAAATAAATACAATGCCATGTGCAGATTAACATAAAGGTAGACAGACTGTCAGATTCTGTAATGTGGGTTCTAGAATTGATTCCAGTGCTAGAACTTCTTATGAACTCTGGAGCAATACAAATATTTTTTATTTATTTTAACAAGTATAGTATTTATTCTTGGTGTATGGATTATTAAAATAAAATGAATTGCTTTAAATAACACACTATAAAATTAAATGAAGAAAATAATATTTATCAATTGTCTGATTGATGAGTTTTAAGTCGTCGTCCCCCCATACATTTATTATATAGTTGTGAATAGCTAACTAATAATTGGATGGTTAATTGGGTTGAGTGGTATGCCAGTTATACTGGAATAATACTCTTGTTCCTTAATGCATTAATTTTTGAGAGAAATGAAATAAAAAGAAGAATCAAAGAATCCTTATTATTAAAACTTTATAATTCTGAAGCAATTAACTTATTTAAATGTTATTTTAATATTAAGGGTATATGGGATGTAAGTGGAATTGTGGACAATGTTTAATATAAATGTTATCTTGTAGTCCTTTACACTTGAGAAGTATGCTTATTGGTTGTGTTCTAGAGTTTATTTTCTTTGGTTATTCTGGTTGGGTTGTGAATTTGGAGTAATTTTGATTATTTTGTTGACTAATTTAGCTTTAGGCTTTTAATTTTTATATTGGAATATATATATCAAGAAAGGATTTGGATAATACATTTATAGTTGTTAAAAACAAGTGTTATTTTAGAAGGTTTGAAAAATGTGTTTTTTAA
The DNA here is from genome assembly GCA_028023455.1 of Epiperipatus broadwayi. Classification (NCBI taxonomy): domain Eukaryota; kingdom Metazoa; phylum Onychophora; class Udeonychophora; order Euonychophora; family Peripatidae; genus Epiperipatus; species Epiperipatus broadwayi. The sequence goes on from JAQFVV010012836.1 coordinate 103,173, forward strand.
AGATTGCATTTTAAATATTAAGATATAAGAATAAATTGTGGTAAGAGGGTGACGAGCAATGGCAAACTGACCCTGTAAGTAATTATTTATTTTTGTTTATTGTACAGTAATCTATTGTCTATTTATCTGATTAGTCTTCAGGCAGACAATTTAAATATTTTGTATTTACTTATCAATCAACATTAAATTTAAAATACAAGCATACTATGCCTTTTTTTTTTAACCAACTGTTGTTATGATTATACATATTTTTTGAATTTGTGTATTATTTGAAATGCTTTTATAAAGTGCAGATTATTTGAACTGTAATAGAAATCTTTGGATTAAGTTTATAATTGTGGTAGTAAAACCATTTGCGAATGAACAAAAAAAAAAAGGATTCTTCTTTTTTTAATTTTGAATTTCTTATTATTTAAAATTGATTGAAGGGTAGTTGTAAAAAGTAGGAGGGTGGAAGGATAACCATATCTGTCTTTTAAAAGTGAAATGATAGATATTTAATAATAATTATAAAATTAATACTTGTAATTTTTAGAAATGTTATTATAATCTTGTAATAATAAATGATTTGATAAAAACATCACGATTTATATTGCATCTAATTGTATATATTGTTTAGAGTTGTTTTATTTAAATGTTCTAGTTGTTGAAATGCATTCTAAAGTCTAAGTGAGGAGTGTATATATATTATTCGTTAAAAAATTTCGTTATTATTTGCAAACCAGGTTTCTTTGTTCTATATTTGAAAATGTAATAATAGTAATGTTGTGTAACTACACTTTGTTTTATATAACTCAGTATTCTCATATTTGATTATCAAATAATTGGATTTTTTTCAAACTGTTTCTTGATCCTGATTAGTTTAGTATACTTATGCTTTACTTAGAACAATTGCTTGGAATTTAAGTGACTATTGAACACTAAAGTAACAGATTGAGTCTAACAGTGATTCATTCAATTGGCCAATCTTAGAGTATTATTATTACTTTTGAAACTTTCTCAGCTGAGAATTGACCCAGAATCTTTAGTTCTTAGAAGTTTTAAAAAATATATAACGAGAACACCAGTAACATCTTTATTAATTACTATTATTTGCACTTAACATGTTATGCATTTTATGTGTGATATAATTCTATAACCATAATATTTAAATTAGTGATTGAGAAATCATAGAAGATGCAGATTGATATCTTCATGTTTATAAAACCAATATTTAATTACATTACCTATATAAATTGAAACATTTGATTGCTCCATGTAATGTGCTTAATTTTCTAAAAAAAATTTATAGGTGTTATATGCTCACACAATGTAATGATTAGATCCAGAATGATATACTTAAACTTTCTGGAACCTGTGATAGTAATAAATTGTGGGGTATAATAATTTGTAAAAATCCATATACTGTATAACTACAAAGACTATGATATGAATTAAATATTACTAAAAAGTAATGGAATGATATGTTATGCTTAATGACAACAAAAAAACAGTTAAATTTGCAAACTGATTGGATATATAGTGATATTTATTCTCTGCCCAAAATAATCAAAATTAAAAATAATTTAAAATTGAACAGTTAAGTATAATATATAGTAGATAAATTATTTTAAAAATTGATTTTATTAAATTGATTTTAAATTTTACTACTATTACAAATAAAAAGTCCATAATTTCATGGTTTATTTCCTTTCATTTGTTACCTTAGCAGAAGTATCAAAATATTGCAAGTAATGTCATTAATTAGCATTTTTAAATAAATGAACAGTAATAAATTGTTGGTTAGATATCAATGATGGCAAAAATCTTGCAACTTATTGTTGCAATTTTTTTAAAATAAAATGTGTGAGATCTTAGGAATTGTTTTTTTTTTTTTGTTAAATTTAACTTTTGGGGTCCACTATCTGCAAGTCTATATGCTTGTTTCTACAGTATCTGCATAAATATGACATTAATCGGTAAAGAGGGCAATTGTACCATAGAGAGAAAGTTAAAAGCTTTTTTGTTATGCAAATAAGTGATTGGAAGAAATATAATTATTTTGATTTCATGACATATTTACAATAAACCATTGCACAGTTTTTGTAATTGAGTCTTCACTACTTTCTTCTTTTAGTATTCACATAAGAAACCAATAAATAAAATATTAACACAATGAATTGTTTTGACAAATATTATAATATTTAAATGATGATAGTTTCTGTAACAGTTCTGTAATTTTATGTTTTTATCCACATTTGTTTAAAATTTTCATTATATGTGTGCCTCATTGATTTCCAAATGCAGTTTGTTTTAGCATATTTTGTTTTATCAGCTTTAAAAAATCACCAGTTAAACTATCATTCTTTTAGCCACAGTTTATTTAACAGTAATAAGGTTTTGCATTGTTTGTTTAGCTTTTAGTTTATAGATTTTGCATCAAGTAGATTCAGCTACTTGAAAATTATCCAGTTACTAATTGTGCACCAAACATTTAAAGTATTTTAAATTTGAACAGATTAATATTTTTTCTTTGAAATAATATTTCATTCACATATTTCTTATTATCTCCTCAAGGTTCTACACATGTACAAAATATTGATATGCATTTTCATTTTTGTGTTAAATTGTATCAAAAATATAGTCTTGTTTTATCCAACTTCTGTGTATATTTTAGGTCACATGTTTTGTGGTTTACAAGGAGCACTAAACAATGTTTTATATCTTTTACTAAAAAATATACTTATGTCATTATTATGCATATCAGTGGTGAAAAAATGGTCATATTCATCTATTCATTTGTTAGCCTTTGGGTCAAGAAAGCAAGATTTTTTCACATGGATTCTTATCCCAATAAAAGTATTTGATTTTTTTTTTTTACTTAAAAAATATTCATATTAACAATATATATATATATATTAGATAAATAAAAATGCACATAGTTTACTGTATCAGTATGGGAAAAAAAGTTGTTAGAATTTGTAACATATTGTAATGTAATAGACCTTTGTTTTATTGATGGAATATTGTAATTTCTTCATTATACATATGTGTGTATATATTTCCGTATATAAATCATTTATTGAAACTTTCAAGTAAGTTTGCTACTATTATCTAATCCTTAAAAAATTTATGATAATGTTCTTGATTAATTTTCATTACAAAACAGCAATTCTGATGTTGCTGTAATGCAGACATTCACATATGTACATTGCCTTGTGTATATGTGAAAATTAGATAATAGGATATCATGATTAGCCAGCTTAATTGCAACACAATGATCAATTCCATTATTTGCATTATTTTTTGTGATAAATTAATATTAATATTAAGAGAATGAATAGTGAAGGGAGCAAAAAGATAAGAAATTTTTTACATTTTTTTGTGAAAAGAATGAAGAATATGAAGGTTAAGTATCAGAACTACAAAATAACTTTTATTAAAATGCAATAAGGGAAGAAAAGGAAATGGTTCAATAATAAGTGAATAATTTTGTGTTTGTAAATTCATTGTAATAGAAAAGAAAAAATAGATGAGTTTACAATGCATATAGTTCAGAAGGAGTGAGTATTTAATTTGATCAATAGATTCTTCTGGTATATCCTATGTTAAGAAATTTTTAACTTTCTCTAAGAAGAGGTCATCTTTTTCTGCATTTCTCTAAAAAGAAGCTATTTATATCAGATCAATTAAGGATTGAGTTTTCTGGATATGGGAATAATTAGATTATAGAGATGGGGGCACAAAGGAAGAAAATATTATTTGAAATTGAAGTATTTATAGATGCCTTATAATATTTAAATACAAGTATAATATATATATATTTAAATGGTGTAATTAGAAAGGATTTGAACCCAGACTTTCATACTTCCTTTAGTCATTCACATAGATCTAATTAGACAGGATTTGAACCCAAACTTTCAAGCTTCCTTTAGTCATTTACTCCATCTTATACAACCAATACACATGAACACATACATATGAAAAAGATAAATGATCATCAATATAAGTATAACAACATTGGAAGATTTTTTAATGGAGAATAGAAGAAATAAATATTAAAGAAAATGAAAATGGAAAACTCTTAAAAGTTGTGTGAAAATATTATTCTAGAAATAATCAATTTATTTAAATAATATAATATGGTTTGACAAATGGTCAGAATATACTACTGATTATATTTTAATAGATAAAAAAGTCAAGAAATTTCAAAGAAATAAAATGTTTGATAGAGGGGAAAAAACAAATCCTAATGATCATATCTTTTTATTAATAGAAATTGAGAATAAACTGATACAAATAAAATAAGTTAATAAAATTAAAATTGTAATTAAGATGTAAATAATAAAACTAAACTAAAAAAATATTATGAAACTATAAAAGGTAATAATAATGATCAATAAATTAAGTTATGAAAATTAACATAATAATGTTAGAGAAATAACTGATAATTATTGTTGAAAAGAAGAAAAATTGTCAGTAATTTAATTGCAAGTAATAAGCAATGCCTGACCAAAAGTATCTTTTGCTACCATATAATATATGATAGTTCATTAAAGGCTAAATGCTGATTCTAATTTTTTTAGCACTACCTTCAGTCACTTAAATTAGTGTATGACTTTGTTGTCATGAGTCTCTAGTATCATTGGTCTTCTCCCTATATTAACTATGATAATTGTATTGAATGTTTGTGCAGCCACATTTCTACTCTTTTAATTAACACACACAGTATCTCTGATTCTTGACACTAATATAAGTATTTGTGACACGGATTAAGAAATTGGAAATTCTTAATTGTGATCTTTGCATGAAGAAGTAAGTTGTGTTGGAACTGGATTTAGGATTAAGAGTTTTGATTTGGAAAACTGTATATATATTTAGACAGCCATAAGTAGTAAGTAAAAGAGGGAAATGTTATGGATATTAAAATATGTAGTAAAAGCTATAGTAATATGGTATCAAATCTAGATAAAAATTAATGTTAAAGATATTTCTGTTAACAATAAAGTAATTAATTATATAAGGCTACAACAGAAAGTCTATAGATAAAGAAGTGTATTTAGAAATCGAGAAAAAAGATTTAAATTTTTTCCCGTAATTTGTATGCATGTGGGGTTGTTAAAATTGTATTATTAGTATGCAGCACTTTTAATAAAGATAGGAAGAAATGATAAATTGTTGATGTATATATAAGTTTGTGAAATCTTGCTACTAATGGATTAGTTTTTGTTTTAGAAACAAAACTATTTTAGACTAAATGAGATATAACAGAAAAATTAGGAGTGAATTATATTAGTAATTGTTGATATCTTTATGGGTGACATTGAACAAGGAGTAGCTGCAGTTATTCCATGGCATAAAGAAATGATAGATTAGCTTTATTTTTAAATATACATACCAAATGATATTATTGTATAATAAAATGCAAATTTTTATGAGCACATCCAATCCAACAAAAACTTTGGTACAATATTAATTATATTGAAATACAAGCATAATGTATATGCTTAACCTGGATGTAATTAAAAAGGATTTAAACCCACACTTTCAAGCTTCCTACAGTCATCCACTCTATCCAGTATAACTGACACACATGACCACATACATGTGAAAAAGATAAATGATCTCCAATATACATTTTTCATGCTGGACCAGCACTCATCATTTGGTCCAGATATCTCCCATACATACAAATAATCAGTGTTCAGCTTATATTAAGATAGCAAATCTACACTTTAATGGACAAATTCTCTTCAACTCTTCAGCCATCCAAGTTACTGAAAATCTGATGATGGAATGCTAAAAGCCCTTGATAATGCCAATATTATAGTCATGCCCATGTTGACCCCAAATCAATCTGACCCCTCATATGTAGGACCTTAATATGTCCAATTAAATACACTGAAGGTGGATGGGCAAAATACTGACTGAATATGTAATATTGAAATACAAGTATAGTGTATATATTTAACCTAGATGTAATTAAAGGGTGTTTAAATCCAGACTTTTAAGCTCCTTACAGTCATCCATTCTATCTATTATAACTGACACACATGACCACATACATATGAAAAAGATAAATGATCTCCAATATACATATTTCATGCTGGACCAGCACTCATCATTTTGTCCGGATCATCATCTTCCACACATGTTTATAATTAGTGCTTGATTTATATTAAAATAGCAAATTACTCATTTTAATGGACAGGCTTTAATCCTCTCCACTCTTTAGCCATCCATATTACTGAAAATCTGATGATGGAATGCTCAAAGCTCTTGATGATGTTAATATTATAGTTATACCCATCTTAAGTTAATCTGATCCCTCACATGTAGGATCTTAGTATGTCCATTTAAATACACAAAAGATGAATGGGCAGAATACAGGCTAAATAGATAATATTGAAATACAAGTATAGTGCATATTCTTAACCATACATTATACTTGTATTTCAATATTTATATATTCCACCAGTATTTTGTTCTGCACATTTAAATGCATTTATTAAGATCCTACATATGAGGGGTCAGTTTGACTTAAGGTCAATATAAGTATGACTATAATATTGGCATCACCAAGGGCTTTGAGCATTCCATCATATTTTCAATGATATGGATTACTGATGAGTTGGAATTAACTAGAAGAGTGGAAAGGATTGAAGTCTGCCCATTAAAGTGTGTAGATTTGCTATTTTAATATAAGCTGAGCACTGATTAAATATATGTGTGAGAGATAATGATCCAGACCAACTGATGAGTGCTTCAGCATGAAATATATATTGAAGATATGTGGTCATATATGTCTGTTATAAGTTGAGCTCAAATCCCCTATTATTAACTATATGTAGAAAATCTGGATAATATCACTCATATATAAGCTATCGTGGACCATTAGAACAAATTGTTTTGCCTAAAAGGTGTCAATAATAAATAAAATCACTACTAATATTTCTCCAGTCATTATATGGAAATAATTCTTCATTACTTTCTTTGCACTGAGACGTTTATATATCTCGTAGCATACAATAAAGTAATAGTGTGTGTATGCATATATATATAAAGTTGAAAGGAAAAGTAGAAATAAACACATTTATTATATTACACTGGAATAACAGTTAAGGGTTAAATAATAATTATTGAATGTAAAATTATTATAAACTGTAATTTTAAATCAAACATTTAAATTTTGATCATTAATTTAAAAAAAGAAATACTATACATTATATATATATATGTTGGTATTATCTCTTTCTCACCATAACAGTTATATAGATCTTGGCACTGAGCTGGATTCATGCATAATGGTCAGTTATATAAATTTAGGTTTATGTTTAGTCTTATTGACATTCAGATGATGATCCTGGTTGTCATGAAGGTATATCCTTTAAAGTTCATGCACTATATTTAGTTTTTATTATTAGAAATTAAGTTTATAGTTGGCCAATACATTAATAGTACTAAATGGCCAGAACATTGATGATGATCAGCGCATTTTTGTATCCCAGCATTATTTTTTTTGTTATATTCTGATGGATTAGCACTTGGGTTTGTGAATCTAAATTATTGTTTATATAATCTGCCCCATATTTAGCAAGGGCTAAATAATTAGCCTGGTCTATAGTGGGCCACTTTCAAATTCAGTCACAAGATTGAGTGTTGATTTTATTTTTTTGATCATTCTTGATAATGAATGATTATTATTCATCTATAATGCTTGTAAACTTATAAATTAGTTTTTGTTCTTGCTGATCTCTCATGCTCATTATATTCATTATCATTCCTTTATATTTTGTTTATTGAGGGAGGATGATGATTTCCCATCGCATCATAACTCACCCCAATTTCTTCATATCATTATAACACCATATATATTCACATGAAAATAAAAACTTTTTTGGGTTGTACTGAGTATTAGTTTTCTGCATAGAGAACTTATTCCATCCAGAACACAAGGAATCATGTTCAAAGTTTCTAAAATCTCCAAAAGATCTTCATCTATGTAAACAAAATTCCTTCACTGAATTAGAAGCCACATTTATTTTTGTTAAGGCTAATATTGTAATGAAGAACTATTGTGTCTCAAGTAATAGTGAGATTGTGCCAAGTCTGATATTATAAGCTTATTAAAACAAATTTAGAATAATAAAATGAGAAGAATTATTCTTTCTTATGTTTTTTTATAATAACAATCATTAACTTATTTAAAGATTTTACATTTCTTAAGTCATAATATGAAAATTCCAAACCTTAAAAAAAATAATGCAAATATTTATAGTTGTTAAGGTAGTTGTAAAAGAGAGAGATACCAAACATAAAAAAATAATTTTTTTTTACTGAAATTACTACTTAGGGTATGTGGGTGTTTATATTATCGAAGCCCTACATTGGCGCACCATACCCAGGAAAAGAAAAATAATTTCATGTAATGGTCATATCTGTACATTCGCACAACAAAATCCAGAGTTTTAGTATTTATTCCAAGGCTGATCGAAATGAGGTCGTTGAGACCCTGAATCCAATCTCACCCTAGTTACTTTATCAATGCTCAAGAGATTTACCACCTTAAGGATGACATATATGAGGCTACCCTTGCATTTCTTTAATTTGCATGCCAGCAGTAGTGCAATGGTGGAACATGAGACTATGATTTTATTAAACTAGCATATTCATAAAGTATAGCTAGATAGAGATATGACCCACAGATATCACTAAATTTGGATTGTAATTCATAAATAACGAAATAATAATCAATAATTAATTAATGAATAATGAGCAAAAATTGAGATACTAAGCAAAGTTATCTTTTAAACAAATATAATATATGCCAGAATTAAAATAGAATAAAAGAAGCAATTAAAACAGAAATTTCTCTCACTCGCAGGTGATGATGATTTTATAGGCTACAAGATAATAACTCAAATATTTGGTATTTTATCTCACTCACAGGTAATGATGATTTTATAGGTTACAAGCTGTTTAATTTTCTTGAGATTTATTATTAAAGTTTTAGAAATTGATTTCAAGATTTGCTCATGATTATCTATGCCTTATTTATGCTATGACATTGAAAATTAGATTTGTCTTAGTTAATTTGCAGAAGTGATTATCATTAATTACTATTAACATTTATACTTAATGAGTAGCGTATTCCTTTATATAGATTATAATCGTTCAAAACCAGATTTCTTTTCAGATCAAAGCTGAAACATGAATTATTATGGTGGGATGAACTGATGGTGGGTAGTAAGATTTCAGATACCAAGACATTTATAAAGTACATAATCTGAGTCTGTGGGTCTCGAATGTGCGCTTGCTCATGGGATTCATTACCATGTAATCGGTTCCCTTGGACCATACTATTTGCTGTGAATAAGACCTTTTAGTCCGGGTGATGGAACAACTAACAATATATCTGGATCCTTATGCTCCAGTCCTAAATAAGAGTAATGGGGTGGCCATCAAAAACAAAGCCCATTTTAATAAGAAATAATTGTCCGAACTAAAGTAATGGGTTGACCTTAAACCAAGCCCATTTAACATATAATATACCGCAAGGAGTATAGGCACATATGCACTTTCTAAGAACACATTTGCCCCACTGACTACATCATTACATAATGAAAATTAAGATGCAAAACATTAGTTTCCTTCCATAAAACCATTGTAAATCAGTTCATAAATTAGCATTTATAATTATGCTACTAAAGAAATATCAACAATCTAATTTATTAAGATATCAATATAGGTATTCATATAAACCTAAGGAAGGCTACAGCATATATTTTGGGACAATTATAAGATTAAATTCTAACTTTATGCTGTGTTTCGTCACCTCTGCTAAATATTATTTTACTCATTTCAGAAGGGAGTTTTGTTTGTGCACTAATAAACACAAAATTATACAAGTGTGAGAACGTCTAATCATTTCTCCTTAGTTATTTTAAATATGAGTAAACTCTATTCTGACTACAACATAGCACAAATATATAGTTTAAATGATAAAAAAAAGAAAGAATATATCTAAGATTTGGCTTTATTTTGCTTAGTCATAATGAAATGAAATTAAATTAGCTTAAATCAGATTTAAATAGTAAAATAAAAATTACATTTTTAGTTTAGGAATTAATATTTGGAAATCTATTAGATTGATGAAAATAAAAGTAGCTGTTTACTATTTTAGCTAGCTTTGAGAAATTAGATCTTCTTGCTCTTACTGCTACCGGGCTGTTGGTTCAGGTGTACCTGCATCTTGTAGACCACTCCTGGGATCAGAAAGCAAGTTTATTGCCTTTCTACTCCATAAATTTCATTTTTCACAATTTGTCTACCATTTTTACTTATAACTTTTAAATAGGTCAAAATATAGTGAGAAGGATTAATTTTATTAAATTAATTTTTTACGAAAAAGAAGTCTAAAACCTGGTAAACATCTTACTTTATATGTAACATGTTTAAGCATAATTTATCTTTATATGCAGGAATATTATATTTCAATATTAGCTTTACAATAATATTTAAAATAAAATAAAATCTATAATGTCAAAGTAAATTTTTATTTTTGTTTATTTATTTTTAAGATAATTTTTATTTTCATTAGGATATATACAGATTCTATTATACTCTGTTACAAAAATAAATGCTCAAGTATATCCACTGTCATTCAGAAATTCTTATTTTTCATGGAAATATTTTTCAACTTTTTCTTTAAGGGGAGGGGGAGAAAACACCTCTCTATGGGTCTTTTTAATGGGGAAAGGGAGAGAGGTATATAAAAAAAATAGCTCTTCATGTTAAAAAACTTTTCTTGTCCCTGCTTTAGAGCAAAAATGGTAATTTATAGGATGTGGGAGTATGTGTTTGGATATCCAGATGGTTCTCAGGATAGTGCAAAGATTAAGATCACCTTTAAAGTTTATTTACTGTACTTTATTTATGCAGAGTGAAAATTAGTTATAGATGGTCCATATACTCTTGGTACTATATGGCAAGAGCATTGATGATCAGCATGTATCAGGATTTCAGCATTTTTTTTATTATGTAGACACTTTAGCACTTTAAAGTGTGCCAGATGATTGTGTTTATATTATGCCCTTAGTTTGGCATTGACTAAATAAATAGCCTCCATCTGCATATTGGATCTTTTTTAGATCCAATCACAAGAGATGACTTAACTATTTAATGCTGATGATGTAATTTATTATAACTACTTATTTTTATTAAATTCTAATTCTCTCATTCTCATTTTATATTTGAGGATTATGATGTTTCCTGTCTTCTGTTGTCACTGTTTATTCATTCCATTACAATATATATATATATATATTTATGAGATGATAACAATCGTCATTGTTAGCATTACAAACATGTATTAGTTGTTCAGTTCTAAGTATGAAGAAGTTTAGAATTAAGGTGAAGATAGTAAGCTATATGATGATTGGCACTCACTTCTCTGAATGTCCCTATCATTATATTCATTTATTATTATGTAATATTAAGTTTTAATTTGTAATATATTTATGGTGAAATGATTTTCAGTTTGAATTAGTTCTGTGACACAGAGCATGCATTAGATCTGCTGTGACTTTTCACATTCATATCAACCTGTCAATAACTTTGTAAATCTTGGGAAAATATTGTGTAAAACGATTTATATACATGTTATTTTCATAAATTTTTGTGAAAATATGTATATAATCTGCATACATGTTATTTTGATCAGATCACAAGATTACAAAGTTATCAGTGGATTGATACGAATGTGAAAAGTCACAACAGATCAAATACGTACTCCATGTCACAGGACTAATACATAAGTACCAAAAGAAGAATTATTGGGATTGGGATAGTTTTTCTTTTGATTCTAAGAATGATAATGTCTGTGAATTATGAGAAATATAAATAATTTTAATTAACTATTTTTTGACTATAAATATCTTCTTTTTTTTTCTTACATTTTAAAGTAAGATTCTAGGTGCAAAAGAAACTTGAAAATAATTTATTAGCAATCAAATTAAATTATTTTGGAAAATTATATGGTTATTCTGTATATATTTTAGTTTATTACTTATAATAAGAATTTATGATAACTTAATTACTGGAATATAAATCAATTAGCAAACTAACTACAATATTAATGTTTCTTATATATCAAACTTTTCTATATACAACTATTATTATATATATATATATCTTATACATTATTATTCTTAATTACATCCAATTTTAACTAATTTTACATTTACATCTTTTACTTTATACTTATTATTTAATTTATCATTTTATCCATTCTATTTTATTTTTACCTCTAATCTATCATTCTACTTTAATTCTTTTATATCATATATTTCTATTTCACTTTTTATTTTCATTACCTCAGTATCTTTTATTACTTTTTTTATTCATCATCATCATCATTATCAACCATTATCAATCCACTGCAGGATGAAGGTCTCTCCAAGTTTAATCCATCTTCTCCGATCTTTAGCTTCTCTTCTCCACATCACCCCTACACATTTTCTTATTTCATCCATCCATCTTACATGTGGTCTCCTTCTGGGTCTTTTACAATCTCTTGGACTCCAGTTTAAAATTTCAATTGTCCATCTATTATCATCTCTTCTAGCAATATGTCCAGCCCAACTCCACTTCAATCTTTTAATTTTTTCAATGAGGTCAGTAACACCTGTTTGTTCTCTTACCCATACATTGCTTTTTTTATTATTTCTTTATAATTCTTCTAATCTTTATTTTATCTTTATATACATATTTTATTTTTTTATTAATAATTTCTATTTTATTTTATTTCTATCTCATAATTAATTAGGAAGATAAAGCCAAATCTAAATAGAGATGGGGGGGGGGGGTAAACATTATTTTTATAGAAAAATTATTATTAATAAAAAGTATATATGAAAGAAGATATATATGAATACAGTTTTTTTAAAAATTGAAAAATAGGATAAAAAGTTAGGAAAATTGATAATAGAGAGAGTTACATTAAAGGAATAAATGAAAAAGAGGCTAATTTTTTTTAAAAAATAATCAATTGAAATCAAGAAGAAAGGGTGAAAGTTATATAGGAGGTAAGTAAAAGAAATAAGAATAAAAATTAAAAATAGAGATAGAAATAAAATAGAAATTATTAACAAAAAAATAAAATATGAATATAAAGATAAACTAAGGATTAGAAGAATTATAAAGATATAATAGAAAAAGTAATAAAAGAGATTGGTGTAATGAAAGTAAAAAGTGAAATAGAAATGTATAATGATATAAAAGAATGAAAGTAGAATGGTAAATAAATTAGAGGTAAAAATAAAGTAGAATGGGATAATAATAATAATAATAATAATAATAATAATAATAATAATAATAATAATAATAATAATAATAATAATAATAATAATAATAATAATAATAATAATAATAATAATAATAATAATAATAATAATAATAATAATAATAATAATAATAATAATAATAATAATAATAATAATAATAATAATAATAATAATAATAATAATAATAATAATAATAATAATAATAATAATAATAATAATAATAATAATAATAATAATAATAATAATAATAATAATAATAATAATAATAATAATAATAATAATAATAATAATAATAATAATAATAATAATAATAATAATAATAATAATAATAATAATAATAATAATAATAATAATAATAATAATAATAATAATAATAATAATAATAATAATAATAATAATAATAATAATAATAATAATAATAATAATAATAATAATAATAATAATAATAATAATAATAATAAAATATACACAAAAAATTTCAAATTAAAAATTAACATCAATAAATCATAGCATGGTCAATATACACAGCAAAAAGACACAAAATTTATCAAGGTAAGCCCAGTAATTTCTGGTTTTCCTTTCCACTTGGGAATGAGCCAGATGAGAAGGAATATACAAAATAAACTCAGGTTCGAAGCGGAAAGGATCATAACATCACTCTCCAGATCATATCTCTCACTCTATGCAAAAGTGTCACTATTTAATCAACTTATAATGACCAAAATAACTTACTACCTGCCAATAATTACTTTTACAAAACAATTTACAAAGTCAATTAACTCACTCTGTAATAAACTATTATGGAACAGAAAAATAGTAGCAATTTCCTTAAAGCAACTTAACCAACCAACAAAATGGAATGGCCTTGGACTGCATGATATACATACTTTCTACACACAAAAAACAGTAAATTTACTGATTACAATATTCAGACGTTTTCCAAACATAGAACCAAAAGAGGAAATCACACCTACGGACCGACCCCCACCCACAGACAATTATATAAATACACTATTGATAAGTATTAAAAACATTAAAGATAAAATAGCACTGAAGAATCCAATTAAATATACTTATTGGCAAATTCATGATTTTCTAACTCAAAGCCAAGAAAACAACAATAGGATAACAGTACTAGGAATAAATAATAGTCAATTACACAAAAAGTACAAAACATGGTATTTAGAACCTAAATTGTTTGACTTCATCCTCAAATTGAATTTAAATGCACTACCTACAGCACATTTCATTCTGTTCAGAAGATTTTACCTAAATGTTGATCCAATGTGTGCTTTATGTCACCGGGAAGAAGAAACACAAGAACATTTAATATATCACTGTAAAGGCTTAGAAAAAGTCAGACAAATGATGGTGAATAATTACAGGAAAAGGGAAACCACAATAGAAAAAATGCTAAAGGCTTTCAATGAAAATAAAATACCTATAATACGTGCAGCAACTTTCAGTATATATGCCTTATGGTGTACTAGATGTGCTTTCACTTTAGGAAACAATCCAAGAAGACATCCCAACACATATCACAACAAACTAGGAAAACTTAAGGAAAGGGACAATCTTCTAGCACCACCGGACTATGCTGCCACATGGTCTCTATTTAAAATAAAAGCAGCCTTATAATGGATAGACCAAATACAACCTCTGAAAAATGGAAAACTGAAATGAACTCATAATAAGAACTGAAAAATCTAAAAGGTGTGAACTGCAAAAGACGCTAATGGTTAAAAAAAACAAAAGTATATTTTCTGTGTTTCAAGATGTATCCTAGAATATGATGTTTTATACAATGTATTATTTGATAAGAATGTAACCTTTTTTTTGCCTAATAAAGTTTGCTTTGAAATATAATAATAATAATAATAATGATGATGATGATGATGATGATGATGATGATGATAATAATAATAATAATAATAAAAAATTAAAAGATGTAATTGTAAAATTAATTAAAATTAGATGTAATTAGAAATAATAATGTAAAATATATATAGACATTATAACGGAAATGGTTATTCGGATTGTTCGATTTATATCTTTATCTTTAATACTTTCAATTATATTTTAGACTTATTTATTATACTTTAATTCTTTTTCCGACTTTGATTCTTTATTATCTTATTTATTTCTTATTTGTTTACTAACAGTTTTGCTAACCGAAATATCCCGGCTTAGCCTCCAACTGTAATGGATTGTTTATTTATTTAACCACCGCCATTACAATACAAGCAGAGAGCTAATACAGATACAAATTTAACTTCATATCTATACCCTTGACCGAACCCCAAGGCAATACGTACATATTATCTTGGCGTTATTTTTCCCGGCCAAGAACTCTCGGCTGCTGAACAGAGCAAACTATTTCAAAGAAATTTAACGAATGTCCAGCGCTTGCTATTTATTTTTTAGAATTGGGAATTCGCACGAACAAGCAGCACATGAATACCTTAAACAAATCAGCATGCCCCTTTAATCACTAATTACAGTTTCCCCCTGTCGTAGCTTGGTGATAGGAGAATAAAGCAAGGATACGAAATTTAATGATAAATATGTTTAATAATAATACTCACACTTTATATAAAAAATACATTATAATAATAATAATAAAAAACACACACTTATAAAATACATGGCTATAATAAAACATATGAAAACAGATCAAATATTAAAGTTCTTAAAGTCCTGTTGATAGAGTTCTATTTTATCAAATTATTAATTGTGTATTTAGTTATGAGTAGTAAACAGATTAAAATGCATGCATGCTTTTACCTAGGCTTTGTTGTAATTGTCCCATGGGTATTTCTTCCGAGCGCTCTTGATTAACTTCCTCAGTTTGTGGGGTTATTTCTAGTTCCAGTTTTGCTTGTTGATTCTTTAGGTTGAGTTTCAGTTGACAGCTACAGAAGCGGCGGTCCCTCTAGCAGGTCAGGCAAAGATCTTACATTGTGAGTCAGTGATGAGATGGCTTGAATCCGAACCCACGTCCCTTTAACGCCACTAGCCACGCACTTCTTTCATTTTCTTTGAGCTGTTGCTTCTTCAAAGTCTCTACTAGCACTGCCAGATAAAAATTGTAATTTTCTTAATCTCTTTCTTTTGTTCATTGTTTTTAAAATTTTTAATTAAGACTTAGATTTCCAACCAATTCTTATCATTATGTTTCTTTATTTAATTAGTGGCTGGAATGTAAGTCCCAATTAATTTAACAGATCAGGCAAAGATCTTCCGTTGTTAACATTTTCTTTGTCCGTGGAATTTAATTTGTCCAACAGACTTTCACACCTACGGCCATATTGTTTTTCTTTTTATATATCACATATTACATTTTATTTAAAGTTTACAATTCTTTTTTTTTTCACATTTGTGTTTTACATTTTATTTTAATTTGTTATTATATAGTTTTTAATGAGAGAGAAGAAACGCATTTCTTTATGCATCCCCTTCCCCTCTCCCACAATAAACAAAAATAACTTTCTAGCATTTGACTTACAAGAGAGAAAGAGACGCATTTCTTTATGCACCCCCCTCCCCTTCTCTTACTATTACAAATCCACAGTAAATTTTGACATTAGAATTTCAATTTTTTCTTTTCCTTCCTTTTTTTAAAAATTTAATAGCTAATTTATTTCACCTTTATTACTTCTTGTTAGCAAATTTATTAATAAATTTATCTAATGTTATTAATAAATACTTCTTGTTAGCGAATTTATCTAATGTTATTAATAAATATATATGTGTGTCGACGACTTTACGTGGTCGTCACAATATGTATATAAAATAATGGTTGTATTATTATATGTTTAAATGTAGCTCTGATGAAGACTGCATGACAATCAAAACTGTAAGGAAAATAAAGGAGGAATTATATAAAAATTGCATTGAAGTGTATATGAGGAGAGTATATAGAAAAGTTGGATATATCAAAATATATGAAGAAAGATGCAAAGAAAGTGAAAAGAAGATAAGACTAATAATATTAATGTTTACATTATTATATGATCTTAACTTTGATCACAGATTGGATCAGCAATTTTAGATAACATAATCAAGACACAACTCTGATCACATATTGATGTCATTTTATGTAATGATATTAAAATTTTATGAAGATTTTAATAATTTAGCATAAGACCAAGTTTTCTAAATAAACTTACTTTATAGTTTCCATGATGTTGTTTCCAGGCTGAATTTGAGAATTACTACTGGTCATTATCTTTAGTTATCATTATCACTAGCTTTATTTCTTTTATAAAAGAATGCTACACAATAATGTACTGATAACTACATTATAAAATAACAGGCCAATACACAGCAATACTGTTCATATCCAAGGATTCAAGCTAAGAATAAGCATCAAACCTTCAAATAACAGCATATGGTTATTATAGAAGGAAAGAAACATTAACAAAGTGGTATAACTAAAATAGCAATTTTTAATTTTCAAAGACATTATAAAAAATAACATAAATATATATTAAGATAAATAGAAAAATATTCAAAGTGAAGTTATTCTAAAATAATGTTACAATGCGATAAGGATTGGCTATAACAATTCAGTGAATATAATAGAATCCATATATCTTAACTTGTTAATATTATGATCTTAAATTTTATTTTAAGCTATTGTTAATTTTATTATTGTATTTAGGATGATCACCCTGATAAATATATCATAAATATATGCATGTACATAATATTATTACACAGAATTGAATTAATTCATTTGAGTGTGCATATATAAAATATTGTGTTAGACAAATTTTAATATGAAAATTAATTTTGAATATAAATAATTAAATGTCTATTAAGTAGTTAAAAATGTTTTGAACACTTGTTATGATAAAAGTCTAAATAAATTAACAAGAGCTGTAATAGTTCTATTTAAGTGAATGGAATTATTATTTTAAAAGTTACTTTTCAAATTATTGATACAATATATCATGAATTTTAAGTATTTTCAAATATAGAACTGATTGATCAATTTGTTTGGAATTTTGACTAAAATTAATTTCAAAACTTCTGTGCTGATATACTTGTAAACAAAAATACAAGCATATTAATAAAAAGACATTGCTATTATTAACTGAATATTTTATTTTATAACTGGGGAAGTGATAGTGAATTCGCCAAGCAGTTAGCTATAGTGAATCTAGCCTTGCATATTTGAAGAAATTTCACTTACAAAAGTATTAATAAGCATTATGTTTTTTGGGGTTTTTCTAGATTTTTCTTAGGATTCCTGCATAGTTAAGTAGTTGTCAACTGACAGCAAAATATGATTTTTTTCAGTTGCAGACTTTTTTGATTTTCCCATATTGCAACTTTTAGTTTTGATAATGATTTTCAAGTTTGTTTGTTTTTTTTTTTAAAGTAAGAAATAATCTTTTAATGACATTTAATATATATTTTTATTGCCAAATAAAAAATATACATAATTCAGCAAATGATTTATTCAGAAAATAGCTGATCTTCCACTAAATCAGTGCAATAATCTCTGGGGCTCAAGGGACATGGACAATAGCCAGTTTTGTGATTTCTAGTGCTCAAATGTTTTGGAACTCTGTAGCAATAAACCATTCAATTATATCTATTTATAATAGAAAGCAAAAACAAATTAATCTGGTCTTAATTTAAATATAATAATTTTTTTATAGTAATGAAATTTAAAATCAAGATATAAAAGAGTTTTTATTATTACTTTAAAAACAAAATGAATTAAAACAAAGTTGGAAATTTAAATTTACTTCCAATTAAGTTTATTTTT
This sequence comes from Epiperipatus broadwayi, assembly GCA_028023455.1. Lineage (NCBI taxonomy): Eukaryota > Metazoa > Onychophora > Udeonychophora > Euonychophora > Peripatidae > Epiperipatus > Epiperipatus broadwayi. The sequence goes on from JAQFVV010012836.1 coordinate 122,274, forward strand.
AATTTCTAAAATTAAAAAATTGAGAGACTACCAGGAAAAAAATGTAAAAAATAAAGATAATATTTTCCCTACTTCTCACTTTAATTAAATTCAAACATTAAAAAAGGAATATATATTTAAATACAAGTCATATTTTTCTGCATAATAAATTTTAGCTATTCTTTGTTAATGTTATGTCATTATCAATTTTATAATATATAAATAAAAGTTAACCCCTAAAACATGATCAAAATCACAGGTTCAATTTCCTGCTACTGGTCTGGCCAGCAATACCTGAAGAAAATAAATGAATAATATCAATCAGAATAATGTATTATATATTAATCTATGTGCCATTACTAACAGTAGATAGTGGGAATAATCCAGCATCTAATTACAACTAAGACTGCATATAATTTGATAGGTTGAAATTAAAGTAAAAGGAATAAATAACTATTATTATTAACCATGAAGTTAGACTGCTTCAATATGCATACAGTAATGGTATTTGCAGGTTATTTAAAATTTAAAAAAAGAAGCAGTAAAAATTATCCATACAAGGAAGTACTGAGTCAGGATTGTTGGTCAATGATAGGTGCAATAAAAATAGTTTGAATAATGATGGAGCTAAAAATATATACTATTACTTCTGTGATGTTGGTTTTGGTATTAAAAAGAAGAAATAAAAATGTGAAAAAATTATATAAATGGTTCAATGAAGGAACTGTATATTAAAGTTTTTCAATGTAAGGGGTGGAAAAGAAGTGTTAAGTTTACTCAGTATCTTATTAAAGATGTAAGATATATTTCTATTTTTTGAGATAAAAAATTTAATTATTATTTTAATTAAATATATAATATAAACCAATAAAATTTAATAGAAGTTTAGTTTTAAAAAAGGATATTGTGTGAAATTAACAAAAGAAATGGAAATATACTGTAATATTATTATGAAAATAGTCATAATGAATAAGTACAATGACTGATAATTCTTTATAATTTACATCCAGGAAACTTTTGTAAAAAACCGCTAGCAAGAATTACTCTATACAATTATTAATTATACATTATATTTAAGAGGAATTTTTTTTTTTTTTCAATGTTAATAAAGGTATACATTTTTTTATTATCGATCAGTTTTTCAATAAATATAAAATTTATGGCTTTTTAAATGGTCATGTGTCCAATTCATCTCCACTTCACTTTATTAATTCTTTCAATGATATCAGTAACAACTGTTTGTTCTCTTACCCATATATTTTATTTTTAATCTCTCATTATTATTTTTAATATGCATTTCCATATTTCATTGAGTGGTCTGAAGTCTCTGTATTACTCTTCTATTAATTGTCCAAGTTCTCAGATCCATAAGTAAGAACTAGCTAAACAAATTTATTAAAAACCTTTCTTTTCAAACATATAATCTTATTTTCTTTTAATATTAAGTTATTTTTCTACTAAAAGCATTCCAACAAAATTTAATTCTTTGATTAATTTCATCCATTATGTTTTCATCTACAATAATAATCTGACTCTTCATTATTATTCTTTATTTTCTTCTTTTGAGAAAATCCATAGAACATTACTTTAGTTTTTTTAACATTTACCTTTAATCCTACTTTCTTACTTTCATCTGATAACTCTTGCAACATTTCCTGAAGCTTTAAAGCATTATTTGCAAAAACAACTACATCATCTGCAAAATCTAGATGACTTAAATAATCTCCATTTACTTTTACTTTCTTAGTTTCCCATTTTCCAAAACTGCTGTAAAAAGTTTTGGAGATATTGAGTCACCTATTGTTTGCCCCTCTCAATGATATTTTTTTTAGTATCATTATGTAATCTAATTGTTGCTGTTGTATTTTTATAAATATTCTTCAGAATATGACAATATCCTGGGTCTATACCTTGATGACCCAATGCTTTAATGACTGAAAAAATGGTTATAGAATCAAATGTTTTTCATAATCTACAAATCCAAAGCATAATGGCAACTCATATTCATTGGTCTTTTTATAACTTCACTCAGTACTTGGATGTGATTCACTATGCTAAAACCACTTTTAAATTCAATTTGTTCTTTTTGGTTAGTTAAAATCCAAAGTTTGTTGTAAACGAGTTGTAATTACTTTGGTAAATTTTTTTATATAGAACTGATAAACACTGATAGGTTTGAAATTTCTAATATCTTCTTTATTACCTTTTTTAAATATTAATATTAATACTACATTCTTTCAACCATCTGATGCAACTTTGTCATTTAGACCTTTGGGGTATATAACAAAAAATGTTCTATTTCTTCACTTGCTTCTCTCAAGATATCGATTATAATTCTATCATGCCTGGAGCTTTTTCTTTCTTCATACCCTTGGCAGTTGAGAAGCTATAGTAGTTGTAGGACATAATTTTCCTTGTTCTTTATTGCTATATAATTTTTGATAGAACTCTTCTACACATTCCATGACTATTCAATTATTATCATTTTAATAATAATGTAGCTTATTCCACTGCACATGCATTTTACAGATCGAACAAATTATAATGAATACTCTCCTTTCCAAAAACAAGATAAAGTCTTATTAAAAGATAGAATGGATCCACTCTATCCTTTTCACCTAAACTATATGTATAGGCAAATCTGAAACATTTGGAACTGAGAGCATGAAGCTTTAATTAATCACTTTAGATTACTTCTAAAATAGTTTTTCTTTAATATCTACAATAAAACTAAAACTGAGCAAGAAGGCGATTCCATCTTCTGTGAACATGAAAGAGCATCAGGCCATAAATTTGAACCCACCTCTGCCAATGTCATATGCTCTGAAAGACAATGCCCAGTGCAAGATTAGAGTGGTATTTCATATAGCTAGTGACCCCAAGTCCATCAATAGAAGAGAACCATGCTTTGCACTGTCTCAGAAATGGCAGTTATAACTCATTTGCATCAATTTGCATAAAGTTCCATTTCTACAACACACTTATAACAACAGCAGCTATGAGTATGAGAGCAAATAGTCTCTTGAAAGCACTAAGTTCTATAATTTAATAGTTTTATATTTTAGTAAAATTTCACTTTTTAATTAGCATTAAGCTAATGCACATGCGCTTTGTGGATTTAACTATAAATGCTCTCATTTTTTCAAACACAAGATAAAGTTTTTATGAAAAGATAGGATGAATCCATCTATCCTTTCAACCCAAATGTTTAAGTATGGGCAAATCGTAAGTATTTGGAAATGAGAGTGTGAAGATATTAACAATCACTTTTAAATTACCTTTACTATGTCTGAATGAATGATGCTTGTGAAATTTACTAGAATTTACAATCTTGGGTTTGAAAAAATGAGAGTATTCATTTATAATTAAATCCACAAAGCGCATGTGCATTAGCTTAATGCTAATTATTATTATAATTTAAAACCATCATGCTATATAAAATAAATATCTTATTTACATATTTTTTAAATATATATTTTCTAACTTCATTATCTGTGCATACATTAGTTTAATATTATAAAATTTTGCAGTTTGCATGCTAATTTAAGATATATTTATCTCCTTCTTTCTCATAAAATTTCATCAACTTTAATCTTAAATATAAGTTACATCAAATTACTAAACAAACAAAGGCTCAGTGATAATTTATTATTAATCTTTGAAATCAACCCCTCCTGTTGATCTTGATTTTATCTCAATCAAAATCTAATTCAATTATATTTTTTCTGTCTGCATTATTTAAGAGAAACATCACATTTTCACAAATCATCATTAACCATAAAATAATTTGATCACTATTGGTCATGTTCTTGGTTGTTGTATTCTAACATTACATCCCAGTTATATCTCTTTATAATAAGGAAAATGATTGCAAAAGGCATGATAAGTGTACTTGGGAAAAGTTTTTTATAAATATATTTTATTACATATAAATGTTATATATGGATTCTTATTTCATAATAATCTCTGGAACTATTTATAATTTGGACACTATCATAAGGTCTTCATCTACATAAGTGTTCCCCAAGTTTTTATTTTAATTTTTTTTTGAGTATGCATATAGAAAAGTCTATGAGAGTCTAAAACATCATATCCATATATTCCCATAGATTGTGACTAATGCTGAGACTATTTGTTCTTAATGATCTTGCTTTCTATGTTATTACATGGTTGCATGCTTTCTCTGCAGGATTATTAGCTTCTCGGATTGTAAAATAGTTTTTCTTTAATATCTATTATAAAATTTTGCAGTTTGTATATTAATTTAAGAAATATTTATCTCCTTCTTTCTCATAAAATTTCACCAACTTTAATCTTAAATATAAGTTATATCAAATTACTAAACAAACAAAGACTCAGTGATAATCTATTCTTAATCTTTGAAATCAACCTCTCCTGTTGATCTTGATTTTATCTCATTCAAAATCTAATTCAATTATATTTTTTCTGTCTGCATTATTTAAAAGAAACATCGCATTTTCACAAATCATCATTAACCATAAAATAACTATTGGTCAAGTTCTTGGTTATTGTATTCTAACATTACACACCAGTTATGCCTCTTTATAATAAAAGAAAATGATTACAAAAGGCAAGATAAGTGTACTTGAGAAAAACTTTTTATAGTTTTGTTAATCTATTACCATTTCAGAACAATATATAATTAAATGTCATATTTTAATACAAAAAAAAAAATCTAACAGTATATCTCTTATTATTTGGGTTATATTGTACCAGAGATTCAACCAAAATAACAGTTGTTAAGTGAATCTACATTAAAACTAGAAAAAGAAATTAGAAAGAAAAAACAGGGATAATGATCATTAAAGCATATCTAACAAATGCTTTTTAATAAATTATCCTAGGGTTCAAAGAATTGATTGACAAAAAATCCTAAATATAAAATAAAAATCTTTAATATTTTTTTATTTATTTTATTTAAATCAAAAAATTAACATCTATCAGTTTTCTGAATATCTATATTTTAAACATATAACTTTTTGTCAAACTGTTGTAGTGTTTGTTCTATCTGAATTTGGCCAGTATACCAGCCAGGTGATGCCTTATTGAAAAATCCATGAAAAAACTAATGCATAAGAAAGAAAATAGTACATATTTATTATTGAATTTAGTACGCAACCTTTTACAAATAAAGAAATACAAAAATTATTCCATAATTAAATAATGGCAATAAGTATTTTCAGTAAAAGCAATAAAGAAAATATCCATAAAATGTAATATATTTTTTATCGAATATGGATCTTGTATGAAAATAATTTACATTTTAACAAGCAAAGCAAGATAAAAAGTAATCTCTATAAAATTAACAGTAATGAGTGTGTTTTGAAATTCATAAGAAATGAAATGCAGATATGAAGTCAAATGCAAAGTGAATAGGTCAGGAAGATTTGAACCAATCTCATGTATAAATATATGAAATTTCTACTATTTATCACTTTTGACAGAATAGCTCAGTTGGTTAGAGTGTTTGCCTTACATTTGATATTCAATAATCTAAAGGTGTGAGTTCAACTCCTATGCTAATACTGTTACTGGTCAGACCAGCAATACCTTAAGAAGAGTGGAGAATATAATACTACTCGAAATGTTGTGTCATTACTAACCTGTGTTGTCTATTTGTGTGTTATTGCTAATAAGTTGTTTGTATTTGAAAAGTTTAAATAAAGTTTAAAATTTTCTATATATTCAACAATTTATTGATAGATGATAGAAATAGTCCAACATATTATCACAAATAAAAAATAGGTTTTGTTTTATATTTTGCATTGAAACCAATTTCCTAAATGTTTTAATAGCAAACACATTTGAAAAAGTAGTCTAGTTAAGGCAAGAAGTATGTATATTAAGTAAAAGCATGAAAATTTACATTCTAGCAAGCAAAACAATATAAAAGGTAATTCGAAGAAATAAAATTCACAGTACAAGACTAAATAAAAATGAATAAGTCTTGTTTCACATTTTGCATTGAAACTAATTTACAAGAAGTATTTTTCATCAAAACACTTGCTAATATTGGAAGAAATATATTATATTAAACAAAAATATGAAAATTAATTTGTATTTTAAAACAATTAGTAATAATTGAAAGGTTGCTAGTCTTTCACATGCGCCGTCAGTTGTTTCTCAGACAGCCAATCAGATTTTTAAACAGCTGTCTTAAGAATGATCAGGCCTTGACACATAACAGAGATTTTGATAAGAAAAGGATGGTACTACCTTCTCTCTACTTAACTTTTATATAAGACTAGCAACCTTTCAATTATTACTAATTTAATAACAACATGCGATTTAGACAAATGTTATTTAAAACAATGTGAAAGCTACAGCTGACTATATTTTATAAAATGTATGTTTTATATATATTGCCCAAAAATAAATGCCATAAATATTTTGATATTTTAACACTATTTTAAGAGTGAGCTATTTAATTCTTATCTCAATGAAAAATGGGAGGGGGGGGGAGACAATCATTATCTTAGCAGCATTAAAGATAATCAAGTCATTATTACCTTAAAAATATAAAAAAAAGTCAGTTCTTTATTTTGAAATTAGCAATATCAAATATGAGTAAATAAATTATATTTAACTAAACCGTTACTGTTATTAAAATTATTGGGGGTGGGGTGACAAGTACATAGCTTTTACATTTTTAAAATTGCTTATAGTTTATAATTTTTTCATTGTTTTTCTTGTATGATACCATCCAGCAAGTAGATTATCCAAATTCAAGTAAAAAACACATTAAAATAGTACCCATTTTTTTAGATATTACTACCATAATAGATTTTAATAATTAAAAATGCAGATAAAGTTACAAAAATAACAATATATATAAATGAATATGCTGAACTTCTTTTTAAATCTTGTTTTTTATGTGATTATTATAAAAATATAACTACATCCCAATGTTTCAACTATTTTATAATATAATCTTTTTCAAGGAAAACTCTATCCCTTTATAACACTAATAATAACAACAATAATGAAACATTATTTTATAACAAAATCGATTCACATCCTTCAGTAAATAATGCAGTAAATAGTGTATTTAACTTTGGAGATGTGTGTATGGATACATTAATGCAGGGGTGGGCAATTGTTTTGACTTGTTGGCAGAGGGCTGCATCAGGGGCCACATTGTGGAAGCGAAGGTTAGTGGAGGGCTGCATCAGGGGCCACATTGTGGAAGCGAAGGTTAGTGGAGGGCTGCACCTTTTTTTCATAACACAATAAACACACTGTTTTATTCCCTGTATTACCTAAGAAATATTTGTTTGTCCATTCTTCATTAAACACACGACATTCATTACCGATTTTACATTTTTTTCAGAGGGTTCATGGTTTCACTAAAGTTGGAAATGTATATATTTTCTAATGCAAAGATAAAATTGAAATTAACCAGATCAACTGGAAAAGCACTGCATGTGTATTGATGTTGCCATCCTAGTAGAAAATACCGAGACGAATCTTCGGTCACACACGGGAAGGAAATCTCAGTTCAAGGTGGATTTTTCTGATTGTCTTGGTGGGCCACATAAAAACTCTTAGCATGTTGCATGTGGCCCTCAGGCCACTATTTGCCCACCCCTGCATTAATGGATATAATATTGATGTTTGTGCAAAAATGATACACATCAAATAGTTTGGTGGTTCCTGTTTTGATTATGAAATAATTATGACAATAGCTCCTCCCTAAGAAGACAGTCATTAATTATCCTGGATAATAAAATTCTACCTGATTTTAAAAATAAATTTGATGATTTCTTGGGTCATATTTCTTTTTGGCCCCTTTTTTGAATTTATTAAATTTTAAAGCATTGAGCTCTATGAAAAGTTTCAACCCATCAATTCATATTTTCTCAGACTGTCTTCCCAAACCTACTTTAGATCACCTATTTTGGAAGATTAAATATAATACAATATTGTATAATGATGTATGAATACAGAAATGTCCTGATATCATTTTTTAATAAGTTTAACATGGAGCCAATAGAGATCATAAATACTTCTGTGCTAATGTTTGTAAAGCAGTCAATTTTTGTATAATCTAGGCCAAACTCCAATTCTGTTAATATCCTGAACATTCTTTCTCAACTATTCTTTTTTCTACATTCTTGCATAAATTTATTATTGGGATAGATTCAGCATTTTTACTATCCTATTTATTCATGATTAACTTCATCTATTTTTATTGTGTAGGTTTTCTAACATATACATTCTAGACATGTTAATTAACATTTGCAAAAAATAAGATAAAGACACTTTGATTTTATATATTTGTTATTGTTTGACTTCTATTTTTGTCTTATATAAATTCAGATCATATATTTAGAAGCAAACAATATTGATCCAACAATTGAATACTTGAAATAAAAATCAGAATTATGGATTTTAACAAGAAGAAATCATATACCCAAAATACAATTAATGTTGTAATTATTTGACAGTATTTCTTATAACACTATATAATGATCAGAATCTCTGGTAATATTATTACCTATCAATTCATCCTTTCAAATGGAGTGATATATTAGTATTTATTATTATTATTATTATTATTATTATTATTATTAATAAATAGCATCTAAACTTTCAATGTTACTAAGCAATTTTAACACTATTAGATACTTTACCTTTTTACTCTAACCATATAATTTTGAAGGTTTTAGCTTATAACCTAACATATATTTATGGCATTTATTTTACTTCTAATTAATATTAATTATTATTTCTGTGAATCTGCCTATAAAATTTTTATAATCAGTTTCTTTTCCTCATTGTCTATTATCTTCATCATTAATACTTCCTCTAATTTCTGAAATTATTCAATGGTTTTTTTATATGTAGCATTGATTTTTTTTTTCATTCTCACTCAAGATCTTTCTTATTTAATGAATGAACCTGTTCTGTGAAGTTTCTTGATTGTTTCTGCATTTTTTATTACATCATTTTTATTGCCTCATATTTTCTCCCTAATAATGTTGTTCTTCTAAAAGGACTTTTTTTTTACTTATTCCAGTTTTATTTTTTAAGAAGTATTGCCTTTTTATAGTCATTATATAATTCCCTGTTCAGAATTAATTCATGATATATACCACAATTGGGTATTGTCACCTCATTCCATGTCAGTTTTTCTGAATTCAATAAGATTATTTTATCATGTATATATCTAGAAGGTTATTTCTCCTCCATGAATGTGGATATTATTACTCGTCATTTTACTTTTGTTACTGCCATTTTCTAAAGGGATAATTTGTTTTAATTAATTTAAAATTCTATTCTTCTTTGATGAGATATATCTATCAATTTATATATCCCAGACAGGCTCCCATTTTGTAATTAAGTTTGATTATTTTATACAAGTAGTCAATTGTTGACCATTATTATAGTGTTTCATTAAAAGATTTTTTTCACTTTTTTTATTATAAACTTTGTTCTGGAAATAGTGAGTAACTACACCTATATTATTCTTAAAAGCAAGAAAGGAAACCCAAGATCTCATCAGTTAACCAATTTTTCATTTAAATATTATTGAATAATTTACAAATATATACATTTAAAAAAAAAAAGGAATTTATCACAATCTTAAATCTTCATGGATTTCTTCATTTAAATACCTACTTAAAATTTATTAAATGTAAAGCATTGGTTATCTTAATATAAGCTGAGCTTTGATTGTATATATGTGTGGAGATGATAATCTGGACCAACTGATGAGTGCTGGTTTAGCACAAAATACGTGTAATGGTGATTATTTATCTTTTTGACATGTGTGATCAAATGTATCAGTGGCATGAGATAACATGGATAGTTGAGAGTCGTGTGAAAGTCTGAGTTCAAACCCCCTATATATTAAATGTAAAACAGTAAAATTTAAGGCTTAATGTTAAGGAGCATCAACTATTAATAAAATAAGAAATGTATTTAAAACTAACAAAAAAAAAGTTTTCTCATTGTCCATTAAATAAAAAATAATAATTTCAGAAAGATTAAATACAAATAATTGATAATTATTTATAATTTATGCCCTAGTAATCTCAATTAGATACAGTTAACATAAATTATTCTATATAATATTGATTACAAGTTTTACCTAAGGGGAATCTTTCTATTTAATCTCATTTGATTCAAAATTTGAAACCAAAAAGAATTTCATTAGTCACTTTTTTAAAAAATAAAATATAAATATAAACTTTTAATCTATCTTAAATTTATTAGTTTTAAAAATAAATAAAAAACTATTCATTTTTTTTTTCCTAGTTCCTTTTTTTCTATAAGGTTCACCCAAAGCTTATCTTTTCAAATACAATTTTTAATTACCCATATCTTTAATTGATTATCAAAAGATCTTCAGCGATGTAACTTTTTTTTAAGGATACTTTTTACCCTCTATGTTACAAGCAAAGATGTGATCTTTAAATGGATCCTCTATGCTTATCTCATCTTTTTTACTTTATATATTGAAGCAATGGATCTGAAGTCCAATCCATGCTTCACAGCCTCCTATAAACTTAATTAGTATTGTAAGCCTGAATTAAGTTTATAGTCCAATATCAGCAGGGTTTTGCATTAAAGCTAAAATTGATTTGTATTGCATTTAAATATTTTGTTTTAAATAAATTCCATTCTAAGATTAGATTTCTGTTAATAAAAATTGCTTGTAAAACCTATTAGTCAAACATATATATACATTAAGCGTATATATATATGAGTTAATGCAAAATTCTGCTGAAATAAAATGCTTATTTTATTAAAATAAATAAGAATGTATTTTTCTTTTTAAATCTTGTTAAAATATTTAGTATGATTTGATTTTGAGATAAGCCCGCCAACATTTTCTAAAAGAATGTATATTTTTAATTAATTAGCCCATTCAAGGCAAATTAAAGATGGCTTTCTCTTTTTTTTTTAATTACTAAAATTCAAACTTTAAAGAAAGAAATTTAGAAGAAAAAAGTAAAAGTTATTTTTAGAAAATGTTACCTTGAAACAAAGAGTGGGGGTGGGCTTATCAAGATCTAAGATCATACAAACAATAGAGGGTAGCTTACAAAAAACGTATAAATAGGAGAGTGACAAAAGACTAGGCATTTTTAGATTTCCCTTTTGAGATTTCATTCAGATTTTTCTTGGGAGAACTCTTGCAGATTTTGCTTTTGCTTGTTGAGATTTTATTCCAAAAAGTTATACAACTGTCGTCTTCAAAATCATGGAAAAGTTTGAACATGCTCAAGCTAAAAGTCATATGAATTTGATGGATTCTACTATGCTTGGCTAGGCAAATAAATAGCTTTGCCTATCGCCGAGGTTCCTAAATACCATCCAAAATGCCGTAGTATCCACCTAATAGTGATCTGAACTCTGTGCCATGTCTGTAGGACTTTTCGTAAAAGCATGCTACTTATTTCCACTTTCCTTGTCCGGACAAATACCTATGGATGGATGTATCAAGCCACGAATGCCGTAGGAAACATGACCAAGGAACCAGGACGGTAATCATATCTCTCCTCCATTGAACTATTTACTTTCTACCCTTTTTTGCTCATACCCTTTTTAAGTGCTTCACTGAATTATATTTCTGAAATGTTGTATTTAATTATATTTGTAATGTAACCTTTTTTTTTGTTAGACTAGTCTTAGATATATATTGTGTGATCATCTATATATATATTTAACCCTTTTTCCTTCGCTATTCTTCATTACTGACATGTATAAATATTTTGTATTCCATTGTGGTTAAGTTTAAAATTTAATTTTACATTTAAAATCTCTTTCCAATTTTATTTATGTTTCTAAATTCTATACGAGTAAGTTTCCTTTGTTTGCCAGCTTGATCTCCTCAATAACGCCTCTTTTGTCCGCCAGTAGCTTATTACGTATATCTGATTTAGCTATATACGTTTTAAATAATTTTAAACTGTCTGTAGCATTAGATTCGAGTTGACAATTTTATTAGAATTGGGAAGAAAAGATTTAGACTGCAAAAATATTATATCATTTAATCTGTTTTGATTGTCTAATTTGTTTCATTAATTTAGGGGAATAGCGGAGGTCATTAAAAACAGTCTTAATATTTTAAAGTCATTAATTAAATAGCTTGAGTTTGCTAATTTTGTTCTAATGCTTTATGTTACTTTTCCAATGGTCCAGGCACGCAAAACACATATTTCATAGTACTGTTGCACACATTTAATTATTTAGCTGTTCCTGTCCATGTCTCTACCGCTGTTGCTAAGCTTTGTGGCCGGATGAGAAAATAATTTATGCATGTCTCAGATAATGTTATTGGTTTGTAGTTAGCCTCGAGAATAGGCAAATAGGGCAGAGGTCATAGTATTCTTGATTTAATATCTCGCATATGGGTGGCCTCAAGGTACTTTCGCCTAGTATTCGAACTGGGTTAAACCAACATACATCATCTGACTGTCACAATATATATATAAAGATGTTTTTCTAATAAATCTCTACAGGTTTTGATTATATAGTTTATCCTTTTTTTTTCTAAAGTCTTTATTGCTATTTTCATTTCCATCTTCTTCTTGCATCTTGGCTGTCTTGCTTTCACTTTCTTCTTCATGAGTCTCAACTCCCTTGTTTTCTTTCACCTTTTTTTTTGAGTCATGATTTTCTTGTTTTTCCTTTTATCTTTTTTTTAATCTCATCTTCCTCATTTTCAGTTTCATCTTCCACATGAGTCTCATCTTTCTTGTGTGTTTTTTTTTCAGAAATCTGTTTCTAAAGAATATAAGTAGATATTTTTTTTTTCAAATATATCTTTACTGAAATAAAAACTGAGACTTCTTTATTTTTCCAAGGTGAGTGTGAATTGAAGACAGTAAATTGGTGCTGATAGAGTCCTAACTTTTTCAAAATTAATACTGTCTATCTCTTTATCTAAAATCATATTTTTTTACACTTAAGAGTTCATTTTCTTCCAAGTTAAATCAACTTTAAGCACTTCATTTATTCATTATTCTCATAATTCCAGTTTTTTCAAGATAAAATGAAATAAAATAAAATTCTCCGACTCAGTACACTAACGGGATCCTTAGAAGTTTAAAATTCTTCCTTCACGTTGTAACAGACTATCTATACACCAGAAAAATTATTTTAGTTCTACTTGGGCAACCAAAGATAACATACCATATATATATATTTAATTGACAGATTCATTAAATTTCTCAATGTAATTTTTCTGGCATTTAGTTTATGAGTCATATGATGATGAAAGATTTGTATATTAATGAATGCCAGACATGTGACAAATCCAGCCCCTCTTTTTTTAGATATGCTATCATCCATAATGATAGCTCTTTTATAATTAATTTACATTTATATAACTAATTTTAGAAATCATAATCCCTACATTATTTTTTAAAATTACAATATATTTATCTATTTTAGAATGCTGCAAAGTATAAGAAGGAAAGACATACTCCTTGTAGCAAATTTTGATGAAACTAATAATTTAAAGAGTAACAATTCAAAATTGTCTTGCATTGGTGGTCGAGAGGTCAGCGCGACTGCCTTGCACTTGCAGGCAGTTGCCCGGGTTGCAGGTTCGCGTCCCGGCCGATGCTATGACACTTAAAAAAAAAAAAACAATTCAAAATTTTATCTCCAGTGATATTGTTGATTCATATTAATAAAATATTCAAATACTAAAAGAATTTAGAAATTACAAAGGATATCCTTGCAAAGTAAATTAATGACAAACTTATGATGCATCTTCTTCATTTAAAACGAGTTCCGCTTATGATAAACAGGAACTATAAAAAAAAAAAAAATGATATCACTGCATATACTTAGCAACAAGCAATACTTTAAATAATAGTCATGAGAAGGGAGGGGATCAATAAATACAAATAGTACGAATTTAAAATATATTTATTTGTATAAAATAAATGTTTAGTGATAATATTTATGTGGATTAATTGTGTATACATATAGGCATATCACCTCTTTTTAAAACACCAAGAAATTAATATGCACGTAAATATGAAGTTTGCATATCTATCATTAAAAATAAAAAGTTAAATAACAATGTTTAATTGCTTGGGAGGTCGTGTGACATTGAAATGATAAATTGGTAATTACTGATTATCATTTGTTCAGCAGTTAGAATTTAAGATTTTGAAGATTTATAAAAATAGATAAGCATAAGAACGATTCAGCATATAAAATAAAAATATTGAGATAGTAATGTTGCATGACAAACAGCAACATAGTAGTGTGTGTGCATATATATAAAGTTGAAAAGTAGTAATAACGCAAACAAATTTTCTTGTAGATATTTATTTAAAATGTATACACTGGAATAACAGAATAATAATTAGAGAATAATTTTGATATTTAAAATTATTATAAATTATTTTATTTTAAATCAAGCATTAAAAATGTCTATTGATAATTTAAAAATATATACATACAGTATAATAAACTTTTCATTGTATAATAGATACCGTAATAATTATAAAATTATCCTATCTATTTTTAATTGGATTAAGTAAGACACAACATAATAATTATAAAAGTATCCTATCTATTTTTAATTGGATTAAGATTTTTTTAAATTAAAATTATTTTTGATAAATGAACATTATAATATAGTTGTATTTATATATTGCATTATTTCTACCATATAATATAAATATTAAATGTCATTTAACTTTACTTAAATATTTCAAATACATTCAACTGTTAGTAATAGCATTTAGGTTAGTATACGCACACCACTGAGAGATATTATGCCCCCTTTTCTTCAAGTGTTGCTGGACTGATCAGTGACAGTAATAGCATGGGAACTGAACCTGGATTCTTAGATTTTTGAATGTTGAATTTTAAGATAATGCTCTAATTAACTATGCCATCCTGCCAAAGGCAATTTGGAAAATACAAAAATATTGGATAGAGAAGAAGATACAATAAAGAAAATTTAAAGCTGTTCACAAGACAATTAGTCAACCTAGTGTGACTATACATCATGTATGAAAACCACTAATCAACTTTGCTCTTAGGAAAAAGTGAATAAATCAGGAGGAACCTCATAGATAAATATATGAAATTTCTATTCACTATTTTCTTTGGCAGGATGGCTCAATTGGTTAGTGTTACATTAAAATTCAACATTCAAATGGTGTGTGTATACTAACCTAAGTGCTATTACTAACAGTTGAATGTATTTGGAATATTTAAATAAAGTTTTTCTAAAGACATTCAATACTTACATTAGATTATGGAAATAGTCCAATATATAAATACAACTAAATATAAACATCATGAACATTTATGAAAGCATCATTATAATATACTTTGATTTTACATTTTACAATCTGATTTTGTTTGAAATATTAAAAAATTTCAGATTAAAATTGTTTTGATTAATGTGAATTGAAGAGTTTTGTTTTTGATCAAGATAGAAATAAAAAAAACTTTGTTTTCAAATTACTCCATAGTCATGTACTATAAAAAGTGGATTTGAAAGAAAGAGGACATCAAATTATAAAGGGAAGGCATATATAGAGTGCAAATGAGCTGCTGCTAGTTTCATGATGTTCAAATTTGAATTCACATGGAAATAAGGGCCAGCTTTTTTGTGGTTCATAGTCCATACACATGTACTAGAAAGCTTGCCTGCCTGAAGTCCATCAAACTATAGACTTCATGGAGCTGACTGACCATTACCTAATATATGCTTAACTTGAAAATATCAATGAGCCATTATACTGTTTTGTTACAGAATTGTTTAAAATAAGCCAGCTTACTGCAAGATTATGCTACTTTTTATACACATGCTGTTTTATCTATATGCAAAAAAGCAGAGATGAAGTTACTGCAGTCATATATACACAGTGTATATGAGAGATCTAGTTCACAAAGATATTAGCTGGTGAGTAGAATATATCTATTGAAAATGACATTATTTCAAACACTTTGCAGTTAAAATTAAATATTTAATTTATACGTTTTAAAAGTAAATAAGTTTTGATTAAATTATCCATCTTAAAACAAAATACAGGAAAAAATAAGAGTAAATGATCAGTTTGTCTCCAGAAGATTTCTTCCAGTTAATATTTATAAAGAATTTTACTTTGGAATTAGAAAGGTAAATTCAGAAATCTTTCTTAAATACTGTAAATGAAAAAACACAAGCCGGAGTTTTGAAAAAAACCTTCAAACCAGATTGTTAAAGATAATGCTTTTTTAAAAAACTTTTACCTACAATTAAAAATAATGTGCTAATAATTAAACTCACAAGAAAATATTTAAATATGTACTACATATTTTTTATATTAGAATACACATATATGTGTGCATTTGTTTTAGGCAAATTTTCAACATTGAATTATATCTCGTGAGAATATAATATGGACAAATAGAACTAATAAATTTAGTATTGACAAATGAAATATCATTAGGATATAAACATCAGTGTGTGCATACATTTACATGTTAACTCATATATATTAAAGTCAGTCATTATGTATGTCTTACTGAAATGAATTGATTTCTTATTATTCATTGACAATTAGAATGTTAATTTTCTATTATATAGGCCCATCTGTGTGCTTATATAGATGTGTGTCATGTAAACATATTGAAGTATCTATAAATTACAATGTTATAGCATATTTTCTATTACTTTTAATCAAAATCAGAATATTTTTATATTTATAGCATACTTACAGAGCTTTAATTTGATACTATTGCTTCTAATTAATAAATTTATCTATCATTGTTTTAAGTTATTCCAGTGACTTTATTTAATACTAAAAAATTTAAAATATGTTGATATTTTCTCTTGTTTACAATCATAATTCCTAGCATCCTTGCTTTCCAAGTTAGTTTGAACAATCATGGTTGTTTATATATGGGGGTTTATTTGTGAGTGAACATCCAGATAGTTCTTTGAATAGTGAAAAGGTATGACCTTTAAAGTTCATTTATTGCATTTTATTTTTTTAAAGAAAATTGAGTTTATAGTTGATCTGTACACTCGTGGTCCTCTATGCCCAGAGCATTGATGGTGATGCTTTATTGTTATAATTACTTATAGTTTTTTTCAGTGCTGATAGTCAAGCTTTCATGCCCTTATACATGCTCATTTTATTTATTCATTTTATACGATTATTTTTCTTAAACAGGGGTGACAATGTTGTCCCATCTCCCAGTGATCACCCTTAATTCTCTGTACCATTATTATATATATGGTCGTACTTATGGAAAAATGATTAAATTACTTTCTAAATCTTTTATTTAATTCTGAAAATATGTCTCCATATAATCTTATTTGTATTTATTAATGTGTTCTTTTTCCCAATTAGTAAATTATGGGTTTATTTATCATTTCATGATTGTTTCATAGCAGCAAGTATGTTTAATGGTAGATCATTTCTGCGTGAATATTATGAATAAATATATGCACACATCCACATCATGAAAATTGTATACTTCGTTTACAGTAAATACATTTTTTATAAAAAGATGCTTATTATTATTGTTAGTTTTATAATTTCATCTTTATTTTTTAAAATAGAAATCTGTCACATTTTGGACAAATATGTTTTAAATAAATATATTTAGAAAAATATACTTTAAAGCATTTGTTAGATGCTCTTCAATGGCAAAGTAACATTTAGATGTTAATGAAAAAATACTTATTCTTTCATTGTTTTTTTTCTTTCTGGTTTTTAATTTAGTTTTGATGTAAATCATTTACTGCTTTAGTTGTCATTTAATGATTATTATTTTGAGCCACTAAACATCACATGATCACCATTCTATACAGAGTTAAAAAATCTCCATACAGTAGCACCACCCAGTGCAAGCCAGAGTAATCAATGGATGCAAAAAGGCCATAAGTGATTACCTTTTCTGTTTGTTCTTTTAAAGAAGGTAGATTTCCAGGAGTGCACTGAATAATTTTTTTTTTAAAAAAATGCAGATCAAATATGTTTGGGAACTTTTATTCTAAATATTTATTCTGCTATCAAATGCATAGAAATAAATTCCATGTTTATCCATTGTTGTACATTGTTATGTTTTTCCTCTATAGATACTTTTTTTTCTTTTAAAACTATTTTTAATAACATTTCCATTCAAATATTGTATCTTTCAAACAGTTCTAATTTGCTTTTAATTTCTATCACTAAAAAAGCCACTTCACTTTCCCTCAAAAAGCCTCATTTATCCTTCACAATTCACCACTGAATGCCCATCTATCTACCAATGCATAGTGCCTCATTTTCAAACACTAAAGCAATTACTATTACATCTTTTTCAATCTATGTATCTCATATTTATCATGTAAGAAACATGCAAGAATTTTAATTAATTCCGTGCCATTTTCTACTTTTTATTTCAATTTTAATTCTCAACTATCAATATAATTCTTTTCCCATTTAAAAATGTAAAGTCTCATTTATTCAAGACAAATGTTCATCATTTGCTTTTTTATATTTTAATAGTTAAACAGCATTAAGCTGTGCACATGCGCTTTGCAGATTTTAACTATAAATGACTGAATACAAACGCTTCAAACACATGATAAAGTTTTTGGGAAAAGATAGAATGGCCATCTATCTTTTCGAACCCAAACGCTTTTGTATGGGCAAATCTTAAGTGTCTGAAAGTGAAAGCGTGAAGATATTAAATAATCACTTTAAATTACTTTTACATGCTTGAATGAATGACGCTGGTGAAAATTACTAGAATTTACGATACATCATTATGACGTATCGTAAATTCTAGTAATTTTCACTAGCATCATTCATTCAAGCATGTAAAAGTAATTTAAAGTGACTAGAATTTACGATACATCAGTCTTATTTCAAATAAGAATGACGTATTTGCCCATACAAAAGTGTTGGGTTCGAAAAGATAGATGGCCATTCTATATTTTCCCAAAGACTTTATCATGTGTTTGAAGTGTTTGTATTCAGTCATTTATAGTTAAAATCTGCAAAGCGCATGTGCACAGCTTAATGCTGTTTAACTATTACAGTTTATGAAACATCGCGCTATACAAAATAATTGATTTACTTTTTATATTTTGGAACTTTTTAATAAGTACTGCATCTTTTACACTACTTGCAGAAAAGTGAATGCCATATAATATAATCTACTATAGAAATCCCTATTTCCAATATTTTTATTTCATTCTCTAATTCTTGAAAAGACAAAATAAACAATAAAAATGATAATGGAATCATTATTCCAATTAGATTTCACATTTAACTTTCAACCATTCTATATTCTCTCTATTAGCAACTTCAAATCTATTCTCACATTCTCTAAAATTTCTCTTCAGTCTATTTCTATCTACTATATCATAAATATTTACTATGTCTAAAAATGCTTTTTTTTAAATAAGATATTATTCTCATTTGAATTACAATGAATAAATTAATTTCTATTATCTAGCTGAACAAAAACCATTCTAAATCTCAAGATTTGTGCTATTTCATCCATGTTCCAGCTATATTCATCAAAATATATGCAAATATTTTATAAATAATGGGAAATGTTGCATTTGGCATATGGTTAGTTAAGTTGAACTTTTTCTCTTTTCTATATAATAATTTAATTCTGAATAGGCTTTCATTTTATTATCTAAAATTTTAATAAAGTTTTTCTTTTAAACTAATTTCTATATATCTTCCCATATTTACCAACATTTCAACTGTCAAATCACTTAATTATTCTGCTTTTTTTAAAAAAAAATCTGCCTACAGTTTTATTCAAATTTGAATCCTTCTTGTATCCATATTTTTAAAATCGTTTATCTATCAATGCCCAATCCCCTTATTTTTAAATATTCTTTTGTTAAAGTTGTTTTTATATATCATCTTTAACAATTTGTATCTTGCCTTACATTTTTCTTCCCTTTTTCTTCATTCATATTTTTATTATCTTCTCTGAGTGTCAATATATTATTATTTTCTATTTCTATCTCTGACATTATATCTTTGTCCTTACATATGTAAACATATATGTATAATATTAAAATATAAGTATAATGTCTATACTGAGCTTATTGTAATTAGAAGGGATTTGAACTCAAACTTATAAGCTCCTGTAGCTATCCATTCCATCTTATACAACTGATACACATGACCAGATATGTATTGAAATTTATTAAAATATATATTGCAAACTACTTTTCTTTACAAATTATAATTATTTAATTTTATCTGATATTGTGCAGCAAAAGCTTACCTTCAAATAATGGGCTTATTATTACTAAGTCTGGATTCAAGTTATAATAAAACTGACCAATGAAATACTAAAAGAAAATAAATAGCAAATGGCATAAACAGGCAAATTGGAAAACTAGGTTAGTGAATCCAAATGTTTCCAGTAAGAACAAGGATCTTGCTATATATTGAGATACATTTAAGAAAGAAAACAGAAAGCATAAGATAACTTTCAGAAGTCAGTCATTGAATGGCAGTATGTACATTACCCTCAATATTATAGAATGCAATGAATTATGCTCAAGTCTGGATCAGGAAGGAGCTAACTACAGTCATCACTGCACCTGAGACAATCCAAAATCACAGTATTCCTTAAAAAACATTTGCTATACTGATAACAACTAGATTTGAATATTTCACCAGTTATAATTGAGGCAAACCATTCTATCTAAACATCTACATATATTTTGTATTATAAATATATATAGTAAATATATTTATTTACAGAATCCTTACCTATTATTCTTAAGTGGCTAGAATACAGTTTAAACACAACAGAATTTATGCAGTCACATGATTCCAGTACCTACACATTGTATACCAATACAAACTTTCAGTATGTGCATGTTCGGTTTATCATATTTATAGCAAATTTTTGCATTTGTTTTTGCCTGTTTATTTGGGCAGTTTTTAATACTTTTTAGCTGAATATTCCTTATTTTTGTTTTGATCAGCTGGGTACTCATTTGATCCAATTTTGTGACTGACAATTTTTAATATTAGGTTCAACTTTTTAATGGAGTTGACCAACTCACTGTAGACTTATCTAGGATCATCTGTCAGACTGCCAAATCAAAATTCTATTGGAAATCATTAACAACTTAGACTTTGGTCTTTCATTACACCAATGAAACATACTGTCAGAGCTTCATTTGAAAAATCTTTGAAGTCCTAGTTCAGCCCTAGCTTTTTGAGTTCCATGGAAACATCTTTAGTATTTTCCTACATTTCCTGAAAACAGAAGTTGATGATGTATCTCTGTAATGTAGTTAGGGGCTTTGAACAGAAATAAACTATCAAGAAAGATATTGTTGTATAAATCTAATTTACAGACTGAGAAAGTAAGATTTCATACTTTGAAGAACCACAAATGCTTATTAAAGTTTCTAATTTTAATTCTGACTTAAATTGATTTGGCTTAAGGATGAAGAGAATTTAATTCATATATGGTGGCCAGTTTTTAGAATTTCCAGAATCTAACTGTTCCAGATACTTATTTCCATTTGATTTTTTTTTTTTTTGTCATATGGGGATAAAAAAAGTTTTTTTCTTCAACTTTAGGTTCATAAAACAAACAACTGTTAATGTTTTTGTTTTTTTTATTAACACTAAATGATAAAGATCTAAGGAATCCATGAGGATAAATCCTGTTGTAACTGCACCAATTCTGTAGTATTTATATTGTAGTAAAATCAGGAATAATATTCCGGAAAGATCAGGAATAATATTCCTGATCATTTAAGAATAATACAAAACTCTATAAATAAATATAAAAATATTTATTATATGTATTTAAAATTCAAAATATACCACATATATTTAGATACAATGGCTCACCTCAGTTTACAATAGGCAAACTATGCAAGTCTAGTGTTATCAAAATAGATAATGTTTTGGAAAGGATACTGTGACTTGTCTTTTGAGCTCTGATACTTCAGCCTACTAGTGACTTGCCTTGTGTGCAGTTATAGTAATGACTGTAGTTAGTAGCATCTTGATCAAAGCTTGAACATATTGCCATTCAATGTCTGACTGATGTCTAAACATCTGAAAGTTGTCTCATGTTGTCTGTGATCTCAATATATGGCAATACACCTGTTTTTATTGGAAACAATAGGAATCACTGACCTAGCTTTTCAATTGGTCTGTTTATGCCATTGGATATTTATTTCTTTTGATTATTCACTCATTGATCAGTTTATTGTAATTTGAATCAGTCTTGATCTATTATTTAAGGGTAAGCTTCTCCTAAGTTAGGATAAGTTCACAACTTTGAGATTCTTAAATTTATTATTGTTTTAAGAACTTGCCTTTGACTGCACAGATTAATACTGCCAATATTAAACATATCTTAAGAACTTGTAACAAGATTTTAAAATGTTAAATAATATGTGGAATGTTTTGTAGATGTTTATAAACAAATTATTGGTAATATGAATAATGAATTCATTTTTCTAATTCTGTTGTATCTGCTCACTATAAATCACATTTAATACTGCAATATATAAATTATTGCAATATTTTTAATTAGTATAACTTAGAAATAAACTTATTTTTACATAACTAATCATTTAATACAACCATCAGATTTTAATTCCAAAACTTTTCAATATTAAACAAATAAATAATACAGATTAAGTTGCTTGTAATCTACAAATCAAGTCTCACTAATTACTTGTCAAGCATTAAATTAAATGTTAAATAATGTCAAAAGTAAATCTAAGAACTTAGCATAATCAT
Organism: Epiperipatus broadwayi; assembly: GCA_028023455.1. Classification (NCBI taxonomy): domain Eukaryota; kingdom Metazoa; phylum Onychophora; class Udeonychophora; order Euonychophora; family Peripatidae; genus Epiperipatus; species Epiperipatus broadwayi. Next base: position 144,989 of record JAQFVV010012836.1, read on the forward strand.
TTTCAATACTATGATATGAGATTTGAATTAGAGCTGTTTGACATTTATAATTTTTTTAGGTTAGAAACCGATTTCAAATTTTTTTTTAAGTATCCATCCCATCTCAATCCAATTAGCCATTACTGTTTGTAAATAAATATCTAATTAATTCTAGCTAGATATTAAAGTTTCCAGATTAATCTGGGCTGATCATATGGAATTTTGATATAAACACAATTAGTGTAATTGTGACAGGATGTGGCCATCACTATATGTATTCAAAGGACATATTTTATCAGAATAGACCTGAACTTTCATTTCAAATAGAAATAATTGATTATTTTGATTACATTATGAGATGATCAAATTCATTGAAAAAACTATATAATATTGAAAAAAGTTGATAATGACAAGATTGCTTAGGAGATCATGTGATATTTAAACATTGAAGTGATGAAATAATTACAACTGTTCCATTTATTTGAACTAACTGTTGTATCATTGAAAAGTCTGAAAAACCAAAAAATAATAGATTATTCTGGAGGAATGCATTTTTATAATTACTACATATTTTTTTCTTGTTTAACTGTTATTGATATTTCATGCTGTTCCTTTCAATCAATATATTAGATGTATATGATATGTGGATTGGTGAAACATAAACATATTATATATTTAAAATGTTTTGATAGACTTATAGATGTAAACATCAAAATATAATTGAAATTTTCTATGTAATAATCTAGGTGAAGTTTTTATGTAAAACATAACTTGGCAACAAACAATTAAAACTAGTAATGGAAGATGAAACCAAATGATCTAGCAATTAATAACAGTGGTTATTAAAATCAGACAAAGAGTTCTTGGCATACCACAAACTGATCTTCAAATGTCTTTTCCAGCATAACTTTATTCCCAAAAGTATAGTCTCAGATTAATAGAGAGAAAATTCTCATTATATTTCATTGTTTATATGAATGTTTTGTATAGCAAACCAGCTTTTTTTTATTTAAGAGATGAATTTAAAATAAGCTTTGAGGAACACCATGTGGAAGTTATCACTGAGAAGAATTTCGCACAGAATAAAATGAATTAGATTGTTGCAAGTCTTTTAAAAGATTTTTAATGAATATATAAAAATTCTTCACAGAAATGATTATGTATTCATATACTGAAACGTATTATTATGTAATGGAATTCACTATAACTTTATATAATACCAATTATATATTACTGTTATATATATATAAGTAAAAAAGAAAAAAAAAACTATCTTAAAATATAAGCCAATATAGAACAATCTTTTTACTATTCCTTCTCAAAGAAACAATGATCGGAAAAATATTACTTATAAAAATAGTAAATGAGAATTCGTAAAGATTTTTTTATAGATTTTCGTTTTTAATTTACTCCATAGTTATGAATAGCTACATACCAATTTATGAATGGCTGCTAATTGATTACATGAACAAAATATATATATATAGTCTTGCTAGTAAATCCTCAGTTATCTGAAAAAATTCCAAGTTCTACTCAGATTTAAAATTCAGGTCATATCATGGTAAATGGGTGAACTAGACTACTACGCACACACAAGTTTACTATAATAAAATATATGTTTCAGTGTTTTCTGCAAATTACAAAAAAAAGTATAATAGTGGGATGTGACCAAATCAATAGCCCATTGCTAAAAGTTATAATATTAATGTCAACTATAATAGGTAGTCTTGCATTGGCGGTCGAGAGGTCAGTGCGACTGCCTTGCACTTGCAGGCAGTTGCCCGGGTTGCGGGTTCGCGTCCCGACCGATGCTATGACACTTAAAAAAAAAAAAACTATAATAGGTATATTATTGGATAATATATTCAGGTGAAATAGATCAGCATCTTTTATGATAGTTCATTTTTAAAATTTGGCATGCAGGAATTTTGCTTCACTCTATCCAGATGGTCTACAAATGTATTATTATTGTTTGATTACAGCCAATTCCAGAAAAGCTACCCAAAGAATTGGACTGCCACATTAATATATGTCAGCTTGATATATAGCAGTCTTATTCAAAGTTTGTAAAATCTAAGATTTTTTGTCTCTTTTTTTATATATTTTATTGTTCGGTTTATATTATAACATTTAAAATGTTTTTGAGAGATCATCTAAGTATTTTATAATATACAAATCTAACTGTAGGGTTCCTGACACATCCTGAAGGCTATCAGCATCTTCTCAAACGCAGCTTAATTTTCTATAAATATTTTTAACTTTCGAAATATAATAAAAATTCCAGAATTGTAATCTCATTTATAAATTATTATTTATACTATAGAAATTATTAAAAAAAATTGATTCGACATAAGGAAATTTGTGTGCATTGAATGTTTCATCCCATCTTACAGACATTTATTTATAACCATTAATAATTTGTATTTCAGGTAATACCCTATGTTGTATATAAATTTACTATAATTAATAGTCTTATTTTTTAATCATACAATTGTAGTGACTCCTAATATACATTTTTATTCAAGCAAGTTTCTCCAGTTAGATCAAGCCAGCCAAAGCTACCAGATATTTATTTATTGATATAAATTAGGCAAATTTATAATACTTATTTTTGGCAAGCTCTTAGTCGCAACTATCATCTTTTAAAAATACACAATTATTAATTCTTTATTATTAAGTTGGAAATTATATATATATATGCACACATGTATTCATAATTATATAGTTTAATGTTAGAACAATTAGATTATTTTCTCAAAACTGAAATCATGATTCATTTACTGATAAGTTTTTATAGTGAATCAATTCAATGATTTAAATTGCATATAATTTCACTTTGTCAATTTCTAATATACATTAAAAATGCTTTTAGCTGAATACACTTAAAAAAATAGAATTAGTAATAAGTAATGATATTTACAGGTGGATGTTTGTCCTCAGTCTACTCTGATAATGTACTTAATATTCTCTATATTTTGTTTCTTTAGAAATCCTGAAATCATGCTGAGTTAATTGATGTCTATTAGCGAGAAATTTATTCCTAGATCTGAAAACCTTCCAATTATTATTCTTTTTCTTTAAAGTTAGAGAGATAACAGAATAAAATTAATCAAAAAAATAATTTTCTCTGCGTTATGTTATAATTACATTTAAAAATCCATTAAAAAGTTATCTAGAATTATATATATGGAAGTTGGATTTTGTGAATGCAGTCAATTTGAAATGATTTTTCAAAACCTGTGGCTTGTGACAACATCGGTGTTGCCAAGTATCTGCTAACAATAAATTTTTGTTTTCTAATTAATTCTTACATTTTCATTTATCATTGTCAAACTTCATCCACCCACACTGACGTCATCCATTTCAGATAAATACACTAATTAGTGTATTTATCTGAAATGGATAGCGTTAAAGTTGTGAGTAGAGGAAGTTTGACAATGGCAAATGAAAATGTAACAATTTACTCTAGATAAATACTTTGCATATAATAAAGATATATATGAGAGATAGTGACCTGGGCCAACTGATGAGTGCTGGTTCAGCACGAAATGCATCTTGGAGGTCATTTGTCTTTTATTATATCTTTATTTATATGAATTTGAAAAGAATGGGGAAGTATGGAGGTGTTTATTATATCTATAATTAATTATTAAATCTTCCTATCCAGCAAATATTTTAATAAGTAAGTAATTGCCTGATTTTTTGTTAGAGAATTATCCAATCAATCTCTAGCTTTTGAATTCACAACTTCACTATTGCATTAAGTCATATTTCTTAGATTATATGAAAGTCAGGATTGGACCAATTCAATTTTGACATCTGAGGTAAGTTTTAAAAAGTGAATCTTTAATTTTTTTTTCTTCATGGTACAGTGATAGTGTATCGAACTACCAAGTCTATGATCTAACGAATTTAAATCCAGACCAAGTGAAAAACTTTTCAAGAGGCTTAGGAATTTTCCCTCAAGCAGCTGGTCTCCAGCTAACTTGCTAACTGTCCAATATTGATCAGTAAATAGATATTTAGCTACCCCTTAGCTAATTGGAAACAAGTTAAACTCTCAGGCGTTTACTCTGCAATAGTCTAGTTTACTGAAGAAAGCAATGGATAAAAATAGGGGGAGGGGGATATATTAATTGAAAGTAAACATATTTTTTAAAAGACACACATAAAAGTAAAAAAGTTATGTTTTACTAGTAAAATGCAGAAAATTGAAACAAAGTAAAATTAAATAAAAACTTATGGAATTGAAAAAATAAATATTTCTTGGGCTTTAGTTATAGCAAATAACTTGATAGATTCTTTACAATGGATTGTTTTAAACATAGTCCTTTCTATAAAAATTGTTATTAGGTCATTCAATTGATCTTAGTACATTGCTTTATATGTATATTTTAAATTTTTCAGTTTAAAAAAGTTGCCTTATAGATAATGTTAGAAGATTTCTTTAAGCTACAACATCAATTTTCACCTGAGCCAAGACAATATATAAAGGAATAAAGGAACATAAAAAAATATTTAAAAACAATCCATTAAGAATAATTGAATATCTGGAATTTTGTAAAAGGAGATAACAAAAAGACAATAATGATATAAAAATATATAATTGTGATTTAGCTATGAAAGTTATAAAAAAGAATAAATGCTCAAAGATATAAAATAATATCTCGATAATAGAAGATAAGTTATTTTAGCAATAAAATAAAAATGGGAACTATTATTAAAGAGGGATGACATCATGAAATGTGTGGAATACTTCTATAAATAATTTTATAGGAATGAAGAACAAGAAAATAACTTCTGAATTGCCAAGCATTTTAAAAAATAAAGAATGAAACATGCTGTTAAATTATGAAGAAAGGAACATTTTTAAGAAGTAATGAATTATTATTGATTTCTTAAAAAGAAAAGATGAAGAAATAGAAAATATGCTGAAAAACTATACCAAATGTCTAAATGATAAAGATATGCAAAATTATTGGAAGAATGCAGTAATAGAAATGTTATTTAAATAAGTTGGTAAAGAAGATATCAGAAATTATTGACTTATGAGTCCTCTATCAGATGTATACAAGATTTTTATCAAGATAAATATGACTCATCTACAATGAACTTTAGGCTCAAAAGAAATGAAAAAAACAAGCTGAATTTAAAAAGTGTTCTTGGCATAGGTGATCACATTGAAATATTAAGTTTAGTTATAGAAAAGACTGAAGATATTTGAACAGTGGTTAAAGTTTTGGACCACCAAAATATTACCCAGAATTTATCACAATAGAATAGCAATGATTGCACTACATGGGAACATTAAGAAGATTAATACTGATAAATGTTTATGACAGAATGATTCCATATCTCCAAAATTTCTTGTAACAATTGTATAAGTATTTTGTGGATGAAAGTGGGAAACTAAGGAAATAAAAATCCATGAACCATATTTTAGTCATCTAGATTTTACAAAGATTCTGGTTATTTCTGCAAATAATGTTTCAGAACTTCCGGAAATGTTGCAAGAATTATTAGATGAAAGGAAGAAAATAGGATTCTAGATAAATGCTAAAGCAACTAAAGTGTATGGGTTAAACTACACTTATTATTGAAACAAAAAAGTGTAATCGATAAAAAATAAAATGATTGTATTTTTGAATTTACAGTTATAGGAATATATTAAATAAAATGAAAATATTATATTTTTCAATAAAAATATATATTAAATAAAAGAAAAAGGTAACCTAAATATAAAATGTATATGAAATAACAAAGTTCATATTTAATAAATATTTGAAGCATTGTCAAGTTCCATTTTCAATGATTATTTGTTTTTTGTTTTTTTTGCTTCTTGAAATATAATTCGATTTTATGCTTTTATTTAGTAAGCTGCTGTGAATAATTTTATTTTGCATTTGATTTGCTATCTATTGCTTTCACTTAAAAGATTGTCAAGAACTGATTTGTTTGTTTGTTTGTTTTTTTGCTTTCTTTTGTTTAATACACATTTTGTGCATGGACTATTTTTTGCTTATTTTTATTTTATACAAGTCTACTATGTCAAAGCATTAAATTGAATTTCTTTCAGTAAGTAAAAATAAATAAATAATCACTGAAATTGGAACTTGCCACTATAAAACTGAAGTTCGTAAAAAATTAAATGTCCAGCATTTATTATTGAAATTTGATTATAAAAGTTTATTAAATATTAATTTTTTGTTATTTTTATTTCATAAATATTTTACTTTGTTTTATTTAATACACATTTTTATTCAAATATATTATTTTCTCATTTTATTTATTATATGTCATCATGAATTCAAGGGAAAATGCAGACATTTTATTTTTATCGATTAATTTTTCTTTTGTCAATGCTATAAGAGGGCTTATTATGCACTATAGGAGCATCAATTAAAGTAATATTCAGTGGATTTTGTTAGAAGAAAATAAAGATTGAAAATTATGATTTAGAAGAGATTAATAACTACATTTACTTTGATCAAATTATTAATACAGATGAAAACATAATGAATGAAATTAATCACAGAATTAAACTTGGATGGAGGGTTGTTAGATCTGTGCATTTAAAAAGGAAGGACTTTATTAGATGTGTTTTACTGGTGTTTACATATTGAATACTTAACAAAAGAATAATATTGAAACTTCAAATCACTCAGTAAAGTGCAGCAAAACAAATAGAGATAAATTGCTAGAAGAGATATAATAGATGGGAAAATCATGTTTTAAACTGGATCCCAAGAGTTTGTTAAAAAACAGAAAGATACCACTTAAAAAGTGAGTGAATGAAATAAGAATGTTTGCTAATGTGTTGGAAAATAGAGACTTGATCAGAAAAACTGGATTAAACTTGGAGAGATCTTCAGTCTTCAGTGGATCAATAATGGTTGAATTTGATAATAATGATCAACATTCTTATACTTTATAGAGTAACTCATAATTATTTAATTACAAATTTTCTTTCTATTTTATTTTCCTTTACCTTCTAAAGCATTTATTTATATTGAATTGTTTTGAACATAGCAAATATATTTTTACTTAATTTCATCTACGTATTTCTAAATTCTTATCAATAAGTAATTTTGGAAATATAAAATAGTAAGAATATTTTTTTTTTAAAAAAAAGGAAAAGTGATTGAGATCTCTGGCAGTGAAAAGGTATACATTCAGAGGCAGTTTGTATAGCAAGATTAAAAATTGCTAGAGAATTCTCTGGGTTTTTTTCCATATGTCATAGCATCGGCCGGGACGCGAACCCACAACCGTCTGCAACCAACTACTTGCTTGCATGGCGGCTGCGATACCTCTCAGCTAGAATTCTCTGTTTTGCTTTCATTTTAAAATAAAAAGCAAAATCATTATTGTTTTATTGTTACATTAGTGCCAACCCAGCCAATTTTTTTTTTTTTTGTTAATACTTATTATATTTAAGGATTATTAAAAAATTGTTTAATTAAAGAATTGAACATTTTTTGTTTAAAGAGAAGAGGAGATGGAGTATTATTTCAATTTAAAATATTCCAAAACCATTTTTTTAAGTATGTTTTTTTTTAGATAATTTTCTAATACCAATTATTTCATGTGCCTTATTCCATTCAGTGCTCTGTGATAGCCATTTCACGTATGGAACCAGCCATTGAGACAATAATATAAGTGGAACTTCATTCATTTAAGACATCTTAAATATTTTAATCTAAATTTTTTTAGAGAAATTTTTTTGCAATACATGATATTATATATAATCCAAATGAAATCTCTTTTTAAAATTTGATTCAAATTCTGATTGTTGGTGTTGGTTCTCTTTTTAATTGCAAGTGGAGATGCAATGATAATTTTTAGGGAAATCATTATATCATGTTGCTTTGATTTATTTATTGCTTTAAAAACACCTCTAGTTATAGAATGTATTTTTTTGGATTCTAATAATAATAATAAACAATCACTTGTAAAAGAGTATGATCATTCCAAGTCCAAAAAAAAACATGGAAAAGAAAAAAAAGAAGAAAAAAAAACTACCCTAGAGATTAGTTTTGCAATGATTATTATGCCAACCAATCTGTGAAACATAAATATGTCCACATATAGGAAATGCTGGCCCATTTTTCTATTTACTTGATACTTTACAATGCTACTTTTTAATTTATTCAGCAGAAGACTTTTATTTATAAAAATACTTCAATACCCTGTAACTTTCCAATGTGTTCTATGCACTACCCTATCTTCCCATTAAAAACAATTTTCATTGCATTTCTTTAGAATTTTGAAATAATTCTCTCACATGAAAATCATGCTTAAGTTCACCATAAAACACTAATTTAGGAAATTTTCCATTGTTCATTTGTTTTATATGAACAATCCAATGGAGGTATGATTTTTTCAATAATGGATTCAGTAGTATCTCATCAAGCTAGCTGAAAAACATATTGATTGGTTTATGATTTTGCCATTGTATTTTAAAAAATTTACAGAATCCTTAAATGAAACTTGTAATGTCTTTATATTGTGCTGGTAGAGACTAGGTAAAATTCCAGCTCTATATCCAGCTAACTTAGTTGCAGTAGTTATTTTCCTGTGATGAAATATTTTATCTTTTAACTTGTTAAAAGCTGTGTTGTACCTCAATATCTAAGTCCACTTTTCTACTTACAAAAGTACCAAGATATTTAAACTAATTTATATTCTCAAGTTGATAACCATCTAAGCTAAACATTGGATTTTCCTTTGATCAGTTGTTAAAGAACCTGAGTTTTTTGAACATTAATTAATAAATCAAAGTCTTTATATGGTGCATTCAAAACATTGAAAATATTCTGTAAGCCGTCTTTTGAACTTGGAAAAATAGGACAATCATCAGCATATTGTAAATCCAGAATTCAAGAAAAAGAAACTCTTGTTTTTACTTTTAATTGATTCAAGTTAAAAATTCCACTATTAAACCTGTATTGTATCTTGATCTCAGTTAATTAAATCACTATAAACAATTCCAAAGACCACTATCATAGAAACTAAAAGTGATGTTAGAGAAAGTACATATCCTTGTTTAATATTAGTTTTTATTTCAAATGGCTCAGATTTTCTACCAATAGTAATAATGCTTCCTCTCATCCCATCATGAAGAAATTGTATAATATGAATAAATTTTGGTGAACAACTGGTTAATTTGAAACAATGCCATAAATTTGTCATATGAACTGTATCTAATACCTTGACCAAATCAATAAAAGCAATATATAAATTGTTCCTGTATTTCTGACTTTTTTCTTGCATTTGCCTGCCAACAAAAACCATGTCTATAATGCTTTTTGATTCTCTAAACCATATGAGTCTCTGGTAACTATTCATTTATAACTAAAAGCAATCTATTCAACAAAATTTTTGAAAGGATCTTTGCTGTAATAGATAATAATGATATTCCACAATAATTATTGCAATCTTGTTTATTTGCTTTACTTTTAAAAATTAAAACAAAAGTATTCTTAAATATGTGGCACAATTTCATGGGTCCATATATTCTTAAAAAATTCCAATATTTTTGAAGCTGATATTTCACTATATATTAAAACTTCTCTGGGTATTTCATCAGGATCTGAAGCCTTTCCATTTTATAAGATTACAAAGAGTTGTTTCGACTTCACTAAGTTGGGTGTCTTTGCCCAAATCTATTGCCCTGTTATCTGTATAAACATATTATATTTTGAATGTGGTGAATCCACTATAAGAATGATAGGGTACTTTTTTTAAAAAAAAAAAAAAAATCTCATTAAATTAGTAATTGTTCATGTAACTAAATAAATATACCTTAGAGGGAAAAATGGATTTATCATTTATCTATATCTGCATAATGGCAGGAGCTATAAGTTTTAAATTTAATTTACAAATATTTAGCCTTAATAAAATATTCATATTATAAATGCAGTTGTGAATGCATCACATTAATTCACTTTCCACATTTTAATACTATAAAAACTAACATTAAGTGTGAAGATATTTAAGATTTATGCTTTCAAATATAAGTACTTTGGACTGGCTTGGATATATATAAAGACAAGTAAAGAAGAGAGTGGAACCGTTCTTTTCTTATTAAATTCTCTGTCCCAGTGCTTAAGATTTGATTGGCTAATTGTAGTCATAAGCGCTTGAGAAATTTGCACTCTCTCAATTATTTCAATATCGACTGCGCTTTACATATTATTTACATATATTGCTGCAAATTTATAACATCGAAAACTACTGCGTAGTAAATTGAAAGATTTCACGCTGTATGTTTATAATTTGAATTCAGTGAGTTAAGTGTGAAGATATTTAAGATTCATGCTTTCAAATATAAGTATTTTGGACTGGCTTGGATATATATAAAGACAAGTAAAGAAGAAAGTGGAACTGCTCTTTTCTTATTAAATTCTCTGTCCCAGTGCTTAAGATTTGATTGGCTAGTTGTAGTCATAAGTGCTTGAGAAATTTGCACTCTCTCAATTATTTCAATATCGACTGTGCTTTAAATATTATTTAAATATTAACATTTGATTGTAACAAGCAGAATAGTTTTGCTCACAGTTTCTTATTTTCATTTTTAAATAATGCTTTTTCCTAATACGAATAATTATTATTTAATTTTATATAGTTTTTTAATTGATCCCTAAATAATCACTGAAAGATAGCAATCAAGAGAAACTATTTTTTTCACACTTATTACACATTATGAAATATTAATATTGCAAACACTTATTCTTTTAATGGCATTTTAAGTTATAATAATTCTAATGATTTCTTTTTTCTTATATTTTTAACCATATATTTTTTATACTAAGATCTCATAGAGACATTTTGTCTCATTATTTTTTTTTCACTATTCTAGGATTATAGGAATTATTTGTTTTCTCTTTAGCCTGAAATATATAACCTTTTTTTAGGTGTTGTAGAAATATACAATTTTCCAAAACATGTTATTATTATTTTTTTTTTTTTGGTGAAATAGATCAAAATCCTGAACAAAGAATTTGAAATATCACAAGATATTTTCTATATTCATGGTTTAAGAGAAGTACTTACTTTTTTCCTCCCAATAGAATATTAAATAATGTTTGAAAATAATCTAAAAAATATATGATCCATTTTATTAAAAAATGTAAGGAACTCTAATTCGATATTTGGCACTTTCATTGTTTGTGTAGGATTAAATATTTATGACTACTATATGAAATGATATAAAATCTCATTAAAGTTTATAATGTAGCATTTCAATTAAGATGCTATAATAAAAGTTCTAGTAAAAAGATATCAAGCAATGACAGGCTACTGTGGATTAATGTGTTATTACTTGCTGTAGTGCTCTTTTGTCTAATTGCTCCATTGCCTTTATGCAGTGATCCTAATATATATATATATACACATGAAGCTGATTTTGATACTCTTTGGCCTCCAAATTTTTTAAATTTTTACTGAATTTTTTTATATATTTTAAACATATTTATACATACATATATCCCATTATTTATTAGAATAGGTCTGAAAAAGACATTGAATAATAAATCATTAAATAAATATTTCAGATTACGATAAGAATAGCAACAATAATAATGTATAATTGAATTCACAATAAAAGAAAACTGAAATATCTACTTTTATATTGACATCATATGTTTATTGAAGTCAAAGTGGAAAGACAGTTTGAGTATAATTACAGCATGCCTTGTAAAAAATGAGTGAGTGATAATACTTTATCAGAAATAGTATTTTAGATGTTTTAGGGAACTTACTTAGTCCTCAGTGAATTTTCAAACAATGTCTGTTTATGATATATTGTTTGTCTCCATTGACTCCTACTTAGGTTTATCAGCTAGATGCCTATAGTGATTTTATTAATCTTTCCTATGTGAGATGACTATTTTAAAAGGTTTTAATACAGTTTATCAGCTTTTCAAAAGATAATTTTGCTAGTTAGGACATTAAACTTCATATAGATAGTCAGACTGGGAAGTTGGTCAATATGGGTAAAAAAAATATTGGTTAATTTTTTTCAAAATTTTATTAATATATTTCATGCTGAAATTATATTTTGATTCATGATATCTTCATTTTTTTAAGTAAGAGTTTAGGAAATTATGGAAGAATATCTAAGTCTCTTATTTATTTTCCAACAAAATGCAAGATGTATGTGAATATCTGTCTGAGAGAATGTAATTAAAGCATTTTGAAAGCTCTGAAGCACCAACATTCATTATATTCATTGCATGAAAAAATTGAGTCTTCACATATATAACTAATTTAAGTTTAGGAGTAGTTTATAAATATTTTTAACTTTTATAGCTAAATATTATTTTGAATGACAATAATTTTTAATTTCTGAAAATTATTATTTATATTAAATACATTGATTTTTATATATATATATAAAAAAAACTTTTTCAGACTTTCTTACTGATGATCTAGTTACTCAACATGATAATGGAAATCAGAAAAAGTATCTTGGCATTTGTAAACTACCTGGAGAAAATCAAAAGGTAAGCTATATCTGATAATGGTAAATATTTTATTTCCATTCATTAATCACTTAGTAGATAATAGATGCAATGAAAACATATCTTATATCTGTTTCTGGCTAAATCAACAGGAAAAAAAATACAAGACGTTTTGAAAGGCAACTTGAGTGTACCATTGCATAATTAATTACAGTGAATATTTTATTGGATAGTCATCATCAGTCTCATCCCTAGAATTTGTGAAATCAGGGCAAAAATTAAAAAAATGTTTTCATTGAATTGCTAGGCTTTGTTCACACTTGTATATGGGTTTCGTTCTATAACTAAAATTCAATAAAATATTAAATTCCATAAAATATTGAAAATTGAATAACTGTTCTGATAACGTGTAGTAAAATAATCAAATAAAAACCTATAATTAATTATTTTTTCAATTAAATTTATTTTTCTTGCTTTTGATTCTGCTAAATCAATAATTAAGTTTTTAAAATTTAAATGTTCATATAATTTTAGGTTAAATCTCTTTTGAGACATACTATTGCAGTTCTTGATAGTTTAATTAATTTCGTTTTGGAAAAGTTTCTTTCTGTTGAAGCAATAAACTTAGAAATTGTTAATGGAATTTTTAAAATTATACATAAATTGAAAAAAAAAATCCAATTGTCTGTATATTTAATCATTGTAAACAGATTGCAAAAGTTAAATTTTTATAACATATATAGCAATATATTTTGATTTTTTATACATCATTCCTATTGAAATAGATGTTTTATCTATTTCATGTTCAGCTATATGGTTTTTTAGATGGAGAGAACTGGTGAGCAATAATTGTGAAGTTGGCTGATAATAAATAGCATTATGTTTTTTTAAAGGGATCATAAAAAATATTTTAGAAGAATTTTTTTGGGGGGAAATAATAATGTAATAGACAGTTATTAAAATATGAAGGGTTTAAATTTTAAGAAAAACTAAATAATAATATTTTATAATATAAACTAAAATAATATAGCAAATTTTTCTTATCAGAAATGAAGATTTAGAATTAGAAAAATGTACTTAAAAGGATGTATATTGGAATTTATGTTAGCATATACATTTACTTCAAAAACAACATAATTAAGGTAAATTAACATTTATATTGTAACATGCATATCCATCATATATTATCCATCTATAATCTCAAATCATAAATAAAGAAAACAACTAGAAATCATTTAGATTTATAAATGTTAAATATAATTCCTGTTTAAATAGTTAAATAAATTCAAATTCAGAATGAATGCAAAAATGAATTTGTAATTTATTTAAATCAAAGTAAAATATTGTGTATCCTATTGAATAATAACACTTTGATTATAAAAAAAGAAATTCACAATTCATGAGCCAATTCTAAAAGAATGCATTCTTGCCAGGTAATGAAAAACACACAAAAAAAGAATAAAAAATTTTATTTCAGAAAGATTTTTTTTAATTTTACCTGCTTTCCTTTAATATTTTGTGAATTTAGGGTATAAACCATAATGCACTTTGAGTAGGAATTAGGAAGGAGAGGGTGTGAACTCTTCTTAATTTATATCCCTAAGAATAAATAAAGTGGATAACAACAATAAAATAATAATTTTCTAACTTGGTGAGTACTATGCTGAACCGTTTGTAGCAGTTGAATGTTTGGATATTGTTATGAACAGTAGCATTTAATAAAAAGGAATAGCTGTATACCACCTAGGAATAATGACTGTGGATACATACATCATTGTATATCATTGTTGGAATATTAAGGAAAATATCATGGAAAATAGAAGTGTAATAAGAGAATGTTCAAGCTGTCGACCAGGGTAATAAACACTAGCATAAATAAATGATTTCTGAAAATTCATCATTAAATTAACTTTTATCTTCAACATTTAAAAAGAATAATAATACATTAATATCTATTTACAATTTTTTCATTAAAAATCTAAAGTAACAATACAGTTCATTATATTATTCCAATATGAACTTAATGAATAGATCAAATAAATTAGACTTGAATTGATTAGCATTAATACTTCTAGTAAAATAAGTCAAAATTAAAAATGTAGTTAACATTTAAATGTTTATTTTGAAGATATGTAAGTAATTGTGATGAAAGCTTTACTTAATCTAAAAGATATAAAAGATATTTAAAAAAAAAAAAAGACATTTTTTTTTTATTGATGAAAAATTATATTTACTAACCCTTTGTTTTAATTGAGAAATGTATATGTTTAAATAGTATTTGAAGTGTATATTTGAGAAGATGCAATATTAAAGGTATAATAATATGTCTTGGATTCATATTTAAAATAATTATATAAATTAAAATACAAATTCAGTAATTGCATTATCATTACTTTGATCTTTTGTCTTAGATTATTACACATAGTATTTTAGCTATCAACATATTAATTACTTTTGAATAATGATTTATGATGATAATATTCACTGTTTTAGTTGAACCATAAAATCAGGAGATCAATAAAGTCATGCTATCTAAGCTATACATACTAATATACACATTTTTATTTTTACTGTTGTGACCCAAATTTTAATAAGATACATTAATACTCTGTTATAATATATAAATGCTTGAAAAGAGATCCATATTGAGATCTTAAAAACTTGCTGAGTCTTCTTTGGACTGTTATGGCCAGAATCATAGCAATCAAAACTAATAAAAAACAGACCTATAAAAAAAATCGATTAAAAAGATTTATTTTAATTTTAAGATTGAATTTTTGTATTTGGAGACAATAGAATAAGAAATAATCAGATAGATATAATATAACTTATTCCAAGTTAAAAATTAAATCAATTAGGTACTTAAAATATTTTCTTGTAGTAATTAATGTATCTAAGATTATGAAAAATAGAGGTCAACAAATAAACATAAACAGGTTTTTTAGTTGTTTTTTTTTTAAAATTGCTCTTAGGTATTAACTCTTATTTTTTATGACTGCTTTTTGAACACGGATTATGTTTAGTGGCTAAGGATCTTATATTTGTTAATTTGAAATGTTATTGTAAAGAAGTTCCAACTCATAATGCAGCTGAGCATATTTGATGATGAATCATTAAATATTAAACAAAACTGTGTGCCAGAAGAGGAAAATTCCATTCTGCCAAAGGAGTTTATTATACATGACGTTTTTCTTGGATGTGAATTTGACCCTCACATTAATTACATTGAAATATCCTTTTATATGGGTTTGAACTTATAATATCAATACAGTTATTTAGGTTGTTGGTTTATATAGTTAAATATATACTACATATATGATATTAAATGAAGACGTATTGATTTCATATATCTGAGATCAAATTCAAAGTTGACCATCTCTTTGAATTAAGTTTATATTATTGTTAAAAAAAAGGGAATAGGATTCAAATAAGGCACTTCTTTGAATTAGTATTAATCTAAATAATGGATAAGGATATTTACACCTATGCCTACCAAGATTTACAGTATTTGGGAGACAGGTTTTATTTTAGATATATATGAGATGGCTATGAGACTAAAGATAATTGAGTAAATGACAGGGATTTGCATTAGAATCAAAACAAGAACAAAAAATAGCATTTTAAAATGTTCTTATGACAAGATTCCCTCATGGAAAAATCAAAACTATAGTTTGCTGAAAACCCACATATACAGGAAAGTACTTAGCATATACATCCAATCATACCAGAAACACAAACCATGGAGTTATACTATCACCATGGAACAGAACAAAAGAAGTTTTTTCAGAAATCAGTGATTTAAAAAAAGAAAAAATCTATATAGAATAAATCTTAAACCACTAAACATCACATGATTACTATCACCTGTTATTAAGAAAATCTAAATAGACAACAAAAAGAACCATCTGAAGAAAGAATTATTGGTACTTTAGTGTATCCATACATTTCAAAAACAGCAGACAAATTAAGGAAAATCTGCAATCAGTATAACATCAAAACAGCTTTTCACAGCCATATCACACTATGAGGAATTCTAACATCTACACATCTTAAACTTTAAATGCTGAAGAGCAAAAACTGCATCTATGAAATACCATGTGAATTTTTTGTGAGACCAATGAACCTATGTTCAATTGGGAAAATACAGAAATATTGAATAAAGAAGAAAAGATACAAAGAAGAAAATTTAAAGAAACTACTCACATGACACTGGTGGACAACCTCATAAATCATCCTAGTGTGACTATACATAATGTATGAAAACCCCTAATCAACTTTGCTCTTAGTAAAAAGTGGAGACATCAGGAGGAATCTCATAGATAAGTATATGGAAATTCTACTGACTGTTGCCTTTGACAGGTTGGGACAGTTGGTTAGAGAATTATACCTTAAAATTCAATATTCAAATATCTAAGAGTCCCAGTTTCATTCTCATGCTAGTACTGTCACTGGTGAAGCCAGCACCACCTGAAAAAGAGAGGAGAATAATACCTCTTGAAACATTGTATATATACTAACCCATGTGTTAAATGTATTTGGAATATTTAAATAAAGTTAATTTTTTTGAAAAACCTTCATCACCTACATTAGATGATGGTAATAGTCCAATATATAAATACAAGTGAATTAAAATAAAACTTTTTCTTTTTAATCTGGTCTACTCTTTTTTATTCATTTATTTAAACTGTTATCCCAAAAGTAGCCAGCATTTTACCACACTTATGATCAATTATGTATCTCGCTTTGCAATTGATACAATATGTATAAATATAGGATGTAGGAATTATTTATATTATTGTATTCTTGATTTTTCTTTTTCTTTGAATTTATAATTCAAATTTGTATGTTTGTTCATCTGCATTAGAAAGTGATTTTTTTCTATTTTATAACCTAAAGGTGAGTGCCTTTTTGGTGAAGTTTACCACAGTCATAGCTCTCTTAAATTAATTGGTATTGCAGCTTTATTTATACTGTAGTGTAATTAGGCCTGCATTTATTTAAATTAGTCCATTTGAATATTCCATTTGTTAGATAATTGTATGCTGTTTCTCTTTTGTTTATTACATTTCTATGGTTCACAATAACCACATCTCCTTCATCTTTTTTTTCTGTCATCATGTTCCATGCACACTAAATTGAATTGATTCACTGTGGGTCAAAACTATGACTAAATTATTTTTGTGGTCCCAAAAAGTAGACATATTCTGGGTTGTTTTTAGCATGCTTATGTAAAGATTTTTGGAATCTTGATAAAGTCTTAGCAATAAGAAGTAACATCCATAAATTATTCTGAGATGGATTGCTTTCTGCTTCTATAATGCATACCTGCCAGTGTAACAATATTTAACTCATTAGTTAGATAAGCATGAATTAAGATCAAAATGTGGAATGTTTTTCAAGCATAAGGTAATGTATTTAATATGTTTATTAAAAGCCAATTAACATGTTGATTAATTGCTATATAAACATATCCTTAGAAAATTTCTTAATGTAGCAATATACATTATAGCTCTTAATATGGACTATCAAATATGAAAATAACACAACTTAAAGTATTTAGACACAGCAATCCAAAGAAGTAAAAATAGGTTGGATTCTTAGAATGGTAAAATCTCTTGAAATTAGAGATGTTATCCATTCACAATCTAAAACACCAGTGATTCATAAATTAATAGAATTTAACTTTTTTTTTTTTTAAATGAATTGTGGAAATCAATGTTAATATCAAAAGAAATGAATGGATATTGGAAAGAAAAATAGAAAATAAGTAATAACTTAGATGATGATATTGATTTATGAACCAGCTGTTTGGTATCTTATCTGTAGCTTATTTCATTACTTTTAAAAAAGAGTTGTATTGATTATTTTAATAGTTAAATGAAATAATCTTCATATATAAAATAGTTGTGTTGACAAATATGAATTTTTTGTTATTTTATATAATTGTAGAAAATATACCTATATTGACTTTTCATCTACTTGGAATACTATCATATCAAGACCTTATATTTGAATTCTCACAAAATCTCAAAATATTTTCTAATGATGATATCATCTACATGTGATTAATACTGTCTTATTAATTATCACTTATATCTCATCATCACACAATATTTTTTTATACAAGGCTCCTCACTAATGAAACTAGTCTAGGAATATTAGAAGAGCAGGCACTAGATAGGGATATTATGCACAAATTTCTTGCATCCATTGATTACTATGATTTGTATTGAATGGCACTACCACATAGAGAGTTTGTCACTATTTTAACAGCATGTGTAAGCATAGAACATGATATTTAGTGGTTTGATATTTTTCTGCCTATTTATAAAATTTTCAGTATACTACATGAAAGTAATTTATAATTACTTTCTGCTACATAATTTGAAAAAATGTTTAATATTAACATGATTATAAACAGATATTCCTAATAATATTGCTAATTTCATTCTATATTTCTTCTCACCAATATCAATATTAGTAAGAAAACAATAAAAAAAAAAATATATAAATAAGCAAGAAAAATAAGAGTGATAAATAAAGTTAAGAAAAAAAATACAGATTCTTCTTGTAAGATATTATTAGATATGACAGGTAGAAACTCATAATCAACAAGTATAAGATGAGACATCTAGTTAGTAGATGAAGAAAATTAGATCTATCTTTAATATTTTGGTTTACCAAATCTAAACTCATTAATTGTGAGCTCATAAGGAGATAAAATATGGTAGCATATACAAAACAGATAGTGTCAACTCTATTTTTATATACTCCCATTTAATGTGCTTTTTTTTTACATAGCTTAATTAAAGTTTTAGTTGAATTATTTATTGCAGTTTAGAAATATAGTATTTTCTCTTTATAGTATCGTCGATTGGATGTCATTGTAGTGCCATATCAAGAATTTGCATGTGCATTAATGTATTTCACAGGATCTGCTTATTTTAATCGATCTATGAGACTTCTGGCACAGAAAATGGGTATGTCATTATCGGAACATGCTCTTAGAGCTGGTGTTATACGAAAGGTAAAATATTTAATGATGCAAAAATTCTGAACTTTTTTAGAACATTTAATTTATACATTTTCTTTTTTAACATTAAGTTTATTTCTATTACCTAGTCTATTAAAGCTTTCTTGAAATGCTAAGTTAAGGCTACTTCCAATTATTCAGAAAGATTCTCATGGCAGTAACTATTATTAATTTTTTAAAGATGTAAACTGTATATTCAAAAAAATAAGGACTTATTCATATGTTGATAATATATACGAAAATATTTTTTGATCTGTGTAATTTTTTGTTATTACTATTTCATGTTAGCTGAATCTCAGCTGCCATCATTTGGGCAGTGTGAGTAGCTAATATTAAAAAATACTAATGATAGCAAGCGAGTTTGGCAAAATAGCTATTAAGATATTCATACTATCACACACTAGATAAATATGATCTGGCAGAAATATTAGTGCTTTAATAATACTGTAGTAATAAATAATTATTTATACAAAAAAATTTGAAAACTGCATATCTTTTACACACAAAAATCTTTGTTTTAATATATAAGTATATAAATAAATAATAGTATGACTAATTGTTTGGGAGGTTATATGATGCTTGAGATCCAATTGATAGATTAGTGCAACAAACTGTCTAAGCTATTTATAATATATATATATAACTTTACTCTATTGAAAAGCAATCTAGAAATCTTTAACTCTTTTTCGAAAAACGCTATTTACCACTGTGCTAAATTTTTTAAATCTATATTTCCAGAATTAGTCAGTCTATTACTGTGCTAAACTGCACAGAATTATATTTTTAATATTTGAATTGTCGTAATAATCTTGATCAGGTAGCGACAGTTTTTCCTATTAATTCTGTAGACATAAGATACATTTAAAATTTATCTTATAAGCAGTTTTGTAAAATACTGCTACATTTTCAGTCAAAAAAAGACAGGCATGCCAAGAATCATTCATATGCAACAATTTCCCTAGTTTGACAATAGATGGCAGTACTTTGCACTTCCGAACTTTTTTTTTTTTTTAAAAAATTTCAAACAAAGCAGCATTATAGTAAATATAAATAAAAGGATGTGATCACATTGAAAAAAGAAGAAAAAATTGTGGAATTATTTAATTAAGATGTTTTAATCAAGTTTTAAATAATTGACTGCTGAATATATTTAACAAAGCAACGAGCCGTAAATAAATATTTAAATGGCTTTATTGTATGAGAATTTTTAGAAAGTCTAAGCGCCGGAATCGATCCTAAGATCCCAAATTCCAGAGTATTCTACCACTGCGCTAACCCATATAATGTAGAGAGCACTCAAGATGCTGCAAATTACAACATTAATAATAGCAAAATCTACAAATAATGAGAATTTTTTAAAAATCAATTTAATAGTTTTATTGTTAATATATCATGTTAAAACTGTCTTTATATAGATTTACTGGAAGATTCAGGCCTCTACAGTAACTCGTCATAGAGGAACAATGAAAGAGAAGCTATTATTTACCAACCTATTTGTTATTGATTAGTGCTATTTTTATTTTACTCTCTAGATATCTGTTTACCTTTTAATATTGGTTAGATAGATGGTTAGGCTTTGGGCTAGCCGATTAAAAGAAAAATCATGAATCTGATTATAAGCTAAAAATATTTGTGGCATGTTTATAATATTTATTTTATCTTATAAAAGATTATAATATCTGAAAACTAAGATTTTATATAATAATGCTGATGTACTATCTAGAACAAACAATTTTTCAAACACTCCCATTAGCAATAGGTCATGAAGTCAGTTTTAGTTTAATTTTTTTTTAAATTCATTTAGGTACTGCATAATACATATATTAAATATTTGCAGAAGTTAATAAGAAATGTATAAAAAATGGTCTACATTTCAGTAAGAATATGGCAGCATTTAATGATAACTTATTGTTTGTTGGCAAATGTCACTTTCGTCAGAATCAGAGAGATGTTAGCTAGTAGCAGTCCAGCTCTTCACCAGACATGCTATATTATCACTAAGGTAATGGCTAATGATTTTTATATGAATCACAAGCACCATTTTTGTTTCTAAAATGAAATGATATAAACATTAAAAATAAAAAAAATTCATTTTTTTTTTTTTGCATCAGTTCACTGTAATCAGTCTCTCAAATGTATTTCGTTTTATACACCTTCTAGAAAACTTTTTTTTATCTTATAAATTGCATCATTTTTTTCTAATTCTATTCAAATTTATTGGGATTTATTTTAGGCCTTCAGTTATTTATCTCTTCTGGCAACATGTACAGTCCCATTTCTTAATTCTCTTTTTTACTAATGTCAGTGATATCTATTCTTTACTTTGCTATATGAAATCAGGTATTGTTATTTTCTTAAAGCAAATAAGTTTTAAATCCATAAGTAGTAATTGATAGAACACATTTTTTAAAAACTTTATTTTCAAGAACAAAAGCATTCTCTCTTTTAATATTTATTTCTATTGTATTTTCACCTATATTAAGAATTAGTCAAAAAAAATTTATAATATTTAATTTTTACTAATTCGTCACTCTCAGATAAGAGCTACAGTGTTCCACAGATCATCAACTTAAAATTGCTATTTAGTCAATGCTTTAAGAAATTTAACCCCCATAATGCAATGGTAACTGTGCATACCCTTAAGACAATATGGTATATAAGATGTACTATGATATTCGACAATAAGAAATTCAACTGGCTGAGAAAACTCTACAGTGATTGGGAAACTTATTTCAATCAATGTCAGAGATACTTGCCTAGGAAGATGATGACTCAAATCTGGGGTGGCCCCAGAATAACTCTATGTGAGATTATCAGATAAACATTTGTTTTGAGTAAAAGTTAGAATTCTACTAGGTCACATTCCTTAGTCTAGTTAAACATTTTGTTACATGTTTCACCCTTTTGAGTTGCATTTGCTTGATATTTTAAGAGTCTCCTATTACATTGTTACAGGTCAACCTCCTTAAGTTGGAATTAACTGTTTAATGGCCTGGAGCCTTTTTGTCTTAATAGTGAAATATTTCAATTTCTTTGTGTTTTGGTTATCATTTGTTTAACTACTTGTATAAATTGTAAATATTTATGTTATTAATAAAGTTCTTATTATAAATTTTAAAAAAATAAAATAAAATGGCAAGATTGTACAACCAATTAATATGTTCTTCATGGTGTTGGATGTATTGCTACAGTCTATTATTTTAAAATTACATCTTTATTGGATTGTACATGTAAAATGAATGAACAATGCAAAACTTCCTAAAAAGATATTAACTTTAGTATAGGTTTTGTGGAGGCGGTAGACTCTATTTACATTATAAAGATTATCTCAAAGACATTCTAAAGAAATGTAATGTTGATTATTTTCATTGAGAAAATATGGCAAAGAATAAAACAAATGGAAAAGCTACAATTAGATATGAAGTTGAGATATTTTAGAAATTAATGTTTTCTGCTGAAGAAATTAAAATATAGCATTGCAAAATACTAAATAAGTTCTTCTAGTATTTGTCAAAACATCCACATCTTCTTCAAAATTCAGAGATGAGAGTTGTAAAAATTTTAGAGAGATGATATTGCTATATTGTACCTATATATTAATCTTGTTAGATGTAATATGAAATTTAATGATTATGACTGATGCTTATAATAACTTTTAGTGATCTACAAATGCAATTCAAAATGGCAACTAATTCTTATTGCTCCTTTTTATAGTTTTACTTAATATGTGAATATAGTCTACTGTACATTAGGCTAGCTTGAATTAATGTTATCTATAGATGATTATCCTGTTAATTTGATACAGTGGTATACTCAAGGTCTAAAAGTCCATTGATAGATTCCCATCTGACAAAAGCAAAAAAAACAAAACTTAGGTAAATTGATTAAATGGGAATGTGCTCTATTTGTCAGTTGGATGCTTGACTGCCACATAATCTCATGAACAACTAACTGTATCATTAGATCACTTTTCTCCAAACCCAATATGATATTTTGTATATATAGATTTCTTTGTTATTGTATAGAATTTTTCATATTCAGTTCTCCTAAAAGTATTATTTTTAGTTAATATTTTCTTTATGTAATATTTACATCAATGGAAAAATTATTATTGAATGACTTTTTATAATTCTATCTGTATTAAGTATCTGTTAAATTTTTATTGATTTTCCTCAAATCTAAATTTTTGAATTTTTTCAACATTTTAAAATGATTGCGAAGTTCTTTGAATATTAGAATATTTCTGAATCTTAGAGTATCAAGTAGTATTAGTATTTTTTTGTTTTTACCAATTTTTGTAATACCTTTGAATTTTTTCAAAAAAATATTTTAATGTGTTTTTTGTTTCTAAATTCTTTATATCTACATCTTTTATTTATTCCTTTATATAATGATTTATATGATGTACATTCTTTTGTCAAATGCTTTCAAATTTTTGCATAAAAATCTCTCATGTTAATTTTAAAATGTCTTTGATATATTCATAAGAATTCTCTGTACCTGTATAAAAAATCTTATTTTATCATCAAATTGAGAGTTTATGGCATATTTCTTACATTAAGTAGAATAATTAATCTTGTCAATCTGTTTGGTACTATCTATCTTCATAGTACTGTTTGTATATATATTTTTATTTACAGTGAATCACATTCTAATTGCATTTCTAATTTATTATCATTTTGTAGCAAAATACATAACTCTATTTGTCACTAGATGACAAAATTTATTTAGATATCTACAGATCACTGTAAAGTGAAGCAGTATTACATAAATGAAAATGAATTGTCTAATATTAAATGGGAAATTATTAAACTTTGTGGAGTTTGATGAAAAGATGAAGATAATTAACTTGAAAAATGCCACGTTACTTTATTATAAAGGCACAAATGTTGGAAGCACAGTTGGAGTGATATTATAAATAAAAAAGTAAAAGAGTAATATTGTGAAGATTGAATACTTATACCAGAGTGGCAAGATTAGTTATTTAACTTATCAATACAGATAATTCAGAATACACATAATAATTTCTCTATATGATGAAGAAATAGAGGATTTTATTTATATATAAAAATGCTTTAAATTGCACCAAATAACATTTTAAAATTGGCACAATGGTCTTTAATGCTAGAACTAGAAAATGATTTAATGATAGAAATGTTGTAAATAAATTTTGTTATAGAGACTGAAATGAGAAAGGATCGAGACTTATAAAATTTGCAGAAAAAGAAAAACAGCATATTATGAATTCTATTTTTGAGATAAATGCTAATTGGAAATTGATATGGAAACATTCAGATGATGATACAGCAAAATTAGGTTATATTTTTAGTAATAGAAAATACGTATTTTAAAATTATAATGTTCTCAATAGATTTGATATAAAAAATGATCTTTGATTAGTGAATGCAAAACTGAAAAGAAAAAATTAGTAAGACAGTATTGACAATTCATATTCCTAATCTTTAGAAAGGTTCCATTTAATTTAAATTAGAACTTGAAAATCATTTAAAAATATTTGCAGATTTTGAAAATGTTTCAGACTAACTGGAAGCAAAGAAAAGGTAACTGATAGAAGATAACTGATACTCTATTAAGAACTGCCATAATAATAGTTAGTACAAAAAAGGAGCAAATGTTAGTAGTTATAAAAATATTTAAAAATGATAGATTAAAAAAAATTGAATATCTGGGATTCTGTAAAATGGTACAAAACATGTTAATAATGATATAAGAAAATATAACTCTGAATTGGTGATGAAAGTTATAGAAGAGAATAAATCTCAGAAGTATAAAGCATACTTTAGTAATGAAATGAAAAAAATTCAATTATTAAAAAAAGGAGAGATGTCATCACGAAATATATGGAAGAGTTCTACAATGAATTATATAGTAATAAAGAACAGGAAAGGAAATAAGTCCTACAGTTACTATATCTCCTGATTTATCAAGCATTTTAAGTGAAGAGGTAAGGCATGCAATTTAAAAAAAATCAAAAATCTAGGAAATGATGGAATTATTATTGATATTTAAAAAAGAAAATTGAAGTAAAATAATAGATATTGTTGGTAAACTATATACCAAATGTCTAAATGATAAAAATGTTCCAAATTATTGGAAGAATGCAATAGTAATATTTAAAAGATAAAAAAGAAGATATTAGAAATTATAGACATCAATTTTCTATCAATTCTATATAAAATTATTACTAAGATAATTACAAATCATTTTCAGAAAATTTTAAGACTCAAACTAACCAAAAGAACAAATTGGATCTAAAAGGGATTTTATTGCAATGAACATACACAAATATTGATGAAAATTCTAGAATTATACTTTGAATTTATTGATTTTGAAAAAAAACATTTGATTGCATATGAATTGCCTTAATGATTAAAGCTTCAGATTATCAAGATATAGACCCAAGATATTGTTATATTCTGAAGATTATTTATAATAGCAAAGATTAGATTGCATAATGACATTAAGAAGATTAAAGGGATAAGACAAGATGATTCTATATCTCCAAAACTTTTTACCCTAATTCTACAAGATATATTTTATGGATTAAAATTGAAAACTGGGAGAATAAAAATATATGGATATTATTTAAATCATCTAGATTTTGCAGATGATAGAGTTCTTTTTTCAGATAAAATGGGGCTAGGCTGGACATATTGCTAAAAGAGATGATAATAGATAGACAGATAAAGTTTTAAGCTGAAATCCATGAGATTATAAAAGACTTGAAAGAGACTACATATCAAAATAGAAGTTTATTAGTGTGATGTGAAGAGAACCTATATATTAAGGAAACTGGATTACATTTGGGAATACTTTTATCCAGCAGAGGTTTAGTAATGATTGAAAATGATAATGATTATGACTTCCTTTCAAATCAATTGTTTATTCTAACTTTATATTATAAGTCAGAAGTAACTCCTCAGAGAATATGTTTTCTTTGTGCATTCTCCCATGAGGATCGACTTTAAAAACGTAAGTATATGCTTATGCTTAGAATTTATTTTCTATATAAATCAGTCTTTGGAAAGTTCAACAATAGGATATTGTTGAACTCAGATTTTCTTCCAGTTTAATCATTCATCTATTTTAAAATAATTTACATTTGAAGATAGCCAAATATAAAATCATCACTGAATGTCAACCAATGTTCAAAATCTAGGGATTCTTAATATTTTTACTTTCAGTCATTAATTTGTGTTTTGGTTGAAAACATTACATGGAATAAAAGCCATAAATTTTTAAATGACTATGACATATGTAAATATTTACAATAACACACATAGTTATGTATATTCATTTTACAAAACAACTGACATCTTAATTAGGAACTGTCAGTTTTTAGAAACGAGACCTTGCTGTTTTATTTCTCTAATCATAAAGTCAGAAAACATTATGATGACTAGTAAATAATGATGAGCAACCTATTTGTGATTGTTTTCCATATGAATTTTTAAATTGGTAATAACATATTAAATGACAAAAATGTATAGAATGAATGTTTGGGACTTTTCCTATTGGGCTTCTTTAAGATTGATTGAAGAATTGAAGGATCTTTTTATAATTGACAACTTTTTTCACAATCAGTTAATATGTAAAGTTAAGTTTTATATATATGTGAAATTGTTTATGTGGTATGATTATTTTTAAACACATGTGTACAGGGTTATAACATACATCTTATTACAAGTTACATTTAGAATAATCAATCTAAAATAATATATATCTTTTTGTATATGTTTGATAAATTTTCTTGCAAAAATCTGGTGGAGAAATTTAACAATACAATGATCAAATGATAACATTTGTATAGATCCTTTATTTAGAGTTGATGCAACTAAATAAATAAATTTAAATCAGAAGGGAAATATTTTTGAAAATGATACTAAATAATCAAAATATATAAAATTAATATACATATACAGGTGCTTCTCATTCATCATATCTATTTTAGTCGTGCTTTTATGTCTTCATAATTGATTAATTGCAAAACAAATATGATATAATATTTCTGTCTGATTCATGAAGTGGAATGTTTCTAGACAGGAAGTTTACAAAATAAGCTATTTCATATTATATAAATTTATATATATATATGTTCATACCCAAACAAATGCAGAATGATTTAAAACATCATGCAGAGTATAATACCATACAGGAGGCTGCTGTTAGAACTTATAATAAAAAGTAGCCAGTAATCATTTAAAAGTCAAATATTTACTTTAAAAATTTTAAAACAAAAGTAATGCTACAAATAAAAATTTAATAGAAATTTAAAATAAAAAAAGTCCTTCTTCATTTGCTGAAGAAATTTAAGAGTGTTTGTTTTTGTTTGTTTGTTTTTTAAAATAATATTTATTTATTTATTTTTGCAGATGAGAACAAATTTTAAATATGGATCATGAAATACTTTTTATTTATTTTTAAAGCATTAAATAACACAATATGCATATCATGACTTTTTAAAAAAGAAATAATTTTTAACTTATGAAGTTGAAATTTCTGAAAAATATTTTTTTGCCAAATATTCATTTTTGTTGTATTTGAAAATAAATTTTAAAAAAGATGCTTTAATAATTATGTTTAAAAAAATTTTAAATAGTTTTGAATAATTAATGAGAGGTGAAAAAGGTATAAGTTGGTCTTGTAGTAATTTAAATGTACAGTAATTTTAAGTAATTGGAGCAAAGCTATGCTTAATTATTTTTATCTTTTAAACATATGTTCAATTTTTTTTAACGTGAGATGGGGGAAGTAAGTTTTAACTTAGTGTTAGTTAATTCAGACAAAACTCTCCATACAGTAGCGCCACTCATTGCAAGCCAGAGTAATCAATGGATGCCAGAAGGCTTGTGCATAAAATCCCTATCTAGTGCCTACTCATCCAATATCCTCGGACTAGTTTCTAGCTTGTGGCTTTCATCAGTGAGGAGCCTTGGGGATATTGGATGAGTAGGCACTACATAGGGATTTTATGCACAAGCCTTCTGGCATCCATTGATTATTCTGACTTGCACTGAGTGGCACTACTGTATGGAGAGGTTTGCCTGTTTTAATAACAGTTATGAGCAAGCATAAGAAATGGTGATCATGTGATGTTTAGTGTTAGTTAATTCATAATTTGCTTTTATTTATTTTTTTCACATAAAATTTGAACTTTTATGCTTATTATTTTTTTATTTAAACATATACATGTAAACAATTATATAATATTGACATACTTATATTCATATATAAAAATATTATTGCTGTAGATTTATGCTATGCTACCAATTAAACATTGTTACTATTATATTTATAAAAAATAAACTTCCTTCGTTCATTAATTTAATCTTCATGTGATTTTTTTTAAATCAATTAAACATGAAGAATGAGGACTCTTTATATATATAATTTAGACAAATATATAAATTTTATTTCAGAAATATATGCACTCATGTATTCATGTAAAATACATTTAGTGACATACATAAAAACATAGTAGTTCAATTTATTGAAGTGTAGTAATATTTCTTATATATGAAGAAAAAGGATAACCCTTCATATAGAATCAAAAAATTATTCAAATTTGAAATGGATGACTTATTATGTCTAGAATTTCCAGAGTTAATAGGTTTAATAGTTAAGTAATAGATTATCAGAATTAAAATGCCCAAAAAAGGATTTTCTTGGTCTCTTCTAGAAAATATAAAATAGTAAAATTTGGATATTCTTTAAATAGGAAACAATTCAGTCAATGATAGTTTTTTACCTAGATGTACAAAGTAACAATTTTAAACCAAACACTAAAAACCATCTATGGTAATTTTAGAAAATTCTTTGGAAATAAAAAAGAAATAGTAATATTTAACCATAACATTCGAGATAAAATATTTCATTGCATTCTTTAAACAGAAAAGCTTTCAATTCCTATAGGATTCCTGAAAATATCTTAATATGGTAGTGATATATTTGCTTCAGAATTATTGAATTTTTTAAAAGTTATGAATTTTATAAAAGTAAAAGAGATAAGAAAGATTGTGGTAACTATATTAATGGATATATTTATTTGAAATTCAATTGATTTTCAAGAATCAAAAAACTGTAAAGATATAATTTTTGTTGGTAGGCAAATGCATAATTAAGTATTGTGAGAAAATTTATAATTTATGTAGTTTAATTGTCTCTCTATGTACTCATTTAAGAACTTGCATATTAAACAAAAGTGGACCTGACCTGAGTGAGTTTTGGTTAAAAAGTACCTTAAAGGGATGAACTATTATTTATTACTGTTTGAGTCTTGTACAATTAGTTTTAATGATTGTTGCCCTGGAAATATCATGGCTGGAAATTTTAACTAAATTTTTAATGTAATTTCCATTTATTAAAAATATTTTCAGCATCTTTAAGTCTGTTAAAATATGAAATTGTCTTAGGATTTGAACTCGAGATTAGTTAATTTAAAGTACTATAAATGCTAAATCTTGTTAAAGTATTTATTTTAAAAATACATATAAAAGTTAAAATACTAAAGGATAATTTAATAACATCTTTTAATAATTAATTGTTTAATAACATTTAAAATTATAGGGAAGTTCAAATCTGGTCTTATAAATAAAAATATGTATGATAGAGATAGATAATCATGTCTGTGTGCATTTAATATTACAAAGTAATGACTATTTTCGATGAAATCTTAATTTATTTTCCAAAATAAATAATTAACATTTATGTTCTGAATTTTGTGATTAAAAGTTCATAAAATAAATATTGGATTTATTCTGTAAAAAAAAAAACTAAAATAATATGAATTGATTTAAATGGTAAATTTTATTAAGTCTATGAAAGGTTTTTTTTTTTTTTTTGTAAATCTTGTAAACAGATATATGTTTTTAAAACTAGTTCAACTGCAAGCAAGTTATTAAATATTCAAAATCAGAGAAGTGGGAAAATTAACCAATAGGAAAGCTTAATATGGAATAAATTAACAGCATGCAGACGATGTTTTAAGAAGAAAAGAAATCAGAGGAAAACTGGATAAAAAAAAGAAAGATTACAGATTGGGAGAACAAGTAACTTGGTTTGTCTCCAAAAGTTTGCTTAAATTTTTGAAATCTTATTATTATTTAAAAAAACAAGTAATTGATTATGATCTACTTAAGAATTTAAAACTGTATATTATAAGGTTTTTTTTTAACATAAAAGAGTAAAACAAAAAAATCTCTGCTGGCTAACTCACCTATTTAATAGTTTTATCAAAATATCTTGGAGTCATTATATTGAAAAAATATTGGGAGAATGAAAGGAAAAAATTAAATAACATATGACAATTAAACAGAATATACAAAAAATACATTATATACAGATATATAACTTCCATTCTTTTTTAATTGACCAATTATTAATTAAATTAATTGATATATATATATTCATACAGTTATAATTATTTTCATATATATTTCTTTTATGTTATTCTTTAATGTAGTTTAAAAGTTTTATATTTTTTATATAATCTATTTTATGTCCATATTTTAAATAATAAATATATAATGCAGATTTATCAACTCTTCTATTAATTGTATTATTATGTTCTTTTGCTCTTTCATCTAATTGTTTTCTTGCATGTACATAGTAAATCATGTTGCACTTTCCATAATTAAGTTTATACAATTCCATTTATATATTTTATATTATTTTAATTTGTCTAGATTTTTACTATTTATCTATCCTATGTTATGTTTTTATCTACATAATATTTATTTTTTATTAATGTTTTATAAATTTTATATGAAATAACAGTGTAATTTCCATTTGTGATGATAATCTAATAACATTTTGAATAGAGTAAGAAATTTTCCATTGTCTTTTATTTTATAGAACATGAAAATTATAATATGTGATGGAATTTTGATATTGTTCTTTATATCTAGTACTCTGATTTTATGTATTCATGGATTCATATTTAGTCTACATTCTTTTATTATTTTATATATTATAATTATTCTTTAGTTTATTTGGCACAGAAATTGAATGAGGTTGACTATTATAGATTTTTGAAATATTAATATTGTAATTAAACATTTTTTAGTTCACTAATTATTTCTAAAAGTATAATATTAAAAGTATTTTCTAGTAATACTACTATTTACGTTAAACTGTTTTTTTTTTAATCTTCATCATTTATAGAAATAGATTTATTTATTTATTTATTAAGTTCTTTTTCTTATAATGCCATCTTTATTTTTATTATTATTTTTGAACAGAATAATCTTAAATATAGATCAAGTTAAATAAAAATGTTTTTTTTTTTATACTGATTATGTTAAAATTATATTAAAGTTTATAATGTAGCTGTAAATATTCAGATGTTAGAATAAAATGTATTAAAGAATTGACAAGCAATGGCAAATAATATATTGAGTACCATATTTTGATTATAGTACTTTGACAAAGAGTATATCATATATATGATAGCATGTTTTTTTATCTATGATGGTGTAGAGATTATATAGTTTTTATTAGGTTTATATATTTTTATGGTGCTCATTTATTATTTGATTGAATAAGATAAGAAAATCATGGCGTCAGTTTAGTTTCATTAATGGTGACGGCCACATCATAGTCATCAACATTAGTAGTAGCTTCAGCCACTCAAAAATGAGAAGTATGAACTTTCCAACCCCAAGAGAAAAAAATTAAAAGCAGCAAAAAAAAAACATTAGAAATGAGTTTTTTGATGATTATACAAACCAATTTGTGAAACTCAATTATGTCCACATATAAAACATGCTGATCCTTTTCTGTTTATTTGATATTTTGTGATGCTATCTTTTTTCTGTAGGAAATACTTTTTTAAAAAAAATACTTCAACAGTTATGTCTAATTATAGCTCTCCAATGTACTTCATTCTTTGTCATATCTTCCCAATAGAAACAACCAACATTGCACTTCAGAATGTTTTTGTGATAAGATTTACTTCTCCCATGAGAACCTTACTGAAGTTCACCATAAAATTCACTTTTAGGAAGTCTTATATTGTTTATTCAATTTATATGAACAATTTAATGAAGATATGTTTTTATAATAATGAACTCTATAGTATTGTATCCATCAAGTTAAAGAATATATTGATTGGTCTCTTGCCATTTGTATTTTTTAAAATTTTATGAGCATCCTTAAGTAAAACTTATGTAATGCCTTTTATGTTGCATTGATAAGATATCCAAGACTCACTTTCATATAATAAATTAGATAAAATAACAGCTCTTCATATAGATAATTTACTTATAGTAGTTACTCCACTGTAATGAAATATCCAACCTTTTAACTTATTAAAAACAATCCATCACATTGGAATTTATGTTACACATCAACAACTAAGTCCATTTTTTTATTTACAACTCTAGGCAAGATATTTAAATTGGTTTACATTCTCAAATTGATAACCATCAAAGCTACAATTTATTGAAAATTTTTCTTCCATCATTCACTGATAGAGAATTTGAGATTTTTGATCATTAATTATTAAATCAAAGTCTTCATATGTTGTCTTCAGAACATTATCAACATTTTGTAGATCTTCTTTTGAACTGAAAAAAATAGCACAATCATCAGCATAATTCAAAAAGATGAAGTTGTTGCTTTTACTTTTAATCAATTCAAATTATTTCATCATCAAACCTGCATTGCATTTTGATCCCTGTTTCATTAAACTATTTGTAAATAGTTTCAAAGATCATTATCACAAAAATCAAAAATTATGTTGTAGTAAATATGTGTTCATGTTTAACACCAATTGAACCTCATATTTTCTGGCTGTAGCAATAACATTTGTTTCATCCCATAGTATAGAAGCTATCATCAACTTTATGATTTTTAACCATTATCAATTCATTACAGGATGAAGGTCCTCTAAGTTCAGTCTATCTTCTCCAATTTCTAGCCTCTTTTCTCCACATCACCCTTACACTCTTCCTTGTTTTATCCATCCATCTCACATGTGGTCTCTTTCTAAGTATATTACAATCTCTTGGAATACAACTAAAGATTTCATCTGTCCATCTATTATTGTCCCTTCTAGTAATATTTTCAGCCCAACTCCTTAATTATTTCAATATGTCAATAACATCTGTTTGTTCTCTTACTCAGGTATATCATTTTCAATTTCATCTTGTTACTTCTAACATGCATCTTTCCATAATTCCTTGAATGATCTGAATCTCTGTATTACTCTTTTTGTTAAGTGTTCAAGTCTCATATCCATAAGTAAGAACTGGTAAAACACATTTATTAAAAACTTTATTTTTAAA
Organism: Epiperipatus broadwayi; assembly: GCA_028023455.1. Lineage (NCBI taxonomy): Eukaryota > Metazoa > Onychophora > Udeonychophora > Euonychophora > Peripatidae > Epiperipatus > Epiperipatus broadwayi. Next base: position 178,771 of record JAQFVV010012836.1, read on the forward strand.
CACATTGGTATATTTCCTTTAATATTAAGTTATTTTTACTAAAAACACTCCAAACAAATTTAATTCTATGATTAATTTCATCCATTATGTTTCCATCTGCAATAATAATCTGATCAAGTATTTACAGTTATTAATTCCTCTAACTCATCATTATCAATATTTATTTTCATCTTTTGAAAAAATCCATTGAACATTACTTTAATATTTTTTTAATGCTTACTTTTTTGCTTTCATAAGTGGATGCCAGAAGCTTATGCATACAATCTCCATCTGGTGCTTACTCATCCAATATCCCCAGACTAGTTTCTGGCTTGTAGCCTTCATCAGTGATGAGCCTTGGATCTATAGCAACCCTCCAGCAGCCACCTTTTATTTTTTTAGCTAACTATGAAGCTTTGAGTCCAAAATGAAAACACAATAATGTTTTCACGATAAGCTCATTAGTTGTATAGATCTGAACTCAGTTCAGCATCCTTTTTTTTACTACTCTGGCTTGCACTGAGTGATGCTACTGTACGGAGAGTTTTGCCTCTGTGAAAAACAGCTTGTGTAAGCGTAAATAATGTGATCATGTGATGTTTGGTGGTTTAATACCAATCCTTCTCAATAGGATTATGGTGATTGTGGTTATTAAAGAACCAAAGACACCAAAAAGTGTAGATGCTGAGCTGAGTTCAGATCTATACAATTATACAAACTAATGAGCTTAGCTTGAAAACATTATTGTGTTTCATTTTGGACTCAAAGCTTTATAGTTAGTTAAAAAGTAAAAGATAGCTGCTGGAAGGTTGCATTAGATCCTAAGATCTAGGTGCAGTGTTCTCAGATCCAAGCCTCATCACTGTAGAAGCTAAAAACTAGTTTTGAGATATTGGATGAGTAGGCACTAGATAGGGATTTTATCCATAAACCTTCATGTAACCATTGATTACTCTAGCTTGCACTGAGTGGCACTATTATGTGGAGAGTTTTACTTCTGTGAAAAACAGCTTGTTTAATTATAAAAAATAGTGATCATGTGATGTTTCATGTTTAATACCAATCCTGCTCAATAGGATTATGGTGGTAGTAGCTGCTGGAGGGTTGCATTAGATCCTAAGATCTAGATGTAGTGCTCTCAGATCCAAGCCTCATCACTGATGAAGCTAGAAACTAGTTTAGAGATATTGGATGAGTAGGCACTAGATAGGGGTTTTATGCATAAACCTTCATGCATCCATTAATTACTCTGGCTTGCACTGAGTGGCACTACTGTGTAGAGAGTTTCACTTCTGTAAAAAACAGCTTGTGTAAGTATAAAAAATAGTGATCATGTGATGTTTCATGGTTTAGTACCAATCCTGCTCAATAGGATTATGATGACTATGATTATTAAAGAACCAAAGACACTAAAAGTATTGATGCTGAACTAAGTTCATATCTATACAACTATATAAGCTAATGAGCTTAGGTTGAAAACATTATTGTGTTTTTATTTTGGACTCAATTAAAAAAGTAAAAGGTGGCTACAGGAGGGTTGCATTAGATTCTAAGATCTGGGTGCAGTGCTCTCAGATCTAAGGCTTCTCACTGATGAAAGCCCCAAGATAGAAATTAGTTTGGGGATATTAGATGAATAGGCATTAGATAGGGATTTTATGCACAAACCTTCCTGCATTTATTGATTATTCTGGCTTGCACTGACAGGTGCTATGCATTGAGAGTTTTGCCCAATTTTTACTATGCCATCAAATTGGCACATTTTTGTTTCTGGGTATTAGGTTTTTAATCAAATACTTGGAACAACTAGATAAAAACTTCAAGCCTACTGTCTATTTTAGACAGGCTGCAGCAAAGATGCGAGTTAGGATTGAATATTGCCTTAAAAATGATTGAGTGATAATGATGATTAATTTACTACATATTTTTAACATTGAATATATATATATATATAAGTGTTAAGATAGGGTTCATTTTTGTTTAAATTTATTGTTTTATATGCTAGGTTTCATGTAATGTTTTCATTTTGTTTCAGGGTACAGAAAAACTCAATAATGGATATGTTTTGCCTACCCCGACTGAAGAATCAATTTTTGAACATTTAGGACTAGAGTTCCGTTCACCGTGTGAACGTGACCACTGAAGATAATTTATAAGAATTTCTTATGTGATAAATTTAGATATCACTTTAATTTATTCTAATAATTAAATTATTGTATACAAATGAAATGTCAAATTTTATTCCTTGAAATGAAATGTCAAATTTTATTCATTGAATAACTAGATCACACAAAATTAAATTAATCTATATATGTATTTATTTGATTAAAAAAAAAACAATAAATCTTTATTTCTAAATTATTATTACTATTATTATTTTTTTATATGTATAAATGATACATTATTTTATAATAAAGGAGGATATGAATTTGTTGGTAATTACCCCTATACAGTCAAAATGTAAGGGTAATCCATTTATCTGCCACATTTATTGCCTGAGGTTCAAATTTAAGTAAAACTTTTTTTTTTTTTTTTTAGATAACCAGGTCATTATTAAACTAGCCAATTACTCAATTTTTGTTAATATTCTTATTTGGAGGTTTAAAATCTCAGATGAACTAGGTAGTCAGATAAGTATCAATATGCAGAAAATAAAACAATAAAATTATTGTATTGTGATACAGCTTTCACTACTGATAAAAAGAAAAAATTGTATTATTTTATGGGTGTTGAGTTCATGTTTTGTCTTTACATTATGCTAAAGTTTTAAGCATAACAAATTATGTTCTGTCAGACAATTTTTTAAGGTCTAATTTTTTTTTTTTAATCTGGAAATATGTTTTTTTACATTATCAGTCCAATTTCAGGATAAAGAAACATCTTTCCAAACTTAGTTAAGTTTTTTCAATCCATAACTTCACTTCTCCATATAATTCCATAAAATTTCATGCATTTACCTCATAAATGGTTTCTTTCCAGATCTTTTATAATCACTTTCATAGGATCCATTTTATAACTTCAGTTTTTATTTATTGTTATTGTATATTTTGCTTTCAATTTGTTCTTCCTGTACATCTGTGGTCTGAAGCCTATTAAAATGCCTAAATTACATATATTTATTAAAAAAAAATATTTTTTTAAAAATATGGCCTATTTTTCTTTAATATCAAGTTATTTCTCCCAAAAGCAGTTCATTTACCTTTAATATTTTATTAATCTAAGATATTATGATTATTATATTTCTTTTAATTCAATATTATTATTTTTGTAAAGTGATTAGACATATCTTTGGTCTTTTTAGCATTTATCTTTATCCTACTTTTATGTCCTTTTTTGCTTTCATCTGATAGCTCTTGTAATATTTTTTACATCTCTGAAACATTATTTGCAAATAAATTATTCCATATGTAATTCCACCAGTCTGACTGTGCCAATGTTATATCCGCGCATCTGACTGTGCGGTCAGCAAATAACTATGTTCAATTCCCACGATGTTCTCTTGCAACAAATGCTCTGCTGCGGATGCTCTTTAACGAATGGTCTCCAATGAATGGTCTGCAATGAATGCTCTGCCATGGATGCTCTCCAACGAATGGTCTGCAATGAATGCTCTGCCACGAATGCTCTTCAACAAATGCTCTGCCACGAATGCTCTCCAATGAATGGTCTGCAACGAATGGTCTGCAAACGGATGCTATCCAATGAATGGTCTGCAATGAGTCTATTTCTACAGTTCACTAAAGTTCAATTCCCATGATATTCTTTCAGGCTGGCTGTTACAAAAATGGTTCACAATGGGCATACCTTAGCCCCAGTCCAGTTTAGCTGTACACAAACTCTTCATAGTAAGCACTGCGACTGACCTTAAGCTCCTTACAGCTTCCGTCTCTGCAACAGTCTACTTCACTTGAAAACTGCTGGAAACTCAACTCTTTATTCAGCTGCTATCCAGACGCTTTCCTCAGGCTGTGGTCTCCTTCAGCTATACCCGTGAACTACATTTCCACTGGGTGCTGGATATTAACCACAAGCGCTGACGCTAGATGTCTCCTACTGGAATTGAACAGTAACTCTACTGTAGATGCACTCAATACTATCTGCTACTCCAATACTATGTAGTTCTTACCCAGTCTTCTTATCTCTTTCTGATAAAAGCAACAATCAATTCATTGTCCAATAAGGTACGGTCTCTTATCCAGAAATATTTGCAATCAGCAAATATTTCTTGGAATTGTCGATCGCCATTACGTCAATGCCTTAATTAAATTCCTCAGTTATCAGAGCGTGATCTAAAAACAACCTCTCGAATACATTCTAGTTTTTCTGGAGTGCACAAACATGTCTGCCATTTTTACAAAACACTACACCTCCCTCCACTCCAGAAAAACCCTTGTTGTGATTCCTTGGTGTTGTTTTTCTATTCCTACTTTCCTGTTATTTCACTCAGAAATATACGATTTAACTGCTGCTGAAACTTTTTCGCCAGTTACATTCAATGGTGACTGCACAAGCATGGTGGAACTCAGCTTCCGATGTTAACTGCGCAAGCATTTTATTTCCAAACTTTCACTTCCATTGTTAACGTTATACTAACTGGGATTTCCATTTTCACCAGGTTTCTCCGTTTATAGCTAAACTTGTTGTTCAAAACTTATTCGCTACTCACAGGTTCCAAATGCGACTGCCCCAATGTTTTATCCACCAGTCTGACTGTGCCAATGTTATATCTGCATGTCTGACTGTGCGGTCAGCAAATAACTATGTTCAATTCCCATGATGTTCTTTTGCAACGAATGCTCTGCTGCGGATGCTCTCCAATGAATGGTCTGCAACGAATGCTCTGAATACACTCTGTATTCTCTGCAATGAATGCTCTGCCATGGATGCTCTCCAATGAATGGTCTGCCATGGATGCTCTCCAACGAATGATTTGCAACGAATGCTCTCCAATGTGAATGGTCTGCAATGAATGCTCTCCAATGAATGGTCTGCAAATGGATGCTCTCCAATGAATGGTCTGCAACGAGTCTATTTCTACAATTTGCTAAAGTTCAATTCCCATGATGTTCTTTCAGGCTGGCTGCTACAAAAACGGTTCACAATGGGCATACCTTAGCCCCAGTCCAGTTTAGCTGTACATGAACTCTTCATAGTAAGCACTGCGACTGACCTTAAGCTCCTTACAGCTTCCGTCTCTGCAACAGTCTACTTCACTTGAAAACCGCTGGAAACTCAACTCTTTATTCAGCTGCTATCCAGACAGTTTCCTCAGGCTGTGGTCTCCTTCAGCTATACCTGTGAACTACATTTCCACTGGGCGCTGGACATTAAATGCAAGCACTGACGCTAGATATCTCCTACTGGAATTGAACAGTAACTCTACTGTAGTTGCACTCAATACTGTCTGCTACTCCAATACTGTGTAGTTCTTACCCAGTCTTCTTATCGCTTTCTGATAATAGCAACAATCAATTCATTGTCCAGTAAGGTACGGTCTCTTATCCAGAAATATTTGCAATCAGCAAATATTTCTTGGAATTGTCGATCGTCATTACGTCAATGCCTTAATTAAATTCCTCAGTTATCAGAGCGCGATCTAAAAACAACCTCTCGAATATATTCTAGTTTTTCCGGAGTGCACAAACATGTCTGTCATTTTTACAAAACACTACAGTAATATATATATGAAGTTAATATCTTTCCATTTATTTGTATTCTTTTAACTTTCCTTTTTCATCCTTAAAACAATTTCTTTAAAACTGCTGTGAAAAGTTTTGGAAATATGTTATTAATATTAATCTTGTTAGTTTTACTATGTAATCTAATTGTCTTGTGATGCATTATGATAAATATTATTTAGAATTTGTCAATATTTTGGGTCTATGTTATGATGTTCTAAAGCTTTAATCATTGAAAAATGCTTATACTACAGAATTAAATGATAAAATCCAAAGCATAATGACAACTTTTAGTCGTTAGTTTTTTATAACTTCTCAGAATATTTGGATGCCATTTAATTGTGCTAGTTAAATTCAGTTTGTTCTCGTGGTGATCATGTATAAAACTGATAGAAAGCAGGTAGGTTTATAATTTCTAAAATATTTTTTTTCATCTTTCTTAAATATCAAAATGACAACTACAATATTCCTGTCAACTTTTCATATCTTCATATAGATTTTTCAACAATTTCTGTTTCTTCATTTTTTTAAAATATTAACAATAATTCCATTATTTCCTATAACTTTTTTTTTTTTTACAGATTTAATTGCATATACATGGCATTTCAAAAGTTGTAATTGTAGGGGCTGTTTTGGTTTTTTTGTTAAACTCTTGCACATCACTTAATTATTTTGTCTCTTTTTAATTATAGTATCATATTCTATTTTTACAAAACAACTTTCCTTCCAATAGCAAACTGTTGCATTCTATTTTTGATTACTTTTATTTTCTTCTATAGTTTTCTTTTTTTATCAATTCACAGTTATATTTCTTTTAATCATCATCAACTATTTTCTGTATCATCTTTCTTATTTTCTTTATATATTATCTTATTAATTGAAAATTTATTAGTGAATTACTGCTCTTTTTTAATACCAGCTATTTGTGTAGCAATTATTAATAAAATATCATTTATTTTATTATTGATATCAATTTAATTCCCAATCACCTGTAAATTACTGTGAATATTTTAAAATGATTTGCAGTTCAAGTTTAAAGTCATTGGAGTGTTTCTAAGGCTAGGAATATGAACTATGTCTTTCTTAATATTTTACATCTCTCTAGTCTTGTAAATTTTAAATCTCACTAATCAATATTGATCTATTAAGAACTTTATAATTTTTAAATATATATTTTATATTAGTCAAAATATAATTAACTTGTCTTGCATTGGTGGTCGAGAGGTCAGCGGGACTGCCTTGCACTTGCAGGCAGTTGCCCGGGTTGCGGGTTCGTGTCCCGGCTGATGCTATGACACTTTAAATATATATATATAATTAACTTCTACTGTACTTTCGTATAAATGGTGTGACCATTTCTACTTAACATTTTTTTTTTTGCAAGTCCCACAAGTCTGAGTTCTCTTTTTTATTTTCATTTTCATAATCAAATTTATCCAATCTTTCAATTATTTTTCAATTCTGGCATTAAAATTTTTCAGTGATAAATTTATAATGCTGTTTGATTTGATCAAAATCATTCTGTACATGTATTTAAATTTTTCTGCTTTTTTATCATGAGAACTTGTTGATGCATAAACCTGAATTATGTGCATTTTGTATTTTCTATTAATTTAAATAGTTAATTTGGTATTATGCTTTTTTTTTTTTTATCTTTTATGTATGATAAATGTACTCCACTTAAATTTTCAATAAAGATATAAATTAATTTTTAAAATTAATTGCTCATTAACCTTTTCCTCTAACTTCACAAATTCTAATAATGTCTCCCATTTAATATTAGACAGTTCTTTTAATTTTTGCAGTCTTTCTTCACTTGAAAATGATTTATAGTTATGAGTGGCTAATAATAGATCAACATAAATGGCAATCTAAATAAATAACCCAAAAATTATTAGCATTCTTAGCCTTCATTCACTAATTACTACTTTAATTACTTTACAGGCTCCTGGGAATGAAAGCTATAATTTAATTTTGTTATGATTATAAATATCAAAGATAATTAGATATCACACACTCATTTTGCCTTTAAGTATACTCAACCATTGTCTCATTTAAGAAAGAAAACCATTATGTTTTCTTGGTCTTAAACTCAGAGGTAAAGACCAGAGAACTCACTATGTTAGCTGATGTCTGTTGAGATTATCAGGCCATCCACTATTATTTATCATGTGAATAATGGTATGGTAATAACAGTCGATAAGATGTATAAAGTGTATATAAGAAATTTTTTCCAGTTGGTTCCTGTAAGATCTCAAAGAAAAGTTGGTGTCTCACTTCATTTGATGATAAAGTTTTTTTTGTAATCTTTTTTAAAATACTTATATAAATTCATTTTTTTCAACTCTTTTCAACTGCTTTTTATAAAGAAATAATGAAATTTCTGAAGATAAATGATTAAAGTTATGATAACAACATACATAAGTAAGAGATATGCCTAGAATCAAGAAAAAAATTCATTTCATTTGGCTGAATTTTTTCTCTTAGACTTAAAGAATGAACATTAGTGTAAAAGTTTTATAAAATATAAGAAATTGTTCTGACTAATTCAAATTCATGTGATATACTAATTTTCCAAAAAAGAGTAGGTTGTTAATATTTGAATTTGACAAGTAATAGTGTTACATGAAGTAAGATATATCAACAAACTATCAAGACAAGCTAAAGAAGAAAGACATAATTTTATTAAGTTACATTAAACAATAATGACCTCAATTTTTGCTTGCAATCATTTATGTAATATTTTTTTTAGTCAAGAAGCCATTAGATGGCAATACCAAAAGTCTAGTGAGTAATTATAATTAAAGAAGCAAGTTGATTTGAATTCACAAACTTAAGGTATTTTAAAATGGTTAATATCACGGATGATTAATTTTTTACTGACATTTCTTTTGTCTGAAATAAATTTAATTAACCATAGGCAACTCACAGAAGCATTAGAATTGATATCTATTGACTAAATCAATGCTTCCTTTGTTTTAAATATGTATAAAAGAATGGACTCAACCTATAAATGATAAGAAATATTGAGATTTTAAAAGAGTTTGTTAAATCTAAAGAATTAATCAGATTATTGTTCATATAAGAAAAATGTTAATTATTCAATAATATTTTGTAGTTCTTGGTGGGATTTATGTGAAATTCTATGAGATGATCTGCTAAAAGAAAATGAAATAAGGACCAAAGACAAGTTTTTTTTTGTTTTTTTATTAAGGAAAATACATATACAACTACAGTATAAATCTTTTTGTTATACATTTGTTTAGGTTTGTTACACTTATTACAACAATCATTAGTAAATAATTTTTCAAATTAGAAAATATACCCGTTTGATATATTAGTTACAATTATTATGACAAATTAATTTCATGATCAGAGTGAGAAGCTCATCATTCAAACTTAGTCTGTAATTATTATGTAACTAGTTTTATATCAGAACAATTGGTTCTTCATTTAGGGACTTAACCAGTGATCATTACGCAGTCCATATTTTGATTGGCAGCAATCCTTTGTTATTTTCCATCTAACTGGACTATTTATTTTTTAACCTTGAATTAAATTTAATTAGCATGCCTGAGGATAGGCTTTTTATCCAGTGCCTAAGTTGCCCCCAAGTGTCTCCGAAGAGCTTTTCCGGTGATAACAAGCGATCCCTGAACATAGTCCTTTGATAAATTTTTTACATATCTCCCACAGTTCCTTGCTTAAAAACAATATAAGTTTTAGTTAACCACATGGCATAAATCAGGAACAGTCACATTCTAATCGCAGCAAAAAGACCACTCATTATAGTGTCCTTGATTCTTAGAATTTTCATGTTAGCCGGCAGTACTCTGGTCATAATATTTTGTCTAGTAGGACTCAAAAATGGGCAAGCAGTGTCCAATAGTTTCATTCGTTATTTTACATAAGCTACATAGTGGTTCTATTTTAAAGAAATTTCTATAATTTACCGTAGCAAAATTTTAATTTCCTGATTAATAATCTGGTAGATAAATCAAGCTCAGTAGTTAATTTGCCAATGTTTGCATGCATGTATTTGTAAACTTGCCAATAAGTGTTAGTATTGTTAATAATTGATGCTATAACTTTGAAGAATTTGTTGGCATATGCCAGCAGCTCATGACCCACTTACTTTGTATGGGGGAGGGTGTCAATAGGTTCAATCTCATCCTGCAGTGAGTCCATTGGAAATCTTGCATTCATTGCCTTAAACATTGATAGGGATTTCTGAATAAAAGAGGTGTTAAAATCATGCAACCCAAGCCCATTCAGGTTTTTTAGTCTCTGCATCTTGGCTAAACTGATGGTTATTGTTTTTCTCTTCCACAAGATGCCAGTGCAGACTGAGTTTATTGCATTCTGAAAGAACCTGGTTGGCTTAATTAGTGGCATGACGTAATTAATTTGTGGAAGCACCAACATGTTGATCAATGCCGCCTTACCTGGGAGCGATAAGTAGATCCCTGTGAGAGGACTTGCAACCTTTTTGGTTTTTTCTAGAATGCTGTTTTGCAGTGCTCTTCTTATAGCCAACCTGGACAGCACCATGGGGAATCCAAAAAAGTTTTGAGGTTTTCCTGAGAATCTTGAATGAATTGCTGTCGCCCGATGGATCTTCCAGGTAGCTGATTTCTCAGAGTTTATTTTTAGCCCATATCTCCCCGTGTATTCCTCCAGAAGTTTATATAGTTTGGGCAAGTATTTATGTGAGGGGAGGAAGACTATAATGTCATCAACATATGATATGTGATGAACTTCCTCTCCCAGCACTGGGACAAACACCCCAGGAAGATGTTTCTCAATTGCTGTTAATAGGGTGACCAAAGACAAGTTGGTCAATAATAATATAAAACTTATCAGTTTCTACAATTTTTCTGAAATAAAAATATTTCTGTATAACAAATGTTAAGTTAAAATAAACTGTAGACGTTTTTAAAAAATACGGTGTATTATTAAATTAATTAAATGAAAATTGATAATTTATTAAATGATGCTTAATAATCTTAATAATTAAAGATAATTATATTGATTATTATACTTATAAAGAATATTGCTTCTCTGATTTTTTTTTTATATTTTATCAATGTAATGCTCTTTATATTTTTGATTTGTTTTAGTGCAACTTTTTTGTTCAAAAAATATAAATTTATTATTATTTTCCAGTCTCCTAATCAAATCATCAAATAATTTATTAAAACAGTTTAATATATACATTTACATTCATTTTCTTGCATCAAATAAGAATTCATTCATTTTTATTTTATCACATACACAAAAAAAAAGTTTTATGTTTGACACCATTCTTAATTCTTGTTTTTAAATTATAATCCTTATTTAAGAATAAATCATGATAATTTAGCTATATTTTTCTTACAATGATTCTGTTTATTATATTTTTTGCAGAAATGTTTTTGAAATGAAATCTCATTGATAGATTTTAATTGTTCAGAGAATGTTTTCCTTCTGACAGTATATTGTAAATATAATAATAAAAACACATCCTTTTATATAGTAGCTGTAACAATTTCATATGGAAAATAGAAGGTAATGGATTATTTGATTCCAGATGAATAACAGTCAACTTGTAACACAATAATTTACAATAAAAAATAAAATGTTTGAGCATTAAGCCGAGATTAGCTAAAGAAACAAATGATAACAATAAAATGTTGATATAATAAGCCTTCTATATGTATAAAGAGTATAAAACTATCAGTAAGAATGCATATCTGAGAATTAAACAGAGTAAAATATTATTGGTGAGTGAAATAATTATTATTTTGAAAAATTATTATAATATCGTCCATAATAATGACTGGTAAAAAGCAAGAGTTACTGGAAAACAAATGCTGACATAGAATTATAAATAATTGATAATTCATTATGAACGACTGACATTTATGAAATAAAAAACTATTGCAAAATTAATAAATACAAGTGTTGCAATTTGTATAGATGAAAGTAAACTATTAATGATTTTAAATGAATTCCCTTTAAGAAGTTAATGTTACTCTACTTAAAATTCAAGAGTAATAATATTAACTTATGTGCTGCTATGGAAATCTCTCAAGTATACACATTAGTGCATATTGATTTGAAACAGTAAAATTAGAATTCAATTATGAATTTTTTATGCATTTAGATGAAGTTTATTATTAATTTTGAGAAGTGAATTATTTATTAGTAGCTTGAGAAATTGTATTTAGTTAACACTAATTTTAATATTTTTATATTCTGAAAACATCCCCCATCCCCTAAAATAGCTTAATTCAGATATACGTAATAAAAGAAATGGTCAATTACTTTAATCAATGTGCAATATAAAATGAATCTAAAACTTGTGTCACACAAATCACTATACATTCAAACACTTTTTTGACTATCATCTTTGATATGATAATCAAATATCAAACTCTCAACGTGTTCTTCATTTTTGAAATCCATCTAATTGAAAATTATATTGCAGCCTAAAAAAAAAATCTTAGACTAACCTCTTCAATATATATTTTTTGGCCATTATCCAGTCATCAAATGAGTTAGAAATTTTAAATATCTGAATCACCACAGTGAATGCGACCTGTTTGATTTTAAAGCTTGAATATATATTTATAACAAGTTATACAGGTGTATATGATATTTAATTCATTTATGTCAAATATGATGCATATAATCACACATGGATAGAAATAATTTGATCAACATTATGGCACCCAATAACTGGATCAGTAAACATCACTATAAGAAATATAAGTATAGTAATTGACACTTGTGCTGAAGGATTGCATATAATCAATCAAATCTCAAGCTTTTTTTTTTTTTTTGAAATTCATCTAATCATAAACTATTTTAGATTGACTTTCCATACTATACATTTATTTCATAGACAAGTTCTATTCATAAGATGAAATATCTGAATGTCCACACCAGAAATAATATCATGATTAAGATATTTTAACCAAGAGAGTGAATAATATTAAAACATTTATTTATTGGAATTTTTTTTTTACAATTTACTTAAATGATTGCAATATATAGTAATCTAATGCCACTCCTTTCAAGAAGTATTCTATAAAATTTATTTAAATATTAGTAGTGGTAGCTCAACCATAGATGAAATTAAAGTGAAAGTTACTGTAAACTTCCAAGAAGCAATACAAATTTATCAATAAACAAAAAAGCACAGAAGGAGCCCACTTGTACTTTAGCTTAAATCTCATAGAAGCATTCAATTTATTGATGTGTTACAATGCAGAACATGAATTATATATTAATTGAAGCCATTTTGAAATTTTTATAAACTATCAGATGGAAAGGCTCATATTTAACAACTGAATATTAAATTAAACAACTTGCTAAATATATGACATGTTCTTTATAATGATCAGAATGGTTTATGATTGTAAAGAGATTATGTTAATATATAGAATTCATGCTCTGTGTTTGTAATACATTAATAAATTGAATACCTATGTACAATCCAAGCTAAAGTACAGATGGGCTTATTGTGTGCTTTTTCATTTTATTGATGGATTTGTATTAGTTTAAATATAGTTCTTAGGGATTTATTGAACTTCTTTAATTTTATAAAATTGATTATACATTTTATGCCACACAATTACTACACTTGTGAATAGTTTATAAAGTACTAGTTTTGATAAGATATATATTGCACTTTATAATTTGGAGACTTTGCAGATGCCCTAGCATGAAATATCAGAAAATCATATATATAGTAGTGTTAGCGAGAGATATATGTTACGAAACAAACATATATACCAACATTACATAATTATAATTTAAAAATAAATGATTAAATTATTAATAAAACTAGAAAGTATAATATGTTTTAGAGTAGTTTTCTTTTGTTTTAAGATTTTTAAAATGTAATTTTGTAAAATAAAAAGATTGTGTTATATTTTCTTTTAAGAGAGAATAAAGCTTTTATTAATGAATGGCGTAGGGAAAGATGTAAAACACTCCTTTTTAAAATAAGTAAATAGGGAAAATTAGAATAAAATTTGTAAAAGAAAAGTTAAAAAACATAATTAGTTAAAAGATGACTGGTTGATAGGAATTATAATTAATAAATGAATTAATTAAAAACTATATAAACTATCCCACCAATATAAAATGATGAGATAGCAGATTAATCTGAGAACAAGATTAGATAAAAAGAAATGTAAAATTTAATTAAAAACAGACTTTAAGTTACGATCTTAATTAAAAAATAGATTTAAGTGTGATAAACATTAAAAACTAGAAAATAATGATAAAGGAAAAGTATAAAAGTTTGCAGCTGTCTATTATTAAATCAGTCGGATTTGTGATATACAGTCGGAATTCCTATTAGTGTTATTGCTATACAGTTTAGTCTGCAATCTGTTAGATGATTCCACTCTTCATTTTGTGATAGAATTAGGCTGGTCTGCAATCTGTAAATCAGTCTGGACTTTGGCCTGTAATTCAGTCTGATCTGCATTTTGTAATTGAATTAGTCAGGTTTGTGATATACTGTCAGGATTGCTATTAAAGTTATTGCTATACAGTTGGGTTTATATTATTCATTCAATTCGAAGTTTAACTATATAGAATGCAGAAGAATGCAGTTTCAGAGTTTTGGAGAACTTTAAATGCAACAAACCAGGCATTATTGCTGCAGCAATAATAATGCAAAAGCCACATAAGCCATAGGAGTATTCGGCAGGGCTTCATGCCCCAAAGTCATGAATTATCTCATCTGAATCAATGCTTAGAACCAATGCCTAGATTGTGAGATAGAAGTGTGGCATACTCTCATTATTTGACAGAAACCTGAAAGGAAAGCCATGAAGCCATCGATGGAGAACCAAAAAGCCAAATGATTGGAAAGCAAAACCATTGGACAATATGAACAAAATGAAAACCTGGGTAAATATACTTTTAAATAACTGTACACACTTGATTTTAAATGAAATGAACTATAGCCTAAAGTCATTTATATTTTTCTTGTGTAAAATTTATATATTGTTAAATATATGTGTGCATAATTAAATAATAAGGTTTGCTTAATTGTTATTTTGTTTATTCTCTCATCATTGCTTCACCAGTAAATTAGTGTAGAGTTATTTTATGTGTTAAGTAGATGCGCTGGACCCTGAGACAATGTGACCAACCATGGGATATTTCAAGCACTAGATTCATGGATTATCATCCGAGCATACTAGCTATATAACATATATAGTCAGGTGGTGCCTGAGTTCATACTCAAAACAAATAAAATGCTTTGGATGGCAGAGGTTTGAATCCATCAGTCAAGGTGGGCCACAGTCTGGAAACAGATCATGTTATGCTTTGCATAGCTCATTCTGAGCATGGGTATCATTGATGGCTATGCTATCAATGGTATTCTCTCTTCTGCTTGAAGGACCGGTCTGTTCCCGTGTTTTTTTAAAATTATTATAAAAGGGATTTAAACCCTGTTAAACAATTCAAATTTAAGAGGAACCTGATTCAATATATTGTAAGAGTATAGTCCCAATCTATTAAAAACAAAGGGGGGTTGAAACAAAATAAAGGTATAACAAATCTATTAACATTCTTTGTTATATAAGAACAAATTATAACATTAATTATATTATAAGTAGAATGTGACATCTTTTGTTTTTATTTTTTGTTGTTGTAGTAAGTCTACGGATTACAAAATAAGAGTGATTGATGCTCAATTTACCAAATCCCTGAATTTAGTATAAAAGAGTAACAAAGAAAAATGGGATCTAAACTTAAGTTATTACATCATTAATTTTAAAAAAAATTAAATGAAAGAGACTAAATAAAATTAATAATTACATAAACAATGGGGATACTGTGTTATATATAACACATTCATGACACAGACTGGATATACTGAATAATAGATTTTTTTAAGCTATCAACATGCATTAAAATAATGCTTAAAATAGAACTAATGTTTGATTTATGATTTGACAATTTTATAAAAGGATCAATTATCTCCAAAAGCTATTAGAAATGATTAGAGGAGGAAAAGTTTATAGAGATCAAAGAAATAATGCACTTCAATAGAAAAGACTTATGTTAATAATTCCAAAGGAACAATTTGTGTAAAATTTTATTATTCAGCATCACAAAGCTCATAAGAATTATTAGCTGGCTGAAGAAACCAACAAAAAAAAAAGACCACACACCTTCTAATCTATAGCAGATATTATTCTAATGAATAATAAGCAATACCAAAGGATATGGGGGTAGGGAGCTCATTAAATCTTGTTGATGGAAGGGTGCCAATCATATACCTATGAATAATTTGACTATATAAGCTAATAACATCAGTAATGCCTTTATCATCACCAGGAAAAAAAAATGTTCACTAAGATCATGGAGAAAGCAGCAGTAATCAAAGGAATATTACCTTTGCACTATCAAGTCATCAACTGATTACCTAGTGGATGACCACACAACATCAAATGGGCTACCAACTTCCAAGATCCAGGAATTTTCCTAATCTAGAAGGAACCAGCCATCTTGTCATCTGTGTATTAGTGTGCTGAAGAATATCTAACTACATGGACTAAAAAATTTCCGTATCAATTTATATATGTATCATATAGAATCCATTTTTCTTTGTTGTATAGCTGTTATTTTTTTATTGAAAGAATTGATGATCCAGCCCTATAATCATCAATCATAATTATGTAAAGGGGTCTCTAGGCCAATCATTATAATTTTTGTTTATAATAAAATCTAGATGCTAATCCCTGGACCTACCAACTAAAGGACTGCATGACTGAATGGTGTTGAGGTGAGAGTTTATCTATAAAATATTAAATACTCACACTAGTACAGGACAATTTTATATGTTTATTGTTGTTAAATTAACTTTATTATTATTTGTTATTCTGTATGACTGACTAAATAAATTGCTATCATCAAGGGGGGACTTAATACCCAAGGATGAAAATCAGTAAATCACAATGCATGCCATGGATTAAGGTAGACAAGTTAAAACCAAGGAATAGAAGAATTGGTCAACAAGATCAAAATAATAATAAATTATGTTGCAAATGGTTAGAGTGGGTAGTGGATGACAAGCCTACATGGAGTCAAATGTTAGAAGGATGATCATATTATATTGAATCAAATGAAGATTATCTGATCTACCCAAACATCAAATTAATATGTTCAAAAAGATTGTAAATCACCCACAATGGAATAAAGCTGTTAATGATTTATTTTATTTGATTAGAGTTCATGTATGTTTCCTCATTTATCTAACTTTCCATTACCCATGCCATATCATCTAACTTTCCATTACCCATCCGTATTATTTATCTAACTTTCCATTACTCATACATATTTACTAATTTTTCATTAGCCATGCCATATCACACACATAACTCATGTAAATATTTTTAGTTTCAAACTTATGATAGTCATCACCCTAGCTTATTAAGATCATGCATATGACTGTGGAGTTTGAATACCAAGGAGTAATGGAAATATGAGGAGAGCCCATAATATTGAGTATTCAAACCCCACACTCATCATATGCATGATCCTAATAAACTATGTGTTCATGGGAGCCTCACTGGCTAATCCTTTGAAAACTGAATTTCACAAACTGGTTGACTGTACTAACCTGCATCAACTGACCTGATATCCTACTCAATTCTAAGAGGTTCATCTGTGGGGTCAACATTGGGGCATTCGAGTCAATCCAGTGTATGTCTGGGTTATTACTCATAAAGTTGACATGAAAAGGGTAGTTTTCCTTACCTGAATTACTTGGTTTGGAGAGGTAGATTCCAAACAGAGTTCATTCATTCTGTGTACATCCTTTGTGGCAATCTTCCAATTTTCTGCCGCTTCCTTCTCCCCTCCTACATTTTGCAAACCGGTGGGTAATGGCTTTATCTATTTGGTCAATTTGCTCTCATATCCCACCTAGGTTATCTATGACCTTTTTGAGAGCAATCTTGCATATAGTGACTTCTGACTTACTTGAAGCCATAGAGATTTTTAGTTGTGAGAGTAACTTATAATCATACCCACACCAACTGACAACTACTTGTGTTATTAGCTTATGTTCAGTCAGGATTTATGTCTGACTAGATTAATAAATTTTGCTAACATATAAAATGTTTTAATTTATTACTTGTGAAATGTGAGTAATATATAAGCTTAATGTATCAATGCTTTATTAGATAGCAAAATAATAGAGTCACATGTAGCTAGATTTTATATATATATATACATTGAAATAGAGAAAGTCCCTATTGCTAAAATAAGTGACAATAAACACTGGAAGCATAATACTACAAACATATATGTAAACCAACACTTAATTTGTGTTTAATGTTTTGTATATCATGAATATGAATAAAACAATGAAGTAGACTATAGGAAGTTAACTATGGTAATGATCTAAGGTCAAGTATTTTGCTAAGTAACCCATTGTAAGAATGAAATAATATCATGTTACATAACTTCCTTGAATTGATTATCATGGTAGTATATAGATAACAATAGACACGTGGCAATGAAAGAGGAAATGAAGAACTTCATGTGCTAAACAATGGAAACCATGCCGAGTATAAAAGCAAATGCGATTCTAACCCTTTCATCTTTAAAATTGTACATTTGCTATAGGAAATCAACATTGTTTAAACAAGAGGTTTCGAACACCATACAAGGTGAACACCTTTGTTCAAAAATAATTGACTTTCTAAATATAATTTTAGCATGAGACCAGAAGAATCTAAAAAGGCTTTTCACATAGAGTAACCAAGTTAGTTCATGCAATAGGATAAATTTCTAGAAAATTATTTTCTAGACTGATAAAAGAAAAAGGGGAAAATTAAAACAAAACTTCTAATTAAATGTGAACCCAGAAAAAGAAATATAGCCAGCATAGCAAATGATGGAATGATTCTATTTTATTGCATATAATGTTTTTTTCTCAATTGTGAACTGCAAATAATTTAAAACTTTTTATGTATCAAATCAACATATAATGTTGTCTGGCTAAAGAGTTGATTGTCATTGATGGGATCATTAATCTTTTAACCCTGATAGTTTAATGTCTGTATTGACTACTTTAAAATGCCTAATAGACTATTTTTCGCCCAGAGTGGAATGTTTGTGCATGGATCGGAGAAGAAAACAATAGACAACTGATACAGAATTATTTGGAACACACCATTCAGGAGCAGCAATGAGCGATCTATATTTGCATGGGAGAAAACTGATCGAAGTGTATGAACTGTAATTTATGAAGGACTTTGTTGATTCATAAGATTTAATATTTCATTCTTATTACACTTGAGAACATAGAACCTCCAATTCAACAGTTTGGGAGAGTTTATTGTAGGAGAGTGCAAGAAGAGAATGGAAAGAAAATTAAGTTTAGCTGATTATTTTTTTTATAAAATTTAGGTTTATTCTCTTTCCTTAGTAACTTAACTTTCGCTCATTATCATTATCTGGGATTAAAGGTAAGTTTTTTACTTGTCAGACATTAATTTCACACACTATGACAGAACAAAGTTATGTTATTCATTATATTTGTTAATTATTTTAGATCCTATTTGGCATGAATGATTAATCCTCTGAATAAATCTTTTTTGTCACATTAGGGATTACATATGACTTAGAAAAGGAGGGGGCCTTTAGAGAAATTAATATGCAACAACTGGAACTGGACTGTGATCTGAATATATATATGTATTAAATGTAAACTTAATTTAGTTAGTCAGATTTAAATTCGCTAAATTAATCTTATCTTTTATTATTATTACTTTGTATACAATAATGTGATTGTTATGAACTTCTATCATTGGGATAACAGGTTTGGTAACTTCAGATTATTAAATTATTAACCTGATAGATGTTCATTATTGACATATAAACCGCATGTATATATATATATTTGTTATCATCTATATTTGTAAATACCGTTTAAACATTTTGGATTTATTTAAATTTTTTAATCTTATCATTTTCTTTAATTGCAAATAAATGTTATAGAATCTTTTAACATGATGTGGTCTCTTTAGTTTATTAAATCAATCATTGCATTTATCAATAAAGCTAATTAATGTCTTACATAGTGAACACACACTACATTATTTTATAATTACATTGGAGAAAACTTGTGTAAATACGTTTCGCTAATTGCAACTTTTATAGAAGTAATGTGATTATCAGTGTGCATATATACATACTATTAATAGAGTTAAAAGCAAATTCTCCCTGAGTTCAAATACTGAGGCATAATGGAACCAAAAGAGGGGGTGAGGTATGGATGAACTGATCCAAATTGCATCTAAATTTAATAAATGAGTATTAAGTTGGTCTATTGGAAGTGAGTGCAATCATAGGTTATGTATTTATTGTGTTGTCTTCAGCATCCTATGCAAATGCCTAGGTCTGACCAATTTAGATTGTGACACTCTCTTTCAAACATCATCATCCAGACCATTACATCTGTGCCAAACATGTTCATCATGAATGTACATCTCGCCCATACATTACTTTCAAGGGAGGTCCAGCCATTGGACTGGAATTTTAAAATATATATATATTGTAACGATATATAAATATGTCGTTACATTAATTTAAAATAAAAACTTAAAAGTTCGCAAATAAAAGTAAAAAACTAAACGCTAAAATTAAAACATTGTTAAACGTGTATACATTCGCACAGATGCTAAACTTTAAAAATATTTTTTTCATAAACAAAAAAAAAAAAAGTATTTGAACGTATTTTTTTAATAAAAAAATACAAGCTTGAAATATAAAAATATTTTAATAAAAAAATAATGTAAGTAAAATAAAAACAGGTATTAATTAATTCCTGTAATCTGTAAATGGAAATGATTGTTTATTAATTATCTAAAAGCTGTTTAATTAAAAAGTCAGATGGAAAGTTAGATAAGAGAAGAAAGAAATTTTAGCTTGACCAATGGAAGCACTAAGCCTTGGCTCGGACCATGGCGAAAAAACAGAGCAGTGACGTTTTGTTCAGTGAATCCTTGTGGATGATATAAAAAGAAAAAAATATTGAGTTCATGAAGCTTTTTTCAACTTGGTTGGGGAGACGAGCGATAAAGACGCACTTTATCGTTCTCTCCCACTTATCTCTGAAATGAAATGACTGATACCATGAACCAGCAAATGCCACCTCCTGAACATTAGATCGATCTTTCAATTAAAGACTCCGTGGACATTGACACCAGGAACCGGGAGTTCTGCTACCGTAAGCTATAGGAAAGGAACAATTCTTAAAATCAATCAAGAACTTTCGTCAAGTTGAACAAATTAATAAACAAGCCGACTTATTTAAAATGGACTCTTATCTGACTTTTTGTAAGTTTTAAATCAAATTAATAATGGTTAATTTTATATCTTTCCCGATTGTTAAAAGAATCATTTCCCTTTTAATATTTTTATATGTAGTAATATTTTATTGTAGAAATTATTAAATGCATTACATTTAAGTTGTCTATAGACGCTTGCATGGATTCATTTGCGGTTAATTAGATTTTGGTTTTCATATTTGATCAAAATATATAGACATTCGATAAATAATGATACCTTACGGTGAGTATCTAAAATGTATTTATTCGGATGTCTTTTAAGTTATTGGTGACAACGCAAGTATCTTATGGTGAATACTATTGGGTTACTTATAAGTTTCCCTCTGCGATTGTCGGTATCAATAATTTTGTATTTTGATCGTTTATGTTTATTTTGAAATGTTTTTGACCGTGGAATCTGTGTAATCGATCTATACCCAACATTTTTAAATAAATCTGTGCGAACGTATTTAAATGTTAAAATTAAGTCGGGCGTGAATGGCTATATAGTTTGTAAAGTTGTATTAAGGGAGGGTAATCCTAGGTTATTCATTTCGTAGTTGAATTGGTTCAATGGATTGGATATATTTGTGTAATTAGTAGATGTAGTATGAGATCCGCTACGGGCAGGATTATAGATATACGCCACATACCCTCTGTTTGCCTATGGATGGGTTTGTAAGTCGGCAGAAGACCGCAGTCCATTCCTATGGAGTTTTTAGTTTATTGATCTACTTGCCCACAGATGTCACATTCCTGTTGGTGGAGAGTCAATGTCTTCTCTATTTCTACTTATTGTTCAGATGTACATTCCTGACAATATAGTATTTTGTGTTGTCGTATCATGCTACATTGAATACATGAATGTATCAGATGGATTGGCGCCAGTTGATTGCGAAATTTGTTGCCTAAGGTTAAATCAGGGAAGAATATTTTCCTTTCAAATGCAGACCTATGTAGTCCATTCATACTCGACCCTCTAAATAAAATATTAAACATTATAGCAAGCTATTTTAAATGTAAAATTAAAAATTAATATAAAATTATAAACATTAAATTTATTCCTCAAAATTTAAATATTATTTTATATGTGCGTAAATAAATATTTTATGTGTTAATTTCTGGCAGTGGCTTATTATTTTTTTATATTTATATCTAAGGTTATATATTTTTTTATCTCTGCGTCTCCGCTGAGCTAGTGACAATGGGCTAACGATCTAAATATGTAAATAAAGTGGAATCCTAACAGCGCGTATCTGCCTACTTTATAAATTTTTCTAGGCTCAAATGCCTAGATGGCGCCCTTTGGTAGTGCGGTGCGATGCGATCTCCCACTTCGTTTGGATCGTTATAATTGGCGTCCCAAGTGTGGCCTTACCTCAGAGATTGACCCTGAGAAGGGGAATTGATGCTGAAATTTCCTATCTTGAATAAACACGAGTGCCCTGAGAATGTTAAAAATAAATGAAGCCCGTAATATTTTTTCTGAAATCAGAATATATTGTTTGTATTATATAAAGTTATGAATTTTGTGTAAAAAGTGCTGCCAGTAAGAAAAATTGCGCATATGTAAAGAGAAATACGAGGAATAAAAAGTAATAAATAAAACGTAATAATAATTATAAATCATAATTTTTTTTTTTTAAAAAAAAAAGTCTTGTTAAATTAAAATCTAATCGTTCAACTTGCCTAAGTAATAGTTAAAGGTAGAAGAAATGAAACTTGGAAGGGAGGGGGCAGAAATTTAGCTGGTAGTAAGGAATCATCAGTCAACTTTTTTTTTATCATTATATTTGTAATTACTGTTTTGTCTTTTAAAAAAAAAAGTTTTGTCCTTTTGAAATTTCATATATAACAAATTTGTATAACGTAATTACTAACACTAAGTAAATTTTTTTTTTTTTTTTTAATGTTTTTTGTTTTTTGAGGAAGTTTACTGATATGTAACGATATATAAATATGTCGTTACATTAATTTAAAATAAAAACTTAAAAGTTCGCAAATAAAAGTAAAAAACTAAACGCTAAAATTAAAACATTGTTAAACGTGTATACATTCGCACAGATGCTAAACTTTAAAAATATTTTTTTCATAAACAAAAAAAAAAAAAGTATTTGAATGTATTTTTTTTAATAAAAAAATACAAGCTTGAAATATAAAAATATTTTAATAAAAAAATAATGTAAGTTAAAATAAAAACAGGTATTAATTAATTCCTGTAATCTGTAAATGGAAATGATTGTTTATTAATTATCTAAAAGCTGTTTAATTAAAAAGTCAGATGGAAAGTTAGATAAGAGAAGAAAGAAATTTTAGCTTGACCAATGGAAGCACTAAGCCTTGGCTCGGACCATGGCGAAAAAACAGAGCAGTGACGTTTTGTTCAGTGAATCCTTGTGGATGATATAAAAAGAAAAAAATATTGAGTTCATGAAGCTTTTTTCAACTTGGTTGGGGAGACGAGCGATAAAGACGCACTTTATCATTCTCTCCCACTTATCTCTGAAATGAAATGACTGATACCATGAACCAGCAAATGCCACCTCCTGAACATTAGATCGATCTTTCAATTAAAGACTCCATGGACATTGACACCAGGAACCGGGAGTTCTGCTACCGTAAGCTATAGGAAAGGAACAATTCTTAAAATCAATCAAGAACTTTCGTCAAGTTGAACAAATTAATAAACAAGCCGACTTATTTAAAATGGACTCTTATCTGACTTTTTGTAAGTTTTAAATCAAATTAATAATGGTTAATTTTATATCTTTCCCGATTGTTAAAAGAATCATTTCCCTTTTAATATTTTTATATGTAGTAATATTTTATTGTAGAAATTATTAAATGCATTACATTTAAGTTGTCTATAGATGCTTGCATGGATTCATTTGCGGTTAATTAGATTTTGGTTTTCATATTTGATCAAAATATATAGACATTCGATAAATAATGATACCTTACGGTGAGTATCTAAAATGTATTTATTCGGATGTCTTTTAAGTTATTGGTGACAACGCAAGTATCTTATGGTGAATACTATTGGGTTACTTATAAGTTTCCCTCTGCGATTGTCGGTATCAATAATTTTGTATTTTGATCGTTTATGTTTATTTTGAAATGTTTTTGACCGTGGAATCTGTGTAATCGATCTATACCCAACATTTTTAAATAAATCTGTGCAAACGTATTTAAATGTTAAAATTAAGTCGGGCGTGAATGGCTATATAGTTTGTAAAGTTGTATTAAGGGAGGGTAATCCTAGGTTATTCATTTCGTAGTTGAATTGGTTCAATGGATTGGATATATTTGTGTAATTAGTAGATGTAGTATGAGATCCGCTACGGGCAGGATTATAGATATACGCCACATACCCTCTGTTTGCCTATGGATGGGTTTGTAAGTCGGCAGAAGACCGCAGTCCATTCCTATGGAGTTTTTAGTTTATTGATCTACTTGCCCACAGATGTCACATTCCTGTTGGTGGAGAGTCAATGTCTTCTCTATTTCTACTTATTGTTCAGATGTACATTCCTGACAATATAGTATTTTGTGTTGTCGTATCATGCTACATTGAATACATGAATGTATCAGATGGATTGGCGCCAGTTGATTGCGAAATTTGTTGCCTAAGGTTAAATCAGGGAAGAATATTTTCCTTTCAAATGCAGACCTATGTAGTCCATTCATACTCGACCCTCTAAATAAAATATTAAACATTATAGCAAGCTATTTTAAATGTAAAATTAAAAATTAATATAAAATTATAAACATTAAATTTATTCCTCAAAATTTAAATATTATTTTATATGTGCGTAAATAAATATTTTATGTGTTAATTTCTGGCAGTGGCTTATTATTTTTTTATATTTATATCTAAGGTTATATATTTTTTTTATCTCTGCGTCTCCGCTGAGCTAGTGACAATGGGCTAACGATCTAAATATGTAAATAAAGTGGAATCCTAACAGCGCGTATCTGCCTACTTTATAAATTTTTCTAGGCTCAAATGCCTAGATGGCGCCCTTTGGTAGTGCGGTGCGATGCGATCTCCCACTTAGTTTGGATCGTTATAATATATATATATTTAATCTTTTACTTGAACTCATTTCTGACATAGCAGACCTTTCCAATCTAAAACCACTGTTGTACTTATACCCCTGATAAGCAATTGGTGTACCTAACCACAAAGAATGAACACGATAAATGTAAACCAAATTTTAAATAAATGCAGTATTAAGAAATTACATATAAGGCTATGAATGCAAGATTTAATAAATGGAGACCAAAATAAATAGATAAATAATTGATAAATTAAAATAAAATAGGTGAGTCAGGCAAAATAAAAAGAAATTAGGCTAAAATGTAGACAACTAAAACATTGAAAATAAAAATAATACAGAAGTTAAGGTTAGATATGAAATGGCTAGAGATAATGTGAAAACCTATGGCATTCATCAATCTACTATATTCTAAAAGGTTACTTAAATATTTTGTTCAGTAATAGGATTTATGATACTCAAAACTGGAAAAAAATTATCAAATATGGAGTCTAAGCATGTTGAAGGGAATAGCAACGATAGTGAAATGGCATCAAGTTGATTGGTGATACTGCATTTGAACTCTTTGAATCTTAATTGGCATCTCACATCCTTTTTCTCAACCCCTTTTCTCATTTCTCTCATAGCTTGCTTTATATCAGCATTTCTTTCTGAAAATCTCTTATATTTATAGGGAGCTACTCCATTTCTGTAGTCAGCCTAGTTTCAATGCTCCCAATCTTCATTTGCATTCATGTCTCCATCTTATCAATGTCTCCTTTCAAATCTTCTCCCAAGTAAGTCATACTTTCTTCCATCTTACTATTCATCCTTGTTTCCATACTGTTTATGTTGGCCTTGGTTGCCATATCTGCTTTCATACTGTTAGTGTTGTTTTTCATGTCACTCACATCAGCATTGGTTGCCATATCTGCTTTCATATTGTTCATATCAGCTTTATGCTCATAATTGTTTGGAGTACTTTCACCATATTGATTTTCTATCACCTGAGCTGCTTCGTTTCTGGGTGGTTGATCCATGTCAGCTACATCATCAGTCAAGATCTCTTGACATTGAGTAACCACTTTATTTTCACTATGTACCTGTGACAAGAAATCATCTCCTGTGATAAACCTCCCAAGTGGTTGGTCACACATTAATTTCACACGCTATGACAGGGCAAATTTATGTTATTCATTATATTTGTTAATTAACTCTTGTTATTTTAGATCTTATTTGTAATGAATGATTTTTACCCTTGGAATAAATCTCTTCTGTCACATTAGGGATTACATATGACTAGAAAAGGAGGGAGCCTTTAGAGAAATTAATATTCAACAAGTGGAACCAGACTGCAATCTGAATATATATATTATAATGGTCGAGGATAGCTGTGGAATTATCCAGTCTTACCGTATCTGCCGACAGAGGGCGCCACTAGGTTATTAGAACCTAGAAAATTTATAAAGTAGACAGATATGCGCTGTTAAGACCACGACCACCAGCCCAAGTCACTAGCTCATGAAGTAGCAGAGGTTTAAACATTTATTAACTATATTTTTTTTAATAAATAATAATAAAAGCAATCACTGTCAGTATTAATAACACACAAGATTTTATTTATGTATATATATAAGTGACGACACACAAAACTTGAAAAATAATTATATAAAAAAATTGTTTATTTCATTATTATTTACTATTATTTTTATTTGTTTTAACTTTTATTTTTAATCTTAGAAATGTTGAGTATAGATGAGCTACCCAGACAACACATTTAAAAGATCTTCAAACATTTGATTCCAGGCTAAAAGTCTGCAGCCACACCAATGCCCGCTTCTAGATATATATCAGCAACCAATGCAATGTGAACATGTTAGCATAGAATCACGCCAACAGGAATGTGCATCTGAACAGCATGATATTATTGGAGAAAACATGAGCTTCAACCAGTATAGGAATGTACTTCTATCTGGCAAAGGAATCATGCATGTAATATAAAGAGAAAATGCTACATATGGATGAGAGAGCAGTCCTATCTTGCCGACTTATCGTCTCAGTCCATAGAGCTGGAATGGGTCAATGGTGCAGGAAATACGTCTGCATCCATTTCAACTATATGACTACCTCTTTGGGGTCATACATTCAGTTGGACTCGTCGCCCTAGGTGCTAACACACTTCACATTACATTGATATAAACATCCATATATCTCTCCACCAGCATTGACACAACTACAAAACAAATAGTCCTAAATCAAAACCCCTTTAAAACTAACATATATTTAAATCAGCCTAGCAGCCATCTACACTCAACTAACATTTAAATCATTTTATTAATTTAATTCTAAAAAAAAATCTTTAGTTTAAGGTTTTAAATCATTTTTAAATGACATATTATATTTAATTTATTTTATTACAAATATACTATTTTAACCTATTTTTAAAATTTAATAATGCACAAATAACGATATGTGTTTCTATTTTTTACATTTAAGTTTGCAATCGCAAACCCCTACCCTATTACAAACAGATCTTACACTTAGCATAAATGAAAACATATAACACATATTTTAAAAAGATTACGTTTCAATTTTAGATAAGACTTAAAAAAATTTTAAAGTTTATAGAGTTCAGATTTGATCAAGATAGAAAGTCTATAATACATCTTTAAAGGAAAATAAAGTTCTGAGATTTTAAATTAAGAATTTATAATGTTTTTTTTTTGTTTAAAATGTATACTTTCCTTTTTTTTTCTCCTGGCTCGTTCTTTAGCGATGAAGATCTGAATTTATACAAGATCCATTTCTTGTGGGCGATGACGATTTATGAAGACGCATTTACGATGTTTTCTGAAGACAGTACCAGTGGTTCGATCCTGGAATCCATGGAGATGAAAACTGCCTTCGGCCGGCCGAACTGAAGGAAGCACGAAGAAACAGATTACATTCTTAGTGACGGCGACAATATATCTTTTTAAATATTTTACTTTCAGCAAAGCTTATGGAATTCAAATTTTAATTTTTTTTAATTCTCTCTCTAAATAATTATTTCTTTTGGATTTCTTTTTATAGTCCTCAGGCACCTTATCTCTGGAATTCAGGATTCATCAAACATATTCCATATCTTTATTTTATTGGTTAATTCAGTTTGTGGCCAAGTAGATTTTGGGTTTATGGCTAAGTAAATTTTTCCACTGAGGTCTGTGTCCATATCTTTGGGTGCGAAAAGCAAGTCTTTTGTTTCTATTTCATAATCATTTTCTTTTCCATTGTCATTTTGCCCTAAGGATCTGTTTGGAATTTTTCTTTTTAAGATTAAAAACTCTTCGCTATTATTAAAAAGGTTTTTATTTTATACTTTATTTAAAGATTAGAATCATTGTTTAGATTCTATACTTTTTTAAAGCTTATTTTAATATTTAAATCAAACATTGATAAATTAATAATTCGTTATTTGTGCATTTTGAAAGTTTGTGCATTTAATTCAGTATTAGATATTTACAAAAAAATCAAGTATTAAAATTTAAATGTAACGCATATATATATATATCCCGTTACAATATATATATTAAATGTAAACTTAGTTTAGGTTAGTCAGATTCGAGTTCGCTAAAATAATCTTATCTTTTTTTTTAGTATTATTACTTTGTACATAATAATGTCATTGATATGAATTTCTATCATTGGGATGACAGGTTTGGTAACTTCAGATTATTAAATTATTAACTTGATAGATATTCATTATTGACATATAAACCGCGTGTATATATATTTTTGTTATCATCTATATTTGTAAATACTATTTAAATATTTTGCATTTATTTAAATTTTTTAATCTTATCATTTTCTTTAACGTCAAATAAATGTTATAAAATCTGTTAAATGTGTTGCAGTCTCTTTAATTTATTAAATCAATCATTCTATTCATCAATAAAGCTAATGCCTTATGTATATGATCACACATTATTCTTTTATAATTATGTTGAAGAAAACTTACGTAAATATGTTTCACTAATTGCTACTTTTATAGAAGTAATGTGATTAGCAGGGTGCATAGGAACATCCCTGTTAATAGAGTCAAAAGTGAATTCTCCCTGAGTTCGAATACTGAAGCATAATAAAATCAAAAGAGGGGAGTGAGGTATGGATGAACTGACCCAAATTGTATCTAAATTTAATAAATGAATATTAAGCTGGATTATTGGAAGTGGGTGCAATCATAGGTTATGTACTTCATCGCCGCTCCAGCATCTTACCCGAAGACTCTAGATCCGACTATAGTTAGATGCAACACTCTTTTCCAAACGTCATCATCAGGACAATTACAACCTAAAAAGCTTTTTAAAAAATGTAATTAGTTAATTATTTAAAATTTTTCATATAAGTGCAATTCTTTCAACTACACAATCTGAAATCTGTTCTTATCCAACACATTTGCTAAAAAAAAAAATGTTATCCCAAGCTTTTAAAACTGATCATAATAAATAAAAACAATATAAAATAAAAATTAAAATGCATTTTTAATAAATTATAATCAATGGAATTCATAACCATAAACAAACTTAATTATTCAATTTATTACCAATATAAATTGTAAAACAAACGACAGCAATCATCAGTCATAGTTTGATACCGCTTAAAATATAATCATATAATTAATTGATGGTGGGGGGAGGGATGGATTGTCACATTTCCATTTCATTAACTGGAACTGTTTTTTTTTTAACTTTGATCCTTTGAGAATTGATTATGGATCTTTTATTTTGAATCCATCATTCTGCTGCTACTTTAAACAACTCAGGAGATGCCATCTCTTTAATACAAAATTCTACTATTTTAATATTTAGAGCTTTATTATAAATACATTATTACACATAGACTCCCACATACACATTACAAATTCTAGATACTTATGATTATTGTCTTGAATTTGCATTTTAAAAAATTTCTAGTTTTTTTTTAGCAATCTCTTCCAATTTTATTTTGGATTTAAACCTAGTTCATGAACTAAAAAGGCTAATAATATCTTATATAATGAAGTCCCAACAACGGAATATTATAATTGTAAAATTTGAAAGAAAAAAACATTTCTTATTGTTTATAGAAAAATATATCTTTCTGCTAATTTATCCTGTTCGTCTTAATATTGAATTATGCATTATAAAGCGTATAATAATAATAAAAAAAAACATTAGCAATCATAACAAAAAAATAATAAATATATATATTTGAAAGTTAAGTATAACTGATATTTTTAAAAAAGGTAAAAAAAAAATTAAATATAGAATGAAAATTCAAGGCAAGAAAAGCAGCTAAAAGATATATAGGGGAAATTTTTACTAAATGAAAAAAAAAAACATTATTAGAAAAGGCAATATGAAATTAAGACAAAAAGATTTGCTTGATTGTCATGGGAAAAATGTAACCATGCATTTATAAGAATAGAGATTATATTTAATTACAGTTATGACATTTTAGTTTTATTGTAAGTACATTGACATCCATCAGACTAGCTTAAATTAAAGCAAGACTTCACCCTTCAGTTAAGAAATTTTATTTATCAAATAACCAATAATTGGATGACTAACTAAACTGACCATAAGAAGACTATTTAAAAAGTTCCAGGATGGCTTAGAAATCCATTAAAAAGTTCTCATTCCAGTCAATTTGAACAGATCATATGAATGGCAAACAGAAGTACCAACATCTATAATGCAGATTCTACCATTTCTAAAAAAGAGAATGAACATACATTCCTATCAATGAATTATAAGCGTAACAATTCTAAATACTCTAATCTTTTCTAAGTCGTTATTTTTTGTTTTCCTTTTAATTTTTTTCTTTCCGGAGTTAGAATGCCCCTACTCATTTATGAATTACTTTTAATGATAATTATTATTATTTCATTTTATAAAAATATACGCATTTTTTTTCCAATAAATATTAAAATGAAAAGAAAAAGATTTGCAAAGATAGAAAATGTTCCTCTATAGTTTGTAAACTATATCAGATCTAATCGTAATTTTTTCATTGCACATCCTTAACAGTTGTTTATAATTTTGTGACTGTTTTCCAGGAAACCCTTTGATTTAGGTCGGAAGTGAAAGGTTTATTTATATAGATTTTTAAATCAAAAAGAACGAAAAATGTATACAATAGCAACTCACGAAAACTTTGTTTTGAGGTAAGGAAAATATATTTTTAAAAGGAGTGAAATCAAGTTAATCATGTTTCTGATTTTTCGTTTGATTTACTGCACTTTTATTAATTATTTGAAAAAACAACAAGATTTTGGTATAACCATTTTAATTTTTTTATTATTAATTTTTAATACATTAAATAAATTTTAGTGACAATAGTTTGAAAGGCTATAATATTTCTGTACAAGGTGCAACAAATCAATATATTCTTATTATAGAAGCAGCAGCAATATTCACATACTATTTTTACTTACAGTAGAATAACAACACAAAGTTGTGTTAGAAGGTATATTATAAAGTTTTTAATGAAGATGATATAGCGGTTGTTATTCTTGCTTATTCTAGTAGAATCCATAAAATTTATTGTCGATTTTTTTGTATACCATTATATTTTTTTTATCAATCCGTATAATTTTTATAGTCCATCTAGCAACAACTGACTGCAATAATTTTATCACTATCTTTGAATATATAGTATAGTTAATACGAAAATAAATGAAACTTTACATTTAATATTATTATGGTTGTCACAGCTATTATCGTTTCTAATAACAATCCGTTTTGAGTAAAAAAAAAAGTCTAATATCATGTATTTATTTTTAAATAAAACTAACATTTAAAGAATGGAACTGATTAAAGAGTAACAAATGCAAAGCAAGCAATTGACAGAATTGTATGAAAAATAATAGAGATATAATTAAGTGAATTAGATATATCATCATTATTTTCAACGTTATTCGAGCCACTGCAGGATAAAGATGTTTTCAAGTTCAATCAATAATTTTTAATCTCTAATCTTTCTTCTCCACATCACACCTCACACTTCAGACCACTCAAAAAAGTATGAAGAGATACATGTTATGAGAACAAGAAAAAATTAAAAATATAATTTATAGATGAGAGAACAAACAGGTATTGATGACATTATTGAAAGAATTAAGAGACTGAGGTGGAGTTGGGATGGACATATTACTAGAAGAGATGATAATAGATGGACAGTTGAAATCTTAAAGTGGTTTCCAAGAGATTGTAAAATACCTAGAAAGAACTAATATATAGACAAAATTAAATGGTATAGATAAACATAACTATAACGAAATAAAAAATGAGATTACTTGTCCAGGACACTTAAGTGCTCAGTTTTTTTAATCCAATATTATTTCAAATTCTCTCTTTCCAAACTTACTCTTGTTTCGATATTTGTTCATATATAATTACTTCTTTTCAAAATTTGTTTTTTTTTACTGGACCAAAACATGCAAAAACAAAGTAGTAATGTGGACAAAAAAATATGTTATATATTTTAATACATGATTATTATAATTTTTAAGGACAACAAATATTTTTTTAAAAATAAATATACACTGAATACACCAATTTAAATGATTATTTTAAAAAAAGATATTATTTTTAAAATGGAAATAAATTTTTATTAAAATTTATCGATCATATTTAGTTTTTAAATCGTTATTTAACAAAAAAAAAAATCCGATGATTTTATTTTTTAAAAACCTATAACATATTTCAGTTCATATTAAATTATTTTGGTCCAATAATAAATCAAATTAAAATTTAAAAAAAGTGATTATTTAGTAATAATACTTAGCAAACTTAACAAGTTTTATTATGCTTTTTAAGTATTTGATTCAAACTTCATTAAAACAATTATATAATCTTTTTTCACCATTCTATTATTTTACGTACATTGAAAAAATGGGAGAGGGTAATTAGGGTTACCAACAGCTTCAGTTGTCCTTGTGTCAATTCAGGATTACATAAAATTCAAAATATTTATAATTAAATCATTACAAATTGTGATAAAACAGTTTCTTATCACCAAGCTACAGTTAGTCATACGATTTTTTTCTAAATAAACAATTATACTTTAGATATAGAAGAAAAAATATAATAATAATGTGAAAAAATAGATAATTTAAATTGAATTGTCTTACTTTTTGATGCCAATAGCCCACTATAGTTATTTATTCAAACCATTCAATAGTGTTGGGTTATGCGTACTATGCCCACCAGGTGACATTGAAGAACCACCAAGAAGCCTGCAAGTGATAAACCTCTATGCAAAAATGGCTGAAATCGACAGAAAATTAAAATGCTTAAGGCAAAACATGGAAAAATCGAGCAAGTCTATAAAATTTAAATGCCTAAGGCAATGCTGGAGGCAAAATAAATAGTATGTGTAACCCAACACTACCAACTATTCTTACATGAAATAGGTTGGATTTCATTGAAATTGGACTTATCTATTAGCAAAATCAACAAGATTGTATTGATTCTATATATTGATCTATCTGCATTAGAGTTATGTTTAGACACTTTTATAATATATTAGGACTTTATTATTTCCTCTTAGGCAGCCTCCTATTTTCATTTTTTCCCTTTTAAAAATAAATCCTAAAAAGATTTACTGACTTAATCTTTTAAGAAAAATTTACAAAAAATTTACTAACCAAGGAATGTGAAAATGTTTGGTATATTCGTGTTAATATTTATAGTAGCTTGGCCATTTTTTGGTAGTGGTTACTTTTTATTTGTTTCAGTTTATATGTCCAAGAAAATTAATCTCTCATGAAATCCTAATGCATTTTTCAGAAATTAGTTTGAAACTAAATTTATTGGTTTAACTGAAATTTTGAGTTCACTGTTAATATGTAATCAAAACATAGGCTAATCTTTTCTATTTCTTGTAGAAAGGTATTGATTTGTGTATGAAAATTTTTAGCTGTTAATATCATCATCATTGTCATTAACTATCATCAATCCACTGCAGGATTAAGGTCTGTCCAAGTTCAATCCATCTTCTCTGATCTCTACTCTCTCTTCTCCACATCAACCATGTACACTTTCTTATTTCATCCATCATACATGTGGTCTTTTTCTGGATCTTTTACAATATCTTGGAATCCAGTTTAATATCTCAACTGTCCATATATTATAATCTCTTCTAGTAATATGTTTATCCCAATTTTATTTCAGTTTTTTAATTCATTCAATGATATTAGTAACTCGTGTTTGTTCTTACTCATGTATTGCATTTTTGATCTCTTCTTGTTACTCCTAACTTGCATCTATCCATACCTCCTTGAGTAGTCTGAAGGCTCTGCATTGCTTTTCTGTTATGTGTCTAAGTCTCAGATCTGTAAATAAAAATTGGTAAGACACATTAATTAAAAAATCTTTTTCAAACACATAGGCATATTTCCTTTTAATATTATTTTGTTCAATTTGTAAAGCAGATTTCATAATGATTTATGTTATCTTATATATTAAAAAAACAATCTATAAATCAGAATATTTTAATTAATCTTTTCAAATTTCTCTCATGGTAAAATAATAATAATTCAATTCAATTTATATGAGATATTTAACAGATATTACATTCAAACAACAATGCACAATTTTAAATTATTTATTAATACTTTCTAAAAAGATGTGTACATAAGTTTTAAACTTTTTACTATTTGATTCAAAAATATTTACAATACTGAAGTATTTATTATATCATTTAGGAAATCTTATTAGAACCAAATTTTAAATATATCATCCAAAATCTGTCTTTTACACAGTACATTGACATAATATATTTTTTCTTAATCAAGATATCTCAGAAATTTTTAAAAAGAAATTTTTAAAAAACTTTTCCAATACCAAGCTATAACATAACTTTCTGGAATTCCAAACCACAGGACCATAGTTTATAATTGATAGAATCATATATAAAGTAAGTTCTCACATGTATCGTTCTCAAACGTATAAATTCGTAGAATTAAATCCATGATTTTGTAGCTTTTTGCAATGGTATACTGGATAAGATATTAAATTTCAGTTATTAAAAATAATAGCTATGTCTTTATGATATTCTATCCTTAAAGTACTTTTTGAGGATAATATGTAATTAAACATGCTATTAGATGACATTTTAGACAATTATATGGCACAACATTTTTCATCATTAATTTCTAGATTGTTTTTTTGATATCAAACATGAAATCTTTTGATATCAGACTGTAAAATTTTATGGTTATCAAAGTTGGTAACACTATTGTATAATTTAATATTATAAGTAAAGCAAATAATATTAGTGCCAATAGCACAATACTCCATATTCAAACAATAAATTGAAAAAAAAAAAACATTGCTCCAATAATACTTTATTGAAGAACTCCAGTAATACTGAGATGCATATAAGATTTTATAATCCAATGAGACATAGGAAAGACTCAATCATTGCAAAAGGTTATGAGAAAAATCGGTAAGATGCAATTTTGAAAACAACATAGTAATCAATCTTGTCAAAGGCTTTACTCAGGCCATATTAAATAATATCCACTTGCATCCTGTTATCCATAACATCACATGACCACTTCTTATGCTTGTGTATAACTGTTGTTAAAACAGGCAAAAACTCACTATATATATTACCACACACAGCAAGCTACAGTAATCAATGGATGCCAGAAGGCTTGTGCATAAAATCCCCATCTAGTGCCTACTTATCCAATATCCCCAGACTAGTGTCTGGCTTGTGGCCTTCGTCAGTGAGGAGCCTTGGTTCTGAGAGCACTGTACCTAGATCTTAGGATCTAATGCAACCCTCCAGCAGCCATCTTTTATCTCCACATAACTACAAAACTATGAGTCTTAAACTGAAAACTCCTTAATGTTTTCAATCCAAGAACATTAGCTTATTTAGTCATATGTGTCTGAACTCAGTTCAGTATCCATATATTTTGGTGTCTTTGGTTCTTTAATAACCATAGCCACCACTATCCTATTAGGCAGGATTGGTTTTAAGCCAATAAATATCACATGACCATCACTTCTTATGCTTGTGTATAACTTGTTAAAACAGGCAAAAACTCACAATATGTATTGCCACACACAGCAAGCTAGAGTAATCAATGGATGCCAGAAGGCTTGTGCATAAAATTCCCATCTAGTGCCTACTTATCCAATATCCCCAGACTAGTTGCTAGCTTGTAGCCTTCTTCAGTGAGGAGCCTTGGATCTGAGAGCACTGCACCTAGATCCTAGGATCTAATGCAACTCTCCATCCATTGATTACTCTAGCTTGCTGTGTGTGGCAATATGTATAATGAGTTTTTTGTCTGTTTTAACAACAGTTATACACAAGCAGAAGAAGTGGTGATCATGTGATGTTTATTGGCTTAAAACCAATATTACCTAATAGGATAGTGGTGGCTATGGTTATTAAAGAACCAAAGACACCAAAATGTATGGGTACTGAACTGAGTTCAGACCCATATGACTATATAAGCTAATGGGCTTGGATTGAAAACATTAAAGTGTTTTCAGTTTAAGACTCATAGTTTTGTAGTTAAGTGGAGATAAAAGATGGCTGCTGGAGGATTGCATTAGATCCTAAGATCTAGGTGCAGTGCTCTCAGATCCAAGGTTCCTCACTGATGAAGGCCACAAGCCAAAACTAGTCTGGGGATAGTGGATAAGTAGGCACTAGATGGGGATTTTATGCACAAGCCTTCTGGCATTCATTGATTACTCTAGTTTGTTGTGTGTGGCAATATGTATAGTGAGTTTTTGCCTGTTTTAACAACAGTTACACACAAGCATAAGAAGTGGTAATCATGTGATGTTTTTGGCTTAAAAGCAATCTTGCCTATGTATGGCTACTGAACTGAGTTCAGACCAATATGACTATGTAAGCTAATGGACTTGGATTGAAAACATTAAGGTGTTTTCAGTTTAAGACTCATAGTTTTGTAGTTAAGTGGTGGTAAAAGGTGGCTGTTGGAGGGTTGCGTTAGATCCTAAGATCTAGGTGCAGTGCTCTCAGATCCAAGGCTCCTCACTGACAAAGGCCGCAAGCCAGAAACTAGTCTGGAGATATTGGATGAGTAGGCACTAGATGGGGAATTTATGCACAAGCCTTCTGGCATCCATTGATTACTCTAGCTTGCTGTGGGTGGCAATACATATAGTGAGTTTTTGCCTGTTTTATCCATAACATCCATAGTAGCATCTTAAATATTTATCAAATTGATATTAATTGATCTATCTGATATGAATCCATATTGTGTTTTTGAGATATTTAGATAAAATACTCATTATTTCATAATGGATATGGGTATCATATTATGGTCAATGTTTTTCATTTTTTATTTTTGAGCTGTTTTCTTGGCAATAAAATGTTGTCAGTAGTTAATGTGTTAATATCTATCAAATTGTACAGTAACCAAGCAAGATTTGGTTAAAACAGTAGCAAACTCTCCACACAGTAATGCCACCCAGTACAAGCCTTAATAATCAATGGATGCAAGAAGGTTTGTGCATAAAATCCTTATCTAGTGCCTACTCATTCAATATTCTCAGACTAGTTTCTAACTTGTGGCTTTCTTCAATGAGAAGCCTTAGATTTGAGAGCACTGCATCTACATCTCATGATATAAAGCAACTCTCCAGAAGCCACCTTTAATCTATTTAGTTTACTATAAAACTATGAGGCTAACATGAAAACACAATAATGTTTTTAATTCAAACTTTTGATGATCATGTGAATATTTGGTTAACACATTTTTATATGTACATGATGAAAAAGATTTAGCTAAGTTATCAACTGTTCCTAGAATCAACTAACATTTTATTTTTAACATCAAAGTGCTTTCTAATAAATAACCAAAAATAATCAAAGTTGTATCTGATACACATTTCAGTTACCCACATCATTTAAATAAATTGTTAAAACTTATATTTTTTTAAATCAAAGGCCAGACTCTGATCACGTAAACAACTTATGATGCCTAAATTTTCTTTTATTAATACAAATTATTTTTATAGAAAACAAAGGTGAATATTTTTTAGATGTTACATAATATAATAGTAATCTTTCATTTAAATTTTTTTGTAGAAATCTTTGAAACAAATCAACTGCAGAATTTACTTTGCTAGATCTATATATTTGTTGCCAATTAGCAGACTATTATATTATAAATTATAATAATCACTGAAAATTTGTAATTTCTCTTTGAAATTACAAATAAAAAGCTCAACTTCTGGAAACTAATCTTGTTTCAGCAATAGTCAGACTATAAATTGAGTTTACATTATTAAAATCGACCAATATGAAATCTAGATTGTACTGTCATTATCATCAACTATTTTCAATCCACTGCAGGATGAAGGTCTCTCCAAGTTTAGTCCATCTTCTCCACTCTTTAGCTTCTCTTCTCCACATCACCCCTGCACACTTTTTTATTTCATCCATCCATCTCACATGTGGTCTCTTTCTGGATCTTTTACAATCTCTTGGAATCCAATTTAAGATTTCAATTGTCCATCTTTTATCATGTCTCTTAGCAATATATCCAGCCCAACCCCACTTCAATCTTGGTATTTTTTCCAATGAAGTCAGCAACACCTGTTTTTTCTCTTACCCATATATTGTGTTTTTAATCTCTTCTTGTTACTACCAACATGTATCTCTCCATACTTCTTTGAGTGGTCTGAAGTCTCTGTATCACTCTTCTGTTAAGTGTCCAAGTCTCAAATCCATAAGTAAGAACTGGTAAAACACATTTATTAAAAATCTTCCTTTTCAAAGACATAGGTATATTTCTTTTTAGTATCAAGTTATTTCTACCAAAAGCACTCCAACCAAGTTTAATTCTATGATTAATTTCATCCATTATGATTCCATCTGTATAAAGTATTTGTAGCTGTTAACTTCTTCTAACTCATCATAATCAATCTTTATTTTCATATTTTGAAAAAATCCATTAAACATTAGACTTTTTAACATTTATCTTTAGTCCTACTTTTTTACTTTCATCTGATAACTCCATACTTCTTTGAGTGGTCTGAAGTCTCTGTATCACTCTTCTGTTAAGTGTCCAAGTCTCAAATCCATAAGTAAGAACTGGTAAAACACATTTATTAAAAATCTTCCTTTTCAAAGACATAGGTATATTTCTTTTTAGTATCAAGTTATTTCTACCAAAAGCACTCCAACCAAGTTTAATTCTATGATTAATTTCATCCATTATGATTCCATCTGTATAAAGTATTTGTAGCTGTTAACTTCTTCTAACTCATCATAATCAATCTTTATTTTCATATTTTGAAAAAATCCATTAAACATTAGACTTTTTAACATTTATCTTTAGTCCTACTTTTTTACTTTCATCTGATAACTCCTGCAACATTTCTTGCAACTCTAAAGCATTGTTTGCAAAAACAACTACATCATCTACAAATCTAAATGACTTAAACAATCTCCATTTACTTTCACTCCTTTAGCTTCCCATTTTAATCCACAAAATACTTCTTGCAGCACTGCTGTAAAAAGTTGTCTTACACTATTCTCAATGTTGACTTTCCTAGTGTCATTATGTAAACTAATTGTTGCAGTTGCATTTTTATAAATATTGTTTAAAATATGACAATATCCTGGATCTATATCTTGCGGATCCAATGCTTTAATCACTGAAGAAATGTTTATAGAATCAAATGCCTTTTTATATGCTACAAATCCAAAGCATAATGGCAACTCATATTCATTTGTTCTTTGTATAACTTCTCTCAGTACTTTGATATGATCTACTGTACTAAAACCATTGTTTTCTTGGTTGATGTAAATACAGAGTACTCTGTAGATAAGTTGTAATTATCTTAGGTTACATTTTTTTTATAAAACTGATAAACGACTGATATGTCTGTAATTTCTAATATCTTTTTTATAACCTTTTTAAAATATTAATACTGCATCCTTCCAATCATCTGATATATCTTATTATTTAGACATTTTGTATATATGTTTGTCAACATTTTTTTCTATTTCTTCATCTGCTCTTTTAAGATATTGATTATAATTCCACCATTACCTGGAGTTTTTTCCTTCTTCATAAATTTAATTGAATGTCTCACTTCTTCATTTAAAATTCTGGGCAATTTGGAAGATATAATAGATATAGGAGGCTTTTTACTACTATATAATTCTTGATAGAAGTCTTCTACCTATTTCATGATGTCATTTCTCTTTTTAGTAATAATTCCATCTTTTTTTATTATTGTAGATATAAATTTCTATTCTCTTCTACAACTTTTCTTGCTAGTTCACAGTTATACTTTCTTATATCATTTTCAACTCTTTTCCACACCATTTTACAAAATTCAAGATATTCATTCCTTTTTAATGCATCATTTTTGTATATCTTCATATTCCTTGTTTTCTTCATAAATTCTTTAGTCTCAGTAGAAATTTTATTGGTCAATTGCTGCATTTTTCTACCAGCTATCTTTGTTGCAGTTTTTAAAAGTGTATCAGTTATTTTCATATTAATTTCATTCAAATCTGAATCATGTTCAAAATCTACTAATACTTGAAACCGATTTGTAAGTTCTAATTTAAATTCATTAGAATGTTTCTGAAGAATAGGAATATCAACTGTAAATATTGTTTTTCTTAACAATTTTTGTCTTTCTAGTTTTACATTAACATGTATTTTGCACCTTACTAATCATTGATCATTTCCTGTGTTAAATCTATTAAGAACATTACAATCTTGAAATATGTATTTTCTGTCAGTCAAAATATAATCCAATTCTGCTGTACCTTCATTTGCATGTTTCCATGTCCATTTCCTTTTAACATTTTTCTCAAAAAAAAAATTCATAATATAAAGTTTTTTTTTTCTGCAAACTTCACAAGTCTATGTCCTATCTCACTTCTATTACCATAACCAAAATTACACATAACACTTCTTTCATCTTTCATTTGTTTACCAATTCTAGTATTAAAGTCTCCCATAACAATTTTAAAATGTTTACTTTGATCAAAAGATTTTTGTACATCCATATAAAAATCTTCTATTACTTTATTACTATGAGAACTTGTTGGGAAATAAACCTTAATTATCTGTCTTTGATATCTGCTATTACATTGTATAAGTAATCTTGCCATAGTCTTTTAAGTATGTGCATCTGAATAATTATGTTACATTCTGCCCTAATCTTGGCAGTGGTTACATAAATAAATAGTTTTATAGTTTACCTCCTTTAAATCCAGTCACAAGGTTGATGGTTAATTTTACGATGTTGATTGTTCTTGATGATTTTCTGCTCTTATTCACTGTAGTCTATGTTTATTCTGTGTTCCTTTTACATTTAATTTGATGCATTTAATTGGGATGGTGATGCTTTCCCATTCCCCCATATTATCCTCATGCTCCTCTTTAATTTGCATGTCATTACAATATATATGTCAAAATCAATCATATAATTAAGATAGATTACACATAACATTCCACCACCAGTCTATATGTTTCACATATTAATCATATATTTAGTAAATGTTGTATGTGACTGCAGAAAATTTTCCCGCATCTCTTGCTTTATTCTTCCAAGAATATATTGATACTTCATTTCTAAAAATCAATTATTAGTTTTTTTGTTCTTAAACATTTCTGCAGTTCTTCCAAATCAGATGATGAAAATAGTTATAACAAATAAGCACAAGTTTTAAATTTTGCACATTTTACATTCCAGTTATCTTAAGGATAAGTAATTTATTGACTAATAATGAACTACTGAAAATAGCCTAAATTTATTTAAAAATTTCTGTATCCAAACAATTTTTTTTAGAAAAATCTACCCAGTTTTGAACCCCAGATCATTAAAATATCAATTTGATGCACTGTTGACTTAGGCATAAGATTATCATATTATCTCAAATGCTTCCAATCACTACTTCAAATATTATCACTAGTATAAGTTATCTATGAAGTATTTTTAAGGCAAATGTTTCGCTAAATCTTTCTTCTTTGAATTCAGTTGTTCAGGAAGCAATATTTTCTCATCCACTGTAATTCTCACTCTAAGTTTTTAAAGGAAATTAATTAAATTATTTTTTTAAAATTTCAAAAGTATTAACTCTGTAATGAAGTATGTAATTTAGATAGTACATTTTTTACATTTTAGCACTTATTTTTATTGATTTTTTATTATTATATATTTATTATAAATTCAAAAGCTCTATTCACTTTTTGTCTATAATATTTTTACTTAAGATATTTCAAAGTATTATTATATGAAACTGAGTGATGAGATAAAACAGATATTGTTGGATCAATTTCCAAGGAAAGATTGTAAAAAAAATTCTGGCTAATTGAATAAAACAGTTGGGCTAATCTTGGTTTTTGAATGTCACATGATGTTTTGCACCATTGACTAAATGATTATTTTTTAGTCTTAGAAGAAACTTTATTCAAAGAAAAATATATCTACAGATATTTCAGTTTAAAGGGAAGAAAAAGATTATATATATATATATACACAGATATTTTAGTTTAAAAGAAAAAACAAACAAAAAAAAATTTAAACAAAACTAATCAAAGAATACCACAGTAAATACTTTCAATAGCTATTATTAAAAACATTTACAATAAATTAGGAAACAGAAAATATATCACACTAGAGGTTAGAGCACTGATGGATAAGTGACTAAGTGTCTGTAAAAATGTCTCTGATGGGGTGATTTTTTTTATCTTTTTGTTTTATTGTCTCTAATTTGTTTTTAAATGTGTTAAAATTTCTTGCATTGCTATTGTAAAAATAAATGCACCATAATGCATATAATATAAATGTTGTACTTCTTATTTCTATGAAGTAGGCACTTGGAAAAGACTAATTGAATTATAGTGGTATTCTTTTCCTGATAAATTTTTGTAATATATGATCAAGCGTATTGTAGGTTAGTACACTCAAAGGATATATGTTTTTGGTTCTTTCTGATCTGTGGTATAATTCACATATAATTTCATTGTTAAGTATGTTTCTCTTATATCTCATGAAATATAATGTTGGTAATGAACACATGTTCATTTTAAGTAAAAAATCAAAAAATTTGGGCTTGAGTGTTTAATACTTAAGTCTACATATTAGCTGCTTATTATTAATGCCTAACACTGTTAAGTTTAAGTTATGATTTGTATTTTTGTGTAGATGTTTATATATATTAACAGTAGTACCATTTGTCTTGTGGAAAAGTTATGTTAGAGTTAGATA
Source organism: Epiperipatus broadwayi (assembly GCA_028023455.1). NCBI lineage: Eukaryota > Metazoa > Onychophora > Udeonychophora > Euonychophora > Peripatidae > Epiperipatus > Epiperipatus broadwayi. Next base: position 222,075 of record JAQFVV010012836.1, read on the forward strand.
TTGATTTAATAGGTTGTATGATTGTATGCAGATATTTTGCGTATGGAGAAGGTTTGGATGATTTCTAAATGTGGGTATATTCTTGTCATTATTTTTTTATTAGAAAATATAGTGCTTTAAACACAATTATTATTTCAGTGTTAATAACATTGCTTTTTAAGTCACATTCATTTAGTATTTTATTCAATCAAATACTTTTTAATTTAGTTTTTCTAAATATCTTCAATCCCAATCTTGCAGTTTGATTATATTTCTTTCTTCACTCTTTCTTAGTTAACATTGTTTCAAACTTATTACCCATTGATTCTCTTAGTAATCCATTTATTCAAACTTTTAGTAACATCCCATCTGTCATTTTAGAAGTCCACATTTAAGAATTTATAAATGATTCTAATAATAATATTGTTCTAAAATATATTTTTAAAGTAGTTTTTTCAACCTGCTTCAGAACTATGCATTAAAAATTTGAGTAATCAGTGAACATCATATGATAGTTGTTACTATATCCCCATATCCACACCACTTTCTGTATTTTTCCATTATCAGTAATGATTTAGGATCCAAAAGCAGATTTAATGCATCTGGCAGCCATCTTTAATTCTTTATGCTATCAAGTTAATCACTGAAATTGAAAAACTCTATGACTTTAAACCCAAATCAACACATTTGCATACTGTTGTTAATTATAAACCTCTTCTATCATTTACCTAATATCTTATTGGTATTAATCTTATTAGTCAAAAGGAGGGTTAATACCAAGGCAGATGATGTCAATAAATATATAATTCCTTGCCAAGTGTCACAGATCTTTATAATCATATAAATGAGCTTTATTGGATTTAAAATTTTAAGTTTTCTTAACTTCACACTATTAGATTGATAGAATAAAATAATTGAAAGTGACTACTAAATGTATGGGTTTATTAGTTACAATTTTGAATTCCATTTCTTTACTGATAAAGACAAAAATCAGAAACTCAGCTTTAGATGTGAACATAATTACTTACAAAATTTTGAATACTAATTTTTTTTTGTGTGTGATTTTTTGTAGGAGTTGAAATGATAGCTATTATGGCTGATGACATTCTGCAATTTGTGATTGTTATTTGCTTATGTGTTATAAACTCAAATGGAAACCAATTACAACAAAATTCAGGTAAATTTAATTTCTTAAAAAATAACTTTTTTTTTATACAAAAAATATTTCATTGTTTTACATATTTATCTAATTGCAAACTAAAATTATGACATAAACTTTGTTACTTTACTTTACTGCAATATGATAAAATATTGCTTCTACTTTATTGAAGTCATGAAATTCTGTATTATTTAGCTAAAACCTATTAGCTATATTTATTCATTTGCTGTTCTCCAATGTATATACTCTATAAAAATTTTATATATAGCATTATCTTTGATTACTCAATAACTTCAGTTTATAATCATTCTATCAATATCCAATCCCATCAAAAAAGCAAAATAATATGCTTTTTGTGTAATATTTATCTATCTGTCTGCTAACTGTCATCTGTCTATATGATATAGTTATGTGACTCATGGCAAACAACAACATAGTAGTGTGTCTGCATGTATATATTGTAACCCAACTCATTCTATCATACATACAAGAATCTTAGTATTATAAACATATACATTAAGGTTACTTTTAAATGTTTCTTGTTTAAGATCTAATATAACTATTCCTTTTTTTTATTATTAATCTTGTAAAGATCTTTTAATCCTCTTACGAACATCTTCTAAGCATCTTATTGCTTTGATCAGATGAAACAATATTTAATTCTTAAAATATTTGAAATGTTTTTTTTTAATTTATGCCACTCAGAACTTGTCTTTTGAATATAAATTTTCAATATTAAAATAAATTTAATAATACGATTCATGAAATTATAATAGACAGCTCAGGGTAATATGTTTTTATAAATCCTTTTGACTCTCTATATTTATTCAATATCGAATGAAATCCTAGTTAAACTATAATAAATAAGACATACACTTCCCCTAGGCTATTGTGTTATCATAATTATGACAATAACAATAATATTACTAGCTTAAAAACCCCACATGATCTATTAAATTTAGAAGGAAGTAAAGAATAAGCTAGGATTACACCAGATATTAAGAATGGGTATGGGGTAGAATAAATCTACTTTAACATCTTTTAAATATAATCTTTTAATATGAAAATGTTTTAAAATGAAGATGTACATTGATTTGACATAATTAAAACAAATTGCAATGCTTTATTAAGCAAGTACATCTTTCTTAGATGTTCTATTATTGTTTAAATAATTTAATAAATAGTGACTCTTATAAATTCAAATGTCATGTACTCTTATAATAAATACACTAAAGTAATTGTATAATCTTTTATAAACATTTAATATTTTAATTAATATTTAAAATGATTTATGTTCAATACTTGGGATGATTTCTAATTAACAAGTAGGATGATGTGAAGAAATGACTATAAAAAATTACTTAAATAACAATAACATAGATTTATTTTCAGCAAAATAACAACAAATTTACAATTAGTCCATATTTAAGTCTACATAGATCAAAAAATTTCACAATGTTTCTTCTGCAAAATTTATCAAAAGGATCAAAATTAAAAATTGACATACGGCTTTATTAAGATACATGCCATTGGATTAGCAAAAAAAAATCCATCATATTAAAATCACTTTTTGTATTAGTTCATTATCAAAAATTCTCATTTGTTATCTCATTTGTACTATAATAATATATATCATATAGCAGTGTCTCTTGCATGAATATTTTTCATACTCAATATTATTAATAATATTAGCTTACCAATTCACCAATGATGAATTTATATGGTAGATGTATATTATCTATTCATGCTCAAAATAAATCTTAAAAATTTAAAAACCAATTGTTTATCATATGTACTTTTGACAACTAATGAAGCTCAAGTACAGGACTGATACATTTACAATGTATTTTTCAAATTTTAAGCTGACCAAGAATGCTCTTAGAGATAAGGTAGAATTCCTCAATACCTTGATAACACCACTAAATTCCAGATAAAGCCATAGTAAGATCTTACACCTATGTTATTATCATGCTAACCCTACTGGAAAGATCAATCTTTAATAATCATAAAGTAAGGCAATGTAAAAGTATGATATCATTACTCATAAGACATATCTACTTCTGAAAGTTAGTAAAGGATCTAAGATTTTTTCCCTAGTCCAGAAAATAATGAGAATGTGTATTAGGGACATAAATATGAATTTCCTTAGAATAGAAAGAGTCTTAGCTACAATTTTTAAATTATATGCTATAAGCATATAAAAGCTAGCAGAATAACAAATAAGAAGAGAGAGAGCTCAATTCTTTTATCCCTTCTGGAAAATAAGCTAGCAATATTAATGATGGAGACTAATTGCTCTCCATAAAATATACTGGCATGTAAAAGCACTCCTAAATATAGACAAAATAATTTTACTATCTATAACAAAATACCATAATGGCTAATCATTGTGAAATATGATAAACAAAAATTAATTAATACCAAATATGTTTCTATTAACATTAAACAATAATAATAAAATAAATCATAGAAATATACATAGGCTTATTCAGCTTACAGCAACATAATATACCTTCATAAATAAATTATTTATATTTTTAAAGAGAAACACATAATATTTCAAAATTTGTTTGTATGATAAAATATTATTCTGAGAACTGTAACCTTTAATGTTTTAAAATATATAGTAAATAACATGATCAATAATTTATGCACTATATAACAATATAAAACCATTAATAAAAACTAATTCAACCTTTTTTTTACCATAAATAAATTATATTAAATAATAATGTCCTTCTGTTTTATTCTTGTCCAAATCTCCGTTATTTGAAAATGAAGAAGACTGTTGGCAGTAGCAACTTGTGGACAGCAGACACATTCATTATATAAGATAATATCATTAAAATACTATAATCTATAATATAATTAGAAAATATATAATATATTTCTTCAGATATCCTGAGTAATTTTAATTCATTTTATAAGTTAATGGCAATTTGTTCAATGTATTCATAGATTTAAAGACTAATGAATATTCAAAGTACTGCAGTAAATATATCACAAATCCTTAATTTAGGTTTATTAAATTAAATCCATCTATTATGCAAAGTATTATAAAATAATATTAGCAATATCATATAGGATAATAATGTGCTCCAATTATTATTCTTTATTAACATTGTTGAACACTTGCAAGAGAGAATGTTTGACTTAGCTGTTATCTTAGAGACATCAGCAGTTTCCATAATAATGCATAGAGGGAAGAAATAATTTATTAATTTTAAACATTTGTACAGATTTTATAAAATTATTAAAATATAAAAAAAATATTTTACTTCATTAATTGAGATTCATCATGGAAAAAGTTTGGTATTTTCAATTATAAAGTTAATATTTTTAAACAGACATATTTTAGTAATTAAATAATTCATAGTAAGTTAAATTTTATTGCACTACCTGAAGAGAAATTATTTCTTTCATCTTTCAAGGAAAAACAAACAGAAATCTTATAATACTAAAAAAATATTGTACTGCTTTTTTAAAACAATACTAAATAATATTTATATTGGACTATTTCCATCATCTAATATGTGTGCTGAATGTCTTTAGAAAAGTTTAATTTTATTTAAATATTCCAAACGCATTCAATTGTTAGTAATATTACAGCAAACAGGTTTATGCACAATGTTTCAAGAGGTATTTTTCTCCTCTCTTCTTCAGGTGTTGCTGGCCTGATCAGTGACAGTACTAGCATGGGATTTGAACCTGGGTCCTTAGATTATTGATTATTGAAATTTAATGTAACTGCACCATACTGACAAAGCCAACAGTATATAATAATTTCATATACTTATCTATGAGGTTCCTCCTGATTTCTCCACTTTTTCCTCAGAGCAAAGTTGATTAATGATTTCCATACATTATGTATAGTCACACTAGGTTGGCTTATGGGATTTTTTGCCATTGTAATGTGAACAGCTTCTTTAAATTTTCTTCTTTGTACCTTTTCTTCTTTATCCAATTAAACTTTTCTAAAGACATTCAACACACATATTAGATGATATAAATAGTCCAATATAAAAATACAGTTAGAACACCATCATCACAAACCTTCAGAAAAATACTAAATAATATCTTTTAAATAAATGATGCATCTAAAATTAATTGTTATTATTGAATTGTAAATTATTTTAGTCAATTTTTTTCTTTTGCAAAATTAATTATTATTCACATAAAAATATTCACAATGTCAATTTATAGTTCTTACTTGAATTACAATTTTATTTTATGTAAATTAATTCCAAATAATATTGACTTGCAAATACTATAAAAAAGTCACTATAAAATTATTAGCAGTTTTGATAATGGTTTTGCCAATATTAGAATTAGATATTCTTTGAAAATTTTGATTATAATATAGATGTTCAATTTATTTCTAAAACTGACGATTGTTTTCTAATCAAAGAAATAGCAGTAACAATAATTTTTGAAGTTTTCCATCATAGAAAATTATAAAAATAATATTCTATATACTGTAATAACAAATTATATTACCATTCATTGCCAGTTACAGAAATTTTAGTTCCTTTGGTATTTCTGTTCAGATAATGGTGTCCAAACATAAGTTTAGCCTAACATACTGACTAATACAAAACAAAAGCTTTAAAGAAAATTAGACTTTTTTAAAATGTAGTAAAGTTTAAAATTCAACTGTTACAAAATTAAGTTGATTAAGAATCTTGAGAAAAGGAAGAGAAAATTAAGAGAGACTGATGTAGATTCTAGACAGGTGTAAAACTCATGTTGACAACTCATGTCAGATGTCATTCTCACCTTATTTATACCCTTGATTATATGATCATTTTATCAGATTGTTTATTTTTCTTTGAACTTACAATGTATCACAAAGGAAGGTTGTCAATCAAAAATAATTTAATTAAAATTTTAACCCTGCAATAAATGAATTTTGTTTTCTAGATTCTTAAATTAATTAAAAACATTTCCTAATTGAATAAAATTAATAAATTGAAATCTACAAAATAACCAGGATAAAATAAAATATTACATGATATAAAATTTATACTATATCTTTAATGAACCAAATATTAATACAATATTTAATATTTATTTATTATAATTTTAAATCTAAACTTATATCAGAATAGATTTTAAAATTAAAATTATTTTAAGATCATTTAAAATAAATAATACTAAATAAATATATTTATTTACTTATTCAAACATGTATTAAACTATTAAAAAAAATCTTACTTTAATTACTAACTTTTTTAAACTTTTTTATAATTCAATTAGTTTAAAAATATTTAGCTAGAATAATCTGTTTACATTCAAAGTTAATTAAGCACTATAACTTTATTTTTTAACACCAACAAAACAAAATATATAATTTGAACTGTGTTTTTCAAGTTTAAAAATCAATATAAGCTTTTTAAAACAGTTTTACAATTAAAGTAAAACCAGTTGAGCATTTAAAATTCTAAATTACATCTTATATCATTGATATTTCTAGTTTTTAAAAATTTAAAAATTCTTAATATCTGAAATATTTATTTAATCTAAAACTCATTATTACTTAAGTTGTGTCAAAATTATTTTACAGCTAATAAATAGATATATACTGAAATATCACCTGTAACATTTAACAATTATAGCATTATAAAATATTCACAATAATTTACTTACAGCAAACTTAAGGTATATAAATTTTTTTTATGTCTTAGCACAAAATTTAAATAAACAGTTAGCTTCTACCAAAGCTAAAGGTTATAATATATAAAGTTGAAAGTAAAAGTAAAAATGAACACAAAGTTTTTTATATATATTTTCTATAATACACTGGAATAACAGTTGAAGATTAAAAAATTTTGAATTAATTTTTTTTATTATAAAATAAACATTTAAAAAAGCCTAATTATTATTTTATTAATTCTGATTTTGAAATTAAAATTAACATGTTTTTATATTGCAATAGATATACCAGTAATTATAAAATTCCACTTTTTATTTTAAATTTTTTTAAATTAAAGCTTGTAAAAATATTTTGATCTTACAAATTTGTTTTGGAAGGGATTAATGTAAATTGAAAAGAGTCACTAATTTTTTCAATCAAGATTTTAAAAACACAGTAATTAAAAGCATGTTTTCTTTAATTCTATCCTGATTATAAAAATATTGAAAAAGAAATTAGGCTTCTTTAATTATATCATGACTATAAAAAGATTGAAAAAGAAATTAGGGGAAGTTTTTAGAATTTTTTAGTTTTGTAAATTATAACAGCATAATTATATGAAGATAGAACTGAAGGCAAAACTGTGTATCCAGACACTGCTAGTTCACAATGGTAGAGTTTGGATTAAAAATAAGAGTCTGCTTTTCTGTGTTTTCCATAGCCCTTATTGTGTACTAGATGGCATGCCTGCAGGCTAGAAAACTCTAGATTAAATAAAGCTGATTGATTATAGCTTTCTTGAAGATGACAATAAACCAGTCTACCATTTAGATGAGACCAGTTTATCAAGACAGTCCACCAGCTAGATGAAAAATTGGTTTATACAGATACTGTTTTATCTATAAGCAGAGATGCACAGATAAAGGTACTGCATCATATATATATATATATATATATATACACTTCTCACCAGCTATATATATATATATATATATATATATATATAGCTGGTGAGAAGTGTTACATATATTGAGAATGATAGTATTTTAAATAATTTCTTGAAAATGAGTTAAAATTCTAATTTAGAAGTAAAACATGTAAATAATTTCTGTCTGCACTATAAGTTCTAAAAAACAGGATTGATTCATAGATGATTTTACTTTTTAAAAAGACTCCAAAAATTTTTCTAAATTGGAAAACAAAAAAACCTAGCTGGAATATTTTTAGACATTTTCAATTAATTAGGAGTAATATGTTAAAAAGAAAAAAGAAATATTTTATGAAGAACTATCAAAAAAGTGATATTACTTCTTTTTAAAAAAAGAAATCTTTTTTTACCATTAGAAATAATGAATTAATAACTTTGATTCATACTATCTATATTCTTTTTATATATACACACATGTGTGCATTTATGTATTATTAAAAATGAAGTGAGTTTTTCATATAAGACTATGACAACTCAAACATGTTAATTTTTAAATTATTATGCAGTACATCAGAGTGCTTATATATATGCACATTTTATGTTTTTTGACATTGAATTAATAATGTATATTTTCAACATGGAATTAATTGTAAAAAAAGATAATATTTTTATAAGTTTATTACTTTGACAAATTAAAATATATGATATAAACATCAGTGTGCACATACATTTCCTTGGATACCTACATATATATGTGAAAACAGTCATTCTGTTCATTAAAAGGTGATAGCTTTTTTATCATTATATGACAACTCCCACATATTATATAGCACATCTGAATATATATATATGTAAAAATCATTATTTATGTTCATTAAAAGGTAATAGCTTTTTTTATTATTATATGACAACTCCCACATATTGTATACTCACTCCTAGATGGGAAATTCTGTTTGAGAATGTCTGATTTAATCAGCATCCATTCATAGCTGTGTTTAATTTCTGCACTCACTGAATCGATAAAAAAAAGTAATTTATCACATGGTTATTAATATTTCATACAGTCTCATCTTTTTTTTTTATTTTTAGGCTAGTCCACAAATGACATATATCCATGCACACACATTGTTTAGGTTTGAACCTTCCCCATCATAAAATGTCTACATAAATATTTCAATAATAAAAAAATTGACCCTCTAGTTTAAAATGAAATGCATAAAGATAAACCAACATACATGTGTATAAATAGATATATAACAATACTGATGAAACAATTAAAATAAAAACAAATAGCATAATAGTAATATAATATTTAGTGATAACAAAACTCTTAGTCATTAATATCTTATTTGATATTTGAGAAGGGAAAAGAGAGGAGAAGTAAAATGAAATGTCAATAGTTATTAATAAAATTTTGTTTCATATTACTGATTGCTTGGGCTTCTGCATTTGAAAATACTCTTGGTTAATTTTTTAAGCATATACTATGGTTGAGTATACATATATATGACATATGATTATGGCACATGAATTTCCTTCACAATAACTACAACAAAAAAAGTCTTTTAAAGCATACATTACAATTGACTATTTATATATATATGATGAATGGATTATAGTACATGAATTTCCATCAATTATAATGGTAATATTTCCTAAAATCATTGTTATAATGATAGCATATTTATGGTATAGCCATGGATTGTTCAGATTGTTCATTGTCTGGATGTATTGATAGGCTATCATGAATTTGAATCAAAAATGGGCTTTTTTCATGCTTTTTGCTTTTCTGATGTTTACTTCCCCACAGTGGAATGAGATGAGGCACTGTAGTCATCATTTTTTCCATTGTCAGCCTTGCATATATTTCTCTATTTTTCTTTCCATTCAGATTTGCTAGGACTCCTGATGGCTTTCTGATTTCCAGACAAAGTACTCTAGAGGATCATCAAGTATTTCTTTTTTTAATTCTTTCCGTGATAAAATATTTCTAGAGTTCTTTTTTTAAGATGAATTGCCACACCTGTTCACACATATTAATATACTAACTCTCACTTGAACATCAGTTCGCATGTAATAATAATAAAAATCCCAGCTTATCTTTTGGTACTTATCCATTTGTATTGTCGATGTCACTGATTGCTTTATGGTAATTGAGGTATTTACTATCCATTTGGATAGCTCCTGTAACTGCAGAACTACAATTAATTGACAGCTGAGTTTAAAACTATTTTGGTTATTAAACAGTAATCGTTATCAGTCTCATTGATACTATATGTGCTAATGAGTTTTCTCTCTTTCCCTCTTTTTTTTTTTTCTTTCTCTGTCTTTCTAATATTAACAAATAATAGTAAAAAAGATAAAAAATTAAAACATGAAAGATTAATTGATCTTCCTGACTTGTATGAAAGCATCTAAGTTAAACCATCTATGCATATATATATATATATATGCCCACATGCATAGTCAAAAGTTGATTTTATAATTTCCAGCTAAAATTAGGAATCCTGTGCTTTATCCATATTTCATTTTCTTCTCCATACTCTATCAGTGATTCTCTCTTGTTAACCAATGAAATGTATATAGCTAAATAAAAAAAAATTTATTTTTTTTTACTTCTCTTTTTCTGGAATAATTGGAGTCTCACTTGTGTTTAAAATTAATACTCTACAATATACAGACTACATTTCTAGATCATCATACATCGTATCACCTCCCAAAAGGCTGCCCTTAATGTTCATACATAACTTTATTTTTTAAACAGACAGCATTGATCTATCCTAACCCTAATTTGGAATGCCATTTTCTTTTTAGAAAAAACACATATAGACATGCAACTTTATTTTCTCCAGTAACAACACATTTTTTTTTCCTCTCAGAATATAATTTTTTAGGATCTAAGGAAGATTATTATGTATGCATTTGGAATGAGACTAATGAGAAAAGAAAGATACATGTAATTAAATAACAAAATTGGTTTGTTTCAACCAATCTCATGTGATATATATTGACAGTACATATTACTTTATAATTATAGCCTCTTTTTAAAGCATCTATATTAAAAAGAAATTGTGATGATAAATATTAAATTTCCAACAGGTATTAAGCTTTTGCCTCTTCAAACATATTTATAAGCAATATAAATAATATCTTTGTATAAATAGAATAACAAAATAATAAATAAATAATCAGCATTAATAAAACTAGATATAAGTTCCCATTTACATGAATATATCGATTTACTTTATACTATTAGTATTCATAAATAAATAAATAACTTAATCAATACTTACATGCAAACATATATATATAATAAAATATCTTAAAATTATATGAATTATTAAGATCTCTCAGTTACTTAAATATAAATTTAAAAACATCTTACCATAGCTTTTTTAATGACTTAGTAAACTTATTATCAGTAACAAAAAAATATATCAACAGCCCTTGTGTATGAAATCTTTTAAAAGTAACTCCCTACAGGTTGATTGATTCAGATTGAATCCTTTTCAATCTTAATGTAGGAAGCAACTATAGAAATGCGAAATTATTCTCTCGTGGGAAAATAAATTTTTATTTCATTTTTTCACCATTTCAGGCCTTTTGAGCACCAACTGACATATCTTAGTTTATTTAGCTCATCATTTTCATTATATTCAAGTTATGTTTGAGTGCCTAAGATATATATGAGAGTCAAATGCACATAATAAATATTGAGTAGCTAATAAGATAAAGATGTTCATCAAAATGTAGGATAGATTGAGTTCTAGCAGCTGTCACTTGTTGCACTCAGTTCATAATTATATAACTAAACATCACACAATCATCATTTTCTATGCTTACACAAGCCATTAAACAAAGGCAAAACTCTCCATACAGTAGTGCCATTCAGTGCAAACCAGGGTAATCAAGGGATGCAAGAAGATTTATGCATAAAATTCTATCTAGTGCCTACTTATCCATTATCTCCACACTAGTTTCTATAAGTGAGTGGCCTTGGATTTGAGAGCACTGCATCTAGAATTTAGGATCCAATGCAATTCTCCAACAACTGCCTTTTATCTATTTAGTTAACTATAAAGCTATGAGTCCAAAATGAATACACAATAATGTTTTCACTTCAAGCTCATTCATTTGCACAGTCATATTGATCTGAACCTAGTTCAGCATCGACATGTTATGATTCCTTTGGTTCTTTAATAACCATAATAACCATCCTCCTATTTTGTAGGATTGGTATAAAACCACTAATAGCACATGATCGCTATTTCCTATGCTTACACAAGCTGTTGAAACAGAAACAAAACTTTCCATACAAAATTCCCATCCAGTGAAAACCAGAACAATCAATGGATGCATGATGTTTGTGCATAAAATCCCTAGTACTACCTGCTCACTCAAGATTCAGGTTGCTCTTAGATTCAAGGTTTATTCTGGGATATTAAATGAGTATATTTTAAGTAGAGATTTTATACAAATTTTCTTGATCAATTGATTAATCTGGCTTGCACTGGATGGCACTACTGTATGGAAAAAATTGCATTTGTTTTAACAGCTTGTATAAGAATAGGAAATGATGATCATGTGATATTTAGTAGTTTTTTATCAATCCTACCAATGGGATGATGGTGACTGGTTATTAAAAAACTCAAATTATCAAAATATATAGATGCTGAACTGGATTTACACAAGTAAATGAATTTGGATTCATAGCTTTATAGTCAACTAAATAAGTAAAAGGTGGCTGCTGAAGGGTTACATCCCAAGATCTAGGTGCAATGCTCTCAGATGTAAGGCACCTCACTGATGAAAACCACAATCTAGAAACTAATGTGGTAATATTGGGTGAGTAAGCACTAGATAGGGATTTTAAGCAACAACCTTTTTGTATCCATTGATGACTCTACCTTGCATTGAGTGGCATTATTGTACGACAGTTTTGCATCAGTTCATGACTTATTTATCTAAGAATAAATCTCTAGAATTAGATATTATTCATGTTTCAATGAACTTTTTTAATTTTATCAGCAAAACAATATTCACTGTATGCACTTTGGCTCTTATTGACATCTGCTTTTATAGGCTTTGTATATGGGGATAAATCTTTCTCAGCTGGTATTCTTTCTTGTTTTTTTATTCCTGTTCTTTTCATTGTTTCTGTTTTTCTTTAATTAAATCTTATAATTATTTTTAATTGTTTTGCTATTGAATTTAACTTGTTAAATGGATTTGCAATATATATAGCGTATATATTTTTTTAAGTACAAAATTCATTTGCAACTTTTGGTAACTCTGATATACATTGTTTAATGGATATTCCACTTCTATTGCTAAAAGAAGGATGCCTTGACAACAGTTCAAAATTCTTGATTGTTATCTATATTGAGATTATCTAAGTATTGATTGGTTTAAGAAGCTGATGTGATGCACTGTGACTTCTCCTTATACAGTGTTAGAAATCTCTCAGCAACTATGTCCAGAGAAACCTGTTAGCCACTTTGAACCCCTTTCCATTCCTTTTCCCATATTCTTTTTTACCCTGCTCCATTATATTTCCACAACATAATTTTTGTCAACTCCATTGCCTTTAGATCTAAAACCCCCTTATCTTTTCCCAAACCCAGCATAAAAACAGATAAGCCACTTTTTGTATAATAAATGCTTGAAAACAGTTGGTCTGGAAATGGGAAGGTTCTGGATAGAGATTTTAAATATTTTCTCATACCACACTCATCAATAAAGAGCTTGTTTGAGCTATTGGTATGCTCTCTGTATTACATTTTTGTAAATACAAGCTCATAAAAGTAATGTCACATTATATATGACTTGCTTTTTTGAATATTATAATCATTTTGTTCATATTTATTCTTCCACAACTTTATTATTTGTATCCTTTCTGCTTTCAGGCATTTACTTTCAGTTAAGATGCATAATATTTTCTATACCTTTCTTACACAGTTTGCAGACTAAGTCACTCATATTTCTCCATTTACGAGTATATTCCCTTGTTGCTAAAGATCCTGTTCGAGCCTTAAACAGTAAACTACTTTCCTTGCTATTATTATAATATAACTTGCACCCAATATTCTGTTTACTTCTATAAATATTTAAACTCTTTTTACTCTCCATACTAGCTCTCCATCTCTCCAGCTCCCTATTCTTTATTAATGCATCTATTCTTCTATCCCTTTCCTTAACACTAAAACATGCAACAATTCCCCTAACACAATCATCCCACCTTTTGTATAAGTATACTGACATAAAATTCTTTACCTAAATCTTCTGAATAATGTATTACCTTTCGCCCCCATCTTATTGCCTGCCTTTTATTCATAACCCAAGTAAATACTATTTTGGCTATTCTTTTAATATCCATAAACTGCAATCTACTGAACATTTTCATTTTGCTTTTTGCATCTCGCATATAAAAACTTGATCATCCAATTTCTCCTAGAATTGCCTCCTTTGCCATCCACACTTCTGCATCTAATGCATATCTTCCTACTTCTCTTTGTACTTTTTCTAAATAATCTAATACCCCTTAGTAACACATAACACATCATTACCATATGTTAACCCTGCTACTGCCACTTTCTTCCATACAATTCTAGCTATATCACATTTATTATAGGAGAACACTGTTAATTTCTTTATTAATCCCTTTCTTTTCTTTGCTTCATTTATCAATTTTTTTCACATTCATTTAAGCAATTTCTCTGATTACTTAAAACGATTCCCAAATAGTTATATCTATTCACCACACTTAACTTTATATCCCCCAATAAAAATTCTTTGTCTTCTCTTTCCCTAATATTAATCATCATTACTTTGTATTTTTCTTCACTGAATTTAATTCCCATCTTTTTACCCATCTTCATGCATGTCCTCAGCATAACTTCGATGTCTTCTCTCCTTTCTGCACACAAAAAAACAGCAGCAAATAAAAGTCCCAACAATGTATGTACTGCCTTGCCACCTATTAATGGTATTTCTACCCTCTTCCTAGTCTTTCTATTGTTCTCTCCATTGCTCTCAAATACAACAAAAACAAAATAGATGAGAGAGGACATCCTTGCCTTAGTCCCACCCCATTTTTAACCTTAACTGATTCTATATTCCCTAATTGATATATGTAGTAATTATTTTTATATAATTTTTTAATAATATCCACTAAAACCCCATCCATTCCCAAATTTACTAAACTTACCCCATGATCTATTTCTATTTACTCTATCATATGCCTTCTCTATATCTATAAAAACCATATATAACTGTCTACCTGTATTCCTATTCATATTCATAAGTTGTGTAACTGCAAATAAACTATCTCCTACATGCCTATCTGATGAAAAACTTCCTTGAATTTCTCCCATTATATTTATTTTCTTCCATCCATTTTGCAACTCTTCCAGCCTCCATATATGAGAAAACTTTATATAGCACTGATGTTATTGCTATCAGTCTATAATTGTTTAGCTTTATATTATTCTTATCCTTACCTTTAAATAATAGCCTTACTCTTGTATTACTCAAACTACCTGGAAATGCTCTCTTCTGTGCCATCTTATTAAAACATAATAATAGTTTTAATTTTGCCTCTGCCCTAAATTCATTTCTCTGCTGTCCATCCATCCAAACCTCTTGCCTTTCCACCTTTCAATTTCTTACTTGTTTCATTCAGTTCATTTTTCTGTAAATCATATATTCCCATTACTATATGCTCTCATGTTTGCTATCCCTATGTCCTTCACATCTAACATCTTTTCTATATCCATTACATACTTGTTTAAGACTATCTCTAATTCTTCTCTAGAGCTACACTTTATTTCCTTATCACCTAATAAAACTAATTCTCTCTCCCATATATTCCTTCTTTTAATGTACTTCCAAAATTTTTTACTCTCATCTCTTCCACTTTTATTAATATCTTCCAGCAGTTTAATATTCAATTTTATTCTCTCCTATAATTATCTATTTTAGCCAACTTTTTTTTTCTAAGTACTTTTCCCATTTAGTATTAACATCTTTTTCACTTTCTTTGTTTTTAATAGCACACTTACATTCTCTGCATGTTTTGTCCCTCTCTTTTATACCTTTACTAACTCTCACTTTCCTATTACTTTTATTCTTCTCAGTATTCTCACCTAAAACTCTACTTGCCACTTTTTCTACTTCACCACACCAGTCCTTATACTCATCTCCAACCAACTCTTCCATGGTTTCTTCAACTTTTATTTTATATCCCTCCAATTTATTTTTATCATTCACCCTCCATCCACATTTTTCTCTATTTTTTTTACTTTTATTACTATTTTTTACCACATTACTAACCATTTCTATTATAAAAAAGTTATGATCACTATTACATACTCTCTCTTCATTATCAAACACCTTAATTTTTTGTACTTTATTCATTCTCTCTTTCTATACTAATACATAATCTATTGTGTAGAATATATTATTTTTAGACCATGAGTATTGTCCCTTATAAACATTTGATAAATTTCCAATGATTAAATCCACTCTCTGACAAAACCTCTTCAGCAGCTGTCCATTCTTATTATTTACATCATCAATTTCTTCAATATGATGATTCATATTCCCTATAACCATTATTGAAATTCTGTATATCCTTAACTAAGCATTCATATATGACACTATTCCACTCCATTATAATTTGACTATCACCAGTGGCTATATACACTATAGCCACCACCCATTCTTTTTTTCCTAACTTTATCTCAAACCACAAATATTCTTGACATTTAATAGTATTTAAATAATTTTTGACATAACTCCTATACTACCATCACTTTCTTCTTTTTCTTTTCTATTTATACCTTGTCATACAAAGTCTTCTAGAATAAGTTCTTCTCTTAGATGTGTTTCTACTACTGCTAATATCTCAAGCTCTTTCATTTTTAATTGCTTTGTTTAATTCCAGCCACTTTTCTGGTGTCCTACCACCTTGCATATTCAAATACCCAATTTTAGTAATTTCTTCTTTCCTAACTACTCTTTTATAATTTCTTTTGACTCTTTCGTCACCATTACATTTATAGATAACTTACTTACTATTAATTTTATAGACCCATTTTCTCTCCACATTTATATTTATATTTAAATCAGTTACCCTTTGATTATTACTTACATTCTGTCCATTCTTCTTTTTTCTGATAACACTGGCACTTAATCCCCCTTATAAGTTTCTCGAACTATATTCTTTATAAATCAAACTTTCTAAAACTTCACTTCCTTACTTTTCTAAATGCAATCCATCTTTACTATATAACTCCCTCTTTCCAATAAAAAAAATCCCACACATCCACAAACATGACATCATTCCTCTCACACAATTTTTTTAATCTCTCATTTATAGAACACGTCTTATCTAACATATACCTCTTGTCAAATCTTGGTAATAATCCGACTATTCCTACTCTTCTTTTAATCTTACTCAAATTCCTAATCAATTCTATGTACTCATCCATTATTCTCTCTAAATTATTTGTTTCTAACACCCTCTTCTGCAAATATTCAATGATCAGAAAATAAGATTGAGTTATTTATAATTAATATGCATATTATTTTTTATGCATGCGAAATTCACAAATGTTTCATTATTTTATTTTATCAATACTTATGCGCTTATAACGCTCGTTAAAGAAATTATATGTTATTAAATTTATTTAAAGCTTAGCGCTTTCAAAGCTCTATGGCTTCATAATCATAGCTGTGCAAAATAAAAATAAAACGGTTGATAGTGATGAGGGGGAGTATTCAAATTTATGTTAATTAGGATTTAAGTATGACATCAATTAAAAGAATTTTTTTTACATTATATTACTTTTATTTTATTATATTTAAAATCTCTCTAATTAAACTTAGTTAATTAAGGTGGCTTGTAATTTATTAATATTACTATATCTAGTTAAGTTTGTATTAAATACTAAAATTGTTAATTTGGATCTTTAGAACTATCACATAAAGCTTGAAATTCTCTTATGGAGTGTGTTATGAATATAAATAAATCTATTTTGGGGTTCATTAAAAAGAAAAATCATGACTGATTTTCTGTCAATGATCTTAGTGTTTTGACTATCAAGATACATGTGACTTTCTAATTTGTAGAATAATAGATTGAATGTGCAACTTTGCAATAAAAATCTAAAAAAGAAGTTCAACAAATGAAAAAAAAAGAGTTAGAAATTATTGGTGGATTAAAACTGCAAAGATTTTTCATTTATATTCAATGACCAAAATCATTCTAGAGTTGTTGTTTTTTTTGATGCATTGAAAGTTCCACATGAATGGTTTCTTAATCTTATTAAATCCAACAATGGCCTGCCCTTACATGATAACAAATATATTTTTAATAGGTGGAAGAAGTATTTTGATCATTTTTTGAATAATGTTACAAAAAATGAGATTTAACTTTTCATAATATATCCATTTTATCTATTCATTTAGATAGTATTCAACTTAGTGAAGTCAAAACAATAAAAAAACTGCAGGTCCTGATGAAATTTCTGGAGAAGTTTTGCGATATGGTGGTGATATTTTCAAAATATTTCATTTTTTTAGGAATATATAGATTCATCACTGATCTTAAGGATACTTTAATTGTTCCAATTTTTAAGAAATAAAAGGAATAGATGAAATTGCAATTATTATCATGGCATATCATTATTGTTGACTATAGCAAAGGATTCTCTCAAGAATTTTATTAAATAAAGTATTTCCAGTTGTAGATAAAGGGTTTGCAGAGAGTCAATATGGTTTTTGGAAATCAAGAAGCACTACAAATGCAAATGCCAGAAAAATGCATGAAAAATGACAGGAGCTAAACACACAATTAATATGTTGCTTTTATCGATTTGGTAAAGGCATTTAATTCAGTTAATAGAACAGCTTCAGCATTGTTTGAAATGAATTGTTTGTCCACCAAAATTTATTCATTATATACAATTTTTATGTGATGGAATGAGAGGAAGGGTTATTACTGCAGGTAGAAAATCTGAGGCATTTGAATTCAAAAGTGGTATTGAACAAGAATCTGTAATTGCTCTAACATTGATTTCAATTTTTATGGAAGTAGTATTTGGAATTGTTTACAAGTGGCTTGCTCAAACAGATCAAAATGTAATACAGATATAATGGTGGAATGTTTTAATTTGAACTGATTAAAAGCAAAAACTAGAACTTCCCTTCTGAATTCTGGAGTTACAGTATGCTGGTGATTATGTTACTTTTGTTAATTCAAATGACAATTTATAGCTTGAATGCAATATATGAAGACTTTGATTTTACTACTTCTGTTGTCCTTTTCAGTCAGTGTTGAAAAAAAAATCATCAGCAACTTTTCACTTGGATGATCATCAACTTAAGATTTTTAGTCAATTGAAATACTTTGATGATTTTATAAGTAGAAAGATGAAATTAGATATTGAGGTACAACACAAACTTGTGCTATTGTTGCTTTTAGTAAATTAAAATATAGAGTATTTCATCACAGAGAAATAATATTGCAATTAAATTACCTATATAAAAAATATTATTTTACTTAATTTATTGTATGGAAATGAGCACACTATTGGAGCAACATAAAGCATTAGAAAAGTTTTATTTAAGTACACTGCATAAAATTTTATGTTATTCAACTTTCTGGATGTGATACTATAGAATTCACTATTGTAAAATCACAACTTTATTGGATTGGACACTTAAAATGAATGAATAATGTAAAACTTTCAGGTGTTTTACAGTGAATTTAAGTATGGTTTTGTGAGAGAGGTAAACTCTATCTATATTATAATAATTATCTTAAAGGCATTCTAAAGAAGAACAGATGCCATTTCATCAGGAAGATATACACAGAATAAAATATACCAGAAAGCTACAATTATAAATGATTTGGAATTTTAGAAAAAGAAGTTTTATGCTTTCTGCTGAAGAAATTAAAAGACAGCATCATAAAATATCAAGTAAATTTAAAAAAATTGAATACCATGGGCTGTACATGGACATATTCATGATTAACAAAATTTTTTTGTATAATCATCACAAAACTCCTAAACATCACATGATCACCATCTCTTATACTAGCACATAATTGTTGTAAACAAAGGCAAAACTCTCCATACAGTAGTGCCACCCTGTGCTAACCAGAGTAATCAATGGATGCCAGAAGGCTTGTGCATAAAATCCCTATTTAGTGCCTACTCATCCAATATCCCCAGACTAGTTTCTGGCTTGTGGCCATTATCATTGAGGAGCCTTGGATCTGAGAGCACTGCACTGGTTAGCACAGGGTGGCACTACTGTATGGAGAGTTTTGCCTTTGTTCATCACAAAACTCATTTATAAATTTTTTTCTCTCCTTTTCCAGAGTTATAATGGCCATAGTTGTTTATGAATGACTCATGTCAATTCTTTTTAGAATGTCTCATATCTTTTTACAAATAATAAATGCACCATTCTTATATATTAAACCTGATATTGCAACTCCCCTACCATAAAATTCTTTCTACATTATATTTTTTATATGAAAATAGTTTAATTTCATTTAATCCTCTTCCCACATAACAATCATTAATTTTGTTTCTTATCCACCCAAATAATTTATTTTGATTATTCAAAATAACTATATTTATTTACCTTCTTCATATTTCTCTCATTAAAGACCTTTTTTGGAAATTCAATATTACTTTTTTAATTTTTTTCCCACTAAATTTGCTATCATTTTTCTTGACTATCTTTATCTAAGTATTATATCTATTTCTTACACTATTATCAGCAAAGAAAAGGTCCACTAAATCATACAATTCTTATCACATAGTTAAGAACATTTTTGCATCTATTCTTAATACTTATATTGATAATTTTTTTAGATGTAATGAACATAATATGGAAACATAAGGTTTTTTAGCTTTAATTCAATATAAATTTTAACTTCAGATGACTATAAATTTTCTTATTGATAAACTGAATAGTTATTATTATGTAGTTTCTCAATTAGAATTACAAATGCATTATTCATTTTTACATTTAATAAAATTGATCACAACCTAATTTGATTAATTTCATAAGCCACCTCTATATCTATAAAAGTAATACGAAATGTCATTTTTATCAATTGCATAATTATTAATTAATTTTCATCTATACAAGGAACAAATCTAAACTATCCCATCATCTTTCCAACTTCATTATTCTTTTCTAATAATTAAATTATTTTTTTGACTTACCATATGAGCAAATATTTTACATTTCACACTGAACTTATCACATTGGTCTATAATTCATCCATCTTTTATTGTCTTTATTTTTATTTTTAAATAATAAACTCACTCTTATATTTTTCAAATATCTGGGACTTCTGTTACATATACTAAAGTTTTAAAACTACTCAGTAAAATCGAATTTAAGGCAATCGCTCTACCAACTGAGCTATTCTGTCAAAGGCATTTGGTAGAGTGATTGCCTTAAATTCAATATTCAAGAATCTAAAGGTGTGAGTTCAACTTCTATTCAATAAAATGTTTTGGTTCTAATTTTTAGATTTATTAATATCTCTATTATCCATCCATACACATTATCTTTTCATTTTTACAATTCAAATTATTTCACTGTCTTTAAAATTATTTTCATTTCTATATGTTTGAGTAATTTTTATTCATTTTTTCACATGCCTACATTTTTTTATAATCATTACATAAGTATTAAGGATTTAGTTAAATTTTCTTTATTCATTATTAAATAATACAATTTCTCTTCCTATTATATATATATATATTTTTATAGATTTCAAATTTTTTTATTGTATTTTATTTTTCCAGTTTTATTATTATCCTCCCATAATTTATTACCTTCCTTTATTCTTTAATCCAATTTAGATTTTTTTTTAAAAATAATTTTCTCATTTAATTTCAATTTCACTTTTCTTTTTTATGTTTTATAATATATATAATTTTTCATGGTTTTTGTCTCCTAATACTTTAGTAATTCTAAATTTAGTATTATATTTAAAGTTTGACAGTTTTACCCAAAGTCATGCATGATACTTTTTTTATTTCTTAACATCAGTTTTTATATCCAATTTTACATATATTTTTTCAAAGCTGTATAATATTTATGCAATTTATTTTCATTCTTTATATTTTATCCATACTATATTTTATTTTTTTATATTTAGTATTAATTTCTGTCATATTCCTAGTCATCTTTAAAAATTATATAATCACTATAGTACACTTTCTCTTTTCTTATCAAAATTTTAATTTTCTATATTTTATTTACTCTTCTGTTATTATTTAATGCAAGCTTATTATATAAATCAACATATTGCTGGATTAAATGAAGTGTCCATCATATAAATTCCTAATATTTAAAATCACTCTGTTAAAATAATTTGGTATGGTTATTATCATAATTTTTGATTTTTGTGATATTTTTATTCATATCCTCTATAAACATTTAAAAATCTGTATATTTTAATTAAGCAATAAATTCTGCAGTTTCATTTCATTACAATTTAATTATCTTTTGTAGTCTTATGCACTATAATTAACTTTTATTTATATGTATTTTTAGATATTAATCATATAGGCGAGAGGACTGTGCTGGTAGGGACAAATGTCAGTATATACTGTACCCTAAACTCATCATATTCCATCATCCAAGATTTGAATTCTAAACAAATTATATGGTATAAGAATGGAGATGTTATTAACTCTGGTGTGCCAAAATCTCTAGATACATTTACTTCAGTACTTACATTAAAAAATGTAAAAATTAATGATTCTGGGAATTATAGTTGCAGGATTGCAAATCAAACATCATTTTTTCAGTTATGTGTTGGAAGTAAGTTGATTATGTGTTTTTATATTAATCTTAAAAAATTATTAAAGTTTGAATTGACATAGAATAGGTATTTATATATTAAAGCTACAGATATATATATTTCCTTCATGTTCGAATGTTAAAAATTACAAACGAAATTTAAGTTTAAAAGTTTTAATAAATTTTTATAAATAAAAATTAAATATCTATTATAAATGCACAGAAAAATGTATACAGTATAATTAATTATAAAGTTAATTTGTTTTAAAACAAAATATTTTCTATAAGTTTGTAAAAATAAAAAGATAATAGATTCTAAATTTTAGCGAAAAGTAGTTTAAAAGCAAAAAGTGTTAAAAGGTGGAACTAATATTCTAGAAAAAAATAATTGAAATTCTTGTAAACTGATTACTAGATTAAGTTTAAGGAGATAAATATTTAAAATAATTTAATTAATTAAAAAGGCTGTTATTCCTGCTCAAAAATAAGAGCTTGCAAATAGGATATTGGACAAATAAACTCGGACCTATAGCTAATAAGTCAAAGGATCCAAACGACAAGAAATAAATCTGAATTTTACTGATAAGATCGCTCCAAATTGCATAAATAGTGCTGAAAATAATTCTAGAAAAAAAATTGCATCTTATAATTTTGAAATGCTTAAGATTTAATTCATTTTATGATTTTGAAGTGCTTACAATTATTCTGCTTAAATTAATTCTTGCCTGCTTCCAGGATTCATCATATGCTGTTATTCTGTGAGTCAGTTAGTTAATCTGCCAATTCCAGCCAGATCTCCCATGCAGGAGTAAAACATGACCTGCCTGTCTCTGTCAAGCTGCAAACCCATTGATGAGTCCTGAGAAAAAATCAACAAGAGAAGATTCCATCTGAACATGCATCTACGATATATCCATCTGAGATAGTTAAAGATCTGATGTCCAATGCCATTAGAAGAACCAGCCTTTAAGCCAAGATAAAATTACTGCTGAAGCCTTCTAATAAAGTCTTAATGTCAATTAAACCATCATCTACCATAGATAGGATAAAGAATCAACTCCTCAAATATCTAGAGGTTAAATGTGAACAGTAAGCTGAAAGAATAAGTATAACTTTTAAAGTAATGCTTAGTTAATTATTATCTACAATCTAATGAAATATATTAATGAATAATATTCATTTTTAGTCTGTTTACAAACAGATATGGCAAGAGATGGTAGTTTAATCTCTTTATCACACCACTATTTAATCAACAATAAGCATATAAAAATTAATCTACTAAGATAATTAGCTTATAATTGTATAATTGTGATCTCTTGCCATGCTATTAAATGCTGGTATGATAATCAGTTATTTCCACTTTTTTAATTTAATAATAGTATGGTAACTTATTAAATCTATAAATTATGAGTAGCTGGCTATCATGCTGCATAGACAAGCTAGATTAAGGTTATGTAAATAGATGACAGTTAGAGCTAACTATTCTTATATTTTCAGGTAGTATTGATAAAAATGCATGACTGGAACTGTCAATGAGGTTTACACCTGATTTTCATTCTTATGTGATGCATTAGTATTAGATGATTGTAACATCATTTGCAACTGCTGATCCCTTACAACCAATATCTTATTTAAACAGTGATGTATGGTAGATGGTCAATTCCTACCACATGCCATCCATATTATTTTATACATGTCATAGTGATACATATGCGACTGCTGTTGTCACTGTATTTTATACATGTGGTGGATGGCTATTTCCTACCATAGGCATACAATTATCACATGCATATACCTTTTTAGTGCAGATGTGATTTCCTGTATTTTACAATTATTTTATTATGTATTGCATAGTAATATCATGGCCTGCAATTGATTGCAGCAATTAATTAGTAATACCATTTTTAGTTTATAAGCTTGTATTATCAACATTAAAAAAGGCCAGTTAACCTGTGTACAGCATGTATGAGAGTTGAGCACAGGTGTCTGTGCAGTAGATTGGAATCTAGTCAAACACTTAACATTAATAATATTCTACATTAATAGTATCAAATAGGAATTATTTTAAAATACTGAATCATTTCAATACTGTATACTACATCTATGCATAAGTTAAATTAAAATAATTAAAATTAGAAAGCTTTATTCACTATGAATTAAGGTAGAAAGTCACACTAGTATATGTTTGTGTTGTATATATGTCAATAAATAGAGTTGACTCATTATTTTTAGCAGTTTGTAATCTTTATTTGCAGTCAATAATTATAATAATATATTTGAGAGTCTTTGTTTTCTCCCTGACCTTAGCTGTAAAAGAAAAAAATGGTATTCTATTATGTCAGAATGTGGAATGCACATGTGGATGACCTTCGGGTGATTTTCATGTGAGTTTTGCAATTCTGAGTTACAGTATATATATATATATATATATATATATATATATATATATATATATATATATATATATATATATATATATATATATATAGTTATCTGTTAAGTAGATTACATTTACATATTCAATTCAATGAGAAAGTATATAAAAAGAAAAGATAATATAATGGTTTAAAAAGAAATTGAAACCATTATGTGTCTCATGGTATATAGCAACATTGTAGTGTGTGTACATGTATATATATAAAGTTGAAAAGAAAAGTAGAAATAAACACAGACAAAACTTTTTATAGGTATTTTCTATATTACAATTAAAAACAGTCAAGAATTAAATAATTTTGAATTTGAAATATTTTTATTATAAATTAAAAATTTAAAAAGGTATAATTAACATTTTATTAATTATGATTTTTGAAATCAAAACAGGCATGTTTTATGTTATAATAAATATACTGGTAATTATAAAATTCCACTATTTATTTTGATTAAAGAAATCTTTTAATTAAAACTAGTATAACATATTCTGATGAAAATTCTACAAAGTTGTTTTTCAAAGGATTAAGTTGAATTACAAAAGAGTCACTTTTTAAAATCAAGATAGAAAAAATATTTTAATTACTTTATTCACCCCAAAAAAGATTGGAGAGTTCTTAGAGTTTTACAGTGTAACGGGATATATATATATATATGCGTTGCATTCAAATTTTAATAGTAACTTTTTTTATCTAATACAGAATTAAAAACAAACTGTCAAAATGCACAAATAACGAATTATTAATTTATTAATATGTTAGATTGATTTAAATATTAAAATAAGCTTTAAAAAAATAAATAAATTGTAGAATCGAAGCAAAGATTCTAATCTTTAAATAAAATATATAATAAAAAGCCTTTTGATTTTAATAATAGCGAAGATTTTTTTAATTATAAAAAAATTACAAACAGATCCTTAAGGCAAAATCACAATTAAAGAAATGATTACGAAATAGATAAGAGTTCCCACCCAGAGATAGAGACACAGACCTAAGTGGAAAACCCAAAATCTTACCTTGGACACAAAGAATAAACCAATAAAATATAAATAAAGAAATATGTTTGATGAATCTGTGCATTCCAGAGATAAGGTGCCCGACTACTACAAAAAGAAAAATCCAAAGGGAATAGTTAGTTGGGGAATCAGAAAATTAAAGTTTTGAATTCATCTGTAAAAATAATTTTAAAAGTTATCACTGTCACCAAAAAAAAAAAATGTACTTAACTTCATTGTGCTTCCTTCGGTGACCGGCCGAAGGCAGCTTTCATCTCCACAGATCCCAGGATCAAATCACTGGTACCGTCTTCAGAAAACATCATAAATACAGCTTCATAAATCATCATCATCTGCAAGAAAAGGGTCCTTGTGTAAATTAGATCTTTGTCACGAAGGAATAAGCACAGGACAAAAAAGAGGTATAAATTTATAAATGATCAATTTAAATATAAACTCTCTTAAGCATAAAATCTTTCAGATTTTATTTGTGTCTAAAAAAATGAACTATAAACTTTCTTTCCTGAATAAACCTGAACTATCTGTATCTTTTATAAACTTTGCAATTTTAAAACTCGGATCTAAAGTTAACACATAATCTCTTCAAAATGTATTGTATTTTATTTTTGTTTATTCATGCTAAAGAGATCTATTTGTAATAGGGTAGGGGTTTGCTATTGCAAATGAATGTAAAGATAGAAAACACATCGTTATTTGTGCATTATTAAATTTTAAAATAGGTTAAAATAGTATTTGTGAAAAAAAATAATAAGTTAAATATAATGCTCATTTTAAAATGATTTTAAAAGTAAACTAAATATTTTATTTTTATTAAATTAATAAAATGATTTAAATGTTAGTTGAGTATAGATGGCTGCTAGACTAGTTTAAATATAGGTTAGTTTAAAGGGGTTTTGATTTTGGACTATTTGTTTGTAGTTGTGTCAGTGCTAGTGGAGAGATATATGGATGTTTATATCAATGTAATGTGAAGTGTGTTAGCAGCTAGAATGATGAGTCCAACTGAATGAATGACTCCAAAGAGGCAGTCATACCATTGAAATGGATGCAGACATATTTCCTGCACCATTGACCCATTCCAGCTTTATGCATTTTGGACGATAAGCCGGCAAGATAAGACCGCTCTCCCATCCATACGTAGTGTTTTTTTTTATTATTTTATATGCATTTTTCCTTCGCCTGACAGATGCACATTCCTGCAGGATAAAGGCCATGTCTTCTCCAATAATATCATGCTGTTCAGATGAACATTCCTGTTGACGTGATTCTATGCTAACATGTTCACATTGCATTGGTTGCTGATATATATCTGGAAGTGAGTATTGGTGTGGCTGCAGATTTTTAGTCTGGAGTCAAGTGATTTGAAAAATTTGTGAGTGTGTCTAGGTAGCTCATCTATACTCAACATTCTAAAATTTAAAATTAAAGTTAAAAACAAATAAAATAGTAATGAAACAGAATAAAACAAATTTCTTCTCTTGTTATAAAAATTAATTTTTTAAAGTTTGTGTGTTATTAATTATATACATAAATAAAATCCTTTTTGTAGTATTAATACTCAGTGATTGCTTTTTTTATTCTTTATTATTAAAAATATAGTTTAATTAAATATATAAGTTTCTGCATCTACTTGAGCTAGTGACTTGGGCTGGCGATCGTGGTCTTAACAGCGTGTATCTGTCAACTTTATAAATTTTCTAGGTTCAAAGTAGCCTAGTGGTGCTCTGTTGGAAGATGCGGTAAGACTGGATATTTTATCCTCATCCCCAACCATTATAACAGATACTGAAGGCAATATCATGAATTCAACTATTAGTACTAGTTCACTATGGTAGAATTTGGATTCACATGAAAGCAAAACCCAGATTTTCTGTGTTCTCCATAGCCCATATTATACTAGATGGTATGCTTAAAGACTATCCAATTCTGGATTAAATTAAACTGATTGAATGTGAGCAGTTACCTTAATTATATCTTTCCTCAAAATAAATCATCTACTGTTTTAAAAGGGTTCAGTTTACCAAGAGAGTCCATCATCTTACTGAAGAATTGAGTTTATATGTATACTATTTTATTTCTATGCAGAGAAACCACAGACAAAATATACTGCATTATATATATTGAACCGAGTTCAAATATGTGCATTCAAAACACCGGCCTCTTAGGCAGAGAAGAACATACTCGGAGAGTATGTATGCCCAAACGATAGCTATAAGGTATATAACTAGCGTTACATTTCCAGGACATAGCTTCTTCTTGGCTGTGGAGTTCAACACCAAGTTCAAAGCACTTTTTTTTGTTTGTGTATAAACACGGGTGCCAGCTGCTTATTCTAAAAGAATACTAAAAGAATAGACAACGCACTTTGAACAGTGGCCACTAACTCAACGCCTAAATCCACGACTAGCTCAGTTGTTTGTAATCACTAATAGATTATACTTAATTAGTGGTTAAAAGACTTGATAAAAGGGAATTGATAAAAAGAATTGACCGACAAATAAAGTTTAATTTGAAAGATAATTTATTAACTAACATTTATTTACTAAATTTAAACATTTTATACTTCTAATAAAACACACGCATATTTTAAATTAACATTCTAAATAGTTTAAATATTCTTGAATATTTTCATAACAGAACACTGGGAATTTATCTACTTTGACTAATAATATTGATATAAGGATCACGCACATATTAACTCATGCACACACATAATAATGATAATAAAGGACTACATAGCATTTGAAATTTAATCACACACATCAATAGTTCATTTATGTATGATATAGAGTTCATATAATTAGACTCTTGAAAGATTCATACGAATTAATGCAATGCAATGGCTATTACAGTATAAATGAAATAAGCAAATATTTTACCTAGGCTTTTGAATGTAGACGTAGAATTTTGTTCTCTTTGGTGGCTGCTTTCGGTGAGGATATTTCCATTATGAATGCTTACCAGCTGGCTGGGACTTTTCCTTGATGAGTTTCCTGATTTTCATGATTATTACTATTGGAGACAATTAAATACTGATGGAGATTTTTTTAAGATGTTAAGCTGACATTATTTCACGGGCAGATCTGCTGTTTTCATAGGACATCTGGGCTGGAGATAAACGTGCATTCCCAAAATCTTCTTAACACTGCATTTTGTTTCTTAACTGACTCAATTAATTTCTGAACTGCACTCACTCAGTAAATTTGTGAACTGAACACTGTCCGATAAAAAAAAGTCTATTTATATCTGCGACATGTTGTCTTTGTAATATCTCCTGCAAAGATCTGTTGTCAAATTCCAGTGATAATCATTTAAACATGTTTTGAAAGATTTCTTAATTAGTAATAGCCATGCAAAAATGTTGTTTGATATTAATTTATAACCATTGCCGTGTTTTTTAATGATAATCTCCTTTAACTTTCATTTATTTATAATAACATTTATTCTATTGTTGACACTCGCACATATATACGCACATATATTAGTTTTAACATTATTTTTTCTTGAATGAAAAAAGATTGGTATGTTTTTCTTTAATGAAAGATTATTTTAATAATATAATTTTAGATAAAATTATATGTGCCTATATCAATATAGGTACATTACACCGCCCTTCCTTTTGAGAGTAAAATGCGTCATTTTTGACCATTTTATCTCTGACAACATTAAATCTTAATTTATTATTCTTTCTAAGTTTGCTTTTTGGTATCTTTTCCTTTTCCATGCTAAGGGCAATCTCCAATTATGCTTTTCTTCCTTCTATGCTGGTAACATTGCTTACAATGTTCATCCTGGATAATGACCACGAGGACAAACTAAATTTGTGGCACAGGGATCTTTTATAAACGAAGCTTTGGCTGCCGATTCTCTTGATCGGACTTTGACTAAGAAAAGGTGGCTGCAAATGGCAGGAATTTCAACTGTCCATTTCTGACTTACGCCCTGGAAAACGATTGCCGATTCTCTTGATCGGACTTTGACTAAGCAGCTGCAATGGCAGGAATTTTCAACTGTCCATTTCCAACTTATGCTTTGGAAAACGAGGTACAAGATATGGAGATTCTCCCCTGAAAAGTGACTTACGACTTACTCTGGTTGTTGCCAGTGCACTTTTTAAAAGAGGAATGATCCCAGCCAATCCGTTGCGGGTACTAGAATTTATCCAGTCGAGAGCTTTAAACTTAATCCTTATCTAACTTATTTCAATACTACCCTCAACCCTTTAGATTCGAACCCTTATACGCTCCTAATACAACTTAGATTGACTTTCATTTATATTATTTTTAAATTCATTACGAACATTATTTAAATATTTAGTTTTACGATACTTATTTATGCTACAATATTATTTTGAAACTATCATGGACACATATTTATTTATATTACAATATTATTTTAACCCATTACTTTAACTTATATATTAATGTGCGTGTACTCCCAGAAAAAAAACTATTTTACTTTATTATGATTCATTCATTATTATTATTTACTACAGATATATTATACTTATTTGCTTAACTTGATTTCTTTTTGCTTATTTCCGTTATCTTATTTATTTATTTCAATCTACAACTCTACTTTTACATCATTACTTTGACCCATTTATTTAACTTGATTTTATTGATTTTTTTATTTATTTGATCTGTTTATTTACGAGCATTTCCTTAATTAATATGTGCGTGTAGAAAAAAAATCTTTTATTTTGCGAAGCCTACATTATTATTATTACTTGCAACATTTCATTTATTATTATTCATTCATTTTTAAATTTATTGTCTTAAGTTTTAAATAGAAGTTTCAGATTTAATTTATTAGATTTATTTACTTTAGAATAATCATATTCGTGCTCATTGTCCATTTCCGGTCCTTTTTGTTTATTTCCTTTACTATTCCGCCCGTTTACTAACACTTAAACTATGTCTGACAGCTCCTTTTTTCTTTGTACAAATTCTATAATATAAACTAACTTTCCTCTCTTATCGGTTCCGCTTTTATATTTTATTGCTTTATCTCTTTCTCTTTCCGTTCTGTTTTCAACTTCATAACTCAGAAAACCTTTATACCTAGACAAATTCCGAATTACTTCAATCTGGGAATATTTTCTTTTATGCTTTCTCTTTGTTTTAAATCTACATTTACAGCGAATGCGAACGTTTACTTTAACCTTTTTAAATTTTTGTAAAAACTTTTCTGCACTATCTACTACCTTGAACTTATGTTTGTCTACTTTATTTATCACAACGCTATCTGATTCTAATTCAATTTCTATGTCTTTTATCACCTCAACTTCCTTTTCAACTTTCTGACTTTCTTTAATTAAATCTAACTCTATAACTTCTTGGTTCTTCTCTACCTTTACCATTATCTCACATCTTATTTCTCTTACTTCTGCTCTGAGTTCTTTAATTTCTGTTTTAACCTGACTAATTTCTTCCTTCAATTCTGCTTTGAGTTATTCTTTGAGCTCTTGTTGGCTTTGCTCAAATTTCTGACACAATTCTTGTTGACTTTGTTTAATTTCTTGACGCATTTCTTCCATCATATTCATCATCATTTGCATCTCAGATACTTCTTCTTTCTCCTTTTCTACTAACTGGGGATTTTTAAAATACATTGGGCTTTCTTTCGGATCCATTTTCAAAAATTTCAATTTCAAAGTACTAGCGCTTATGTTAAACTAAATTTAAATATGACTTATTTATTTATTTTTTCTTACTAAGACAGAAACTCACACTAACTCCACCCTTTTAGTCCTTTTCTCTACCCGATCTAATGCTTTAACTCTGCCCAAATATCAACTGTCTCTGATTTGATAGCATACATGTCAAAATCTCTTTTCATTTCGAAAAAAAAAAAGTTTTCGGTCAATTTTTTTTTTTTTTTTTTTTATTAAAACACTTTTACATACGTAATTTAACTTTTTAGATTTTTATTTTCAACAAGAACAAAGTATTTAATTAACTGTAATTTATGACAAGTTCAGCCCACGTTGGGTAAAGCCATTTGAACTGCTTTCGGTGAGGATATTTCCATTATGAATGCTTACCAGCCGGCTGGGACTTTTCCTTGATGAGTTTCCTGATTTTCATGATTATTACTATTGGAGACAATTAAATATTGACGGAGATTTTTTTAAGATGTTAAGCTGACATTATTTCATGGGCAGATCTGCTGTTTCATAGGACATCTGGGCTGGAGATAAACGTGCATTCCCAAAATTTTCTCAACACTGCATTTTGTTTCTTAACTGACTCAATTAATTTCTGAACTGCACTCACTCAGTAAATTTGTGAACTGAACACTGTTCGATAAAAAAAAGTCTATTTATTTCTGCGACATGTTGTCTTCGTAATATCTCCTGCAAAGATCTGTTGTCAAATTCCAGTGATAATCATTTGATAAACGTGTTTTGAAAGATTGCTTAATTAGTAATAGCCATGCAAAAATGTTGTTTGATATTAATTAATAACCATTGCCATGTTTTTTAATGATAATCTCCTTTAACTTTCATTTATTTATAATAACATTTATTCTATTGTTGACACTCACACATATATATGCACATATATTAGTTTTAACATTATTTTTTCTTGAATGAAAAGAGATTGGTATGTTTTTCTTTAACGAAAGATTATTTTAATAATATAATTTTAGATAAAATTATATGTGCCTATATCAATATAGGTATAATATATATATATGGTACGGCTTGTGAGTTACTTTAAATTTCTTTAGTGACATTTAAAATCTATAATTTAAAAGTAAAACAAGTAAATAATTTTTGCTTGAATTAAAATTCTAAAAAATAAAAAAAAAGATTCATAGTTTTATAATTAAAAAAAAGTAGACTCCAAAATAATTTCTAGATTGGAAAACAAAGAACCATGGTGGAGTATTTTTTTCGAAGATGTATATACTTTTTTTAAAAACAAAAGACCATCAAAGAATTTAATAACTGATTCATATTATTTTTTATATATACACATGTCTATGTAAATTCTATGCATACTTTTAACATGGAATTAATTGTGAAAAATATATTTTTAATAATTTTATTAATTTGACAAATTAAAATATGATAGAAACATCAGTATGTAAATATATTTCCATGTGCACACATATATTGTTAATTCAGTCATTAATTATGTATTATAAAAATGAATTTATTAATAAGTTTATGACAATTCAAATATGTTCATAAATTATTACACCATATGTCTGTGCACTGATATATTTATTTTACATAAACCCATTATGAGATATTTATAAATTACAATGTGAGAGCTTATTTTTTATTATTATATGACAATTCCCATGTGTTACTTTTTTTAGTATTATTTTATGACAATTCAAATATGTTCATAAATTATTATACAACATGCCTCTGTGATGATATATAGATGGTTTACATAAACCTATTGGAGCATATATGTAAATCACAATATGATCACTTATTTTTTGCATATTAATCAAAATCAGAAGACTTAATTTATATGTGTATAGTCATATTCTGCAGACCTTAATTTCATTTTTTTGTTATTAATAAATTGATATTTCATTACTTAATCCTAAATAGATTTAAGATATTATAATTATAAATGTTGTATTATATCTCTTATTCACAATAAGTTATAGAGTATTTTCTTAGCTAGATTCATACATAACGGTCTGTTATATAAAAAAGGTTTATGCTTAGTGTTTGTGGACATCCAGTTAATGATGATCTTGGATTGGCACAAAAGAGATATCCTTTAAAGTCCATGCATTACATTTTATTCAGTTTAATATTTCTCAGAATTTATGGTACTAAGTGGTCAGAACATTCATGAGGATCAGCATGATTTAATATCCCAGCAATATTGTTTTTATTGTTATATATTCTGATGGATTAGCACTTAAGTTTGTACATTTAAATTTATGTATAAATAATCTGCCCAAGCTGGAAGTGGCTAAATAATTAGCCTGGTCTACATTAGACCCATTTCAAATTCAGTCACAATATGGACTGTTGATTTATTTGTATTGTTGATCATTCATGATGATGGATGATTATTACTTTTGTTAAATTCTGGTAAACTTATAGTTCTGTGCTGATCTCATGTTCATTTTTTTAATATTAAATTTTATATGTGATATTGAATTGGGGTTGTGATGATTTCCTTCACCCCAGTTTAACCCTGCTTTTTCAAATTTTTTATATATAATCACATGAAGGCAGCTGCATTTATCAACACAAAAATATTCAATCCTCTTTGAAAATTTTTATTAATAAGTAAAAAATAGTCTCTTGATTTTCTAATAAAAGGTTGCCTTGGAGAAAATTAAAGATTCTTAATGTTCATAAATGTGGTCTCTTTTATAAAATTTACAATTATAAATTAATCTAGTTTTGAGAAAAATCAGCTTTATATAATTGTATAGTTAAATAATTCAGATATCATGTGATGTTTAAGCACTTAAATAGTAAATATGATCAAAGTGATATTTAATTTTTTACTTTATTCAATGGAGAAATGATCAGAAGTTTTTATTCTTGAATTTGAACCATGCAGGATAATATTTTAGTAATGATCTTCAAATTCAAAATATTTTTGAGTTACTGATCACTTTAACTATTATATAATCAATTAGTCTATGTGTATATATGATATAAAATAATTTTATATTTCCACTTCAGAGTAAATAAACTTTTATTGAAAAATGCACTTGGCTATTTATTAAAGATTGAAAATTTATTAGTTAAATGATCATTTGTAGAATAACATATTAAGATTAGAACTTTGCATGAATATTATGGATATAAGTATATTGCATTTTTTATATAATCAATTAAAGAAAAATAGACCTTCATCTTAATATATATTATATACTAGTGAATCTTTCAATATGGTTAATAAAGCAGCCACTTCTTTTAATGAATATTATTTCTGTAATCTAATTTTCACTATAACTGTTTCATATAAGGTAGAGACTTGTTTCTATCCACTTTTAACATTTTGTGGAGAGGTGTAACCATAAATCTACGACCAAAGACATGTGAAAATGATGTACGATCCCCAAGATGCGTATTTCATGCTGAACCAGTATGGCCCAACAACCTTTTATATATATCTTTATCATTGTTCCATATATATATATATAGTAACCATTTTAATTGTGCCTTGTGCCATAATTAAAATAGTTAAATTCACAAAATAGTAAAAGTTTTAAATTTCAAGTAGGTAATATTCTTTGTGATTTTTTTTAAAATTAAAACTAAAGCAATTGTACTTAAAATTACCTTATATAATTTTATTAATGCATTAAGTAATATTCAAAATGCATATTAATAGTCTGTTATAAGTATAAATTTTAATAATAATGCTATTTAAGGTATAAACAATGTACTAATATTTATTAAAATAATGTAGCTTTTATAAGTAAATCTAAATTTTAATAGTTGTCAATTAAATCTATAAAGTTAGTTAACTTAAAATATTTTAAATAAATAATTAGATAATTTTATTGTTTACATTTTTATGGTATTATTTATATAATTGTTTCTTTTATTTTGTTAATATCATAGCTCTGAAGAAGACTGCAGGGCAGTCAAAACATAAGATTGTGTGTATATATAAGTACAATAAAATATTTTTTGCTAAAAAGTGTTCAAACTAGAGTGGATAAATTGCATTTATATATAGAATTATTATAAATGTAAAATATGAAATATGGCATGCTTATATGTGTAGCTGGGCTTTAAATTTTAATATATCATCAATAGTATTCTATCCCATGGACAGATCCAGAAAGTAGTCACAACAACAATTCATTTATTTTTCCATTCTATTCTCTTCATTGTCCAGCTTTTCAATTTTATGTAACTCTTCCCATCTCTTATATCCATCCTACAATATCAATCTTTTCCATCCTTTCTTTTTGCTTCCATTCATCATTCTCTCAAAAATGTCTTTTATTAAACTATACTTTCTTCTTAGTATATGTCCAATCCAGTTTCTATTTCTAATTTCCTTAATCTTCTTTTTTTATTTTCTCATTTCAAAACTTCTTCATTTGTTATTTTATTCATCCTAACTGATTTTTTCCATTTTTTTCCATGTTTCACATCTTAAAGGCTTCCAATCTATTTCTAATTTTTATTACTCACTGTCCATGTTTTACACTCATACAACAGTATTTAATTATATAGGGATTATTTTACTAGTAAAAATTGAATTATTGAAAATATATTTCATTTATTTAATTTTCAAAATTTAATTTTTACTATTTTATTTCTTTAAATTATAATCATGACAATGGAACGATTTTATAATTTTAAAATATCCTTTCAATCAGGATAATAATTCAAACCAATTAAGTATTAAAGAGAATCTAACCAGCAGTTTAAATAGTCACATATCTGAAAAATAAATATATTTGACTATCAAACACAGTTTTAAAAATTCTATTATATATTCACCAAAATAATAATTGCTCAAACACATGAGCTATAATTACTTTATATCTTAAGTAATTCTTTTTTTAAAGAAAAATATGGGTTCTTTACTTCTTTCATTTTCTTTCTATAAGTTTGTAATAATGGATGAACAACTTATCAAAAATGATCATTTTAATTTTATCAATTCTCTATAGCAATAATATAGAATTTCTTGGTCTCATTATTAATCTATTTTCTTAAGTAGTTACTAGTAATAATAAATAAATACCCATAGACTAATGTTTGTTTCAAAGTACTGATTTGCATTACTGCATGATTTAACCTATTCTTCTAGTACGATGAATCAAACAACCATTACTTTTAAAAACTGCAAAATCATAATTTACTGTTAGCAAATTCTTCCATTTAAATCAGATGATTTCAGGGCATTTGGAATTTCAGGAAATGAGTTTTTGTCTTTCCTCACTGGTCATTTTATATATCATAAGTATATTATTTGAATAGAGATGCACAGAAATTGTTACTCAGAAAAAATTTTAAACGCAGAACTACTTTAGTTTTTCTACCTTTTATAACAACTTCATATTTAGTTAGTATGAAATTAGAAATTACTGTTGGACATGTGGTTATAAGTCTAGTTAAGCGATTAAATGATTGTTTTAATCTTTTTTGCACTAATACGCAAAAGAAAAAAAAACTGCAGATCTTATTAAAGTTTTTAAACACTATTGCTTATCTTATATATAATTAGATTTTGTAACTAAAAATAAAAATTAAAAAAATTTAACTTGTAATCTTTTGAAATACACAATGTCTATAAAACAAATTATTATTGTATTTGCACACACAAAAATTCATAAAAATGTCCATTCAAATGTCTAAGATATAATTTAAAAATTAAATTATCTTAAATATCTTAATTAATTACAAATCTTTGTTTTATAAACATCCAATCTTTTATTACGCAAATCACTTTATGTTTTTAATAAATGATTATGATTATTTCATGTTTCGTCTCCTCACTTATTTCTCTTTATTTACGATTGTTTTATTTTATTTAATATAAGCATCCAAATATCTATCTTATTGCTATAAACTGACTAGTTCAATATACAGTATATGAAATACATTAAGAAACAGTCCATTTCTTTTTTATAAAAAGTTATTGAACATGATAGCTAGAGAGCAGTTTAACTATTAATTAGATTTAGTAATTGTTACATGACTATGTTGATTCAATATAAAATCATTAGTTATCATTACATATACGATATATGATTATTTATTATAGAGTTTTAAAAATGAATGAAATATTTCTACTTAATAAAATTAAAATTAATTCTTTCGAAATCAATTTACATTCAAATATAAGGCTGATTTAAGGTTGTTCTCAAATTGTCCCCCCCCCCCGCCCTATAAGTATATATAGAAAGACCTAAAATTCAATAAGAAATAATTATTAAATATGAAAACTAGAGAACAGTTCAATTATTGATTAGACTTGGTAATTTTCATTTGACTTTATATTTATTCATTATATATATATATCATTAAAAACCAGTCACCACTTAATCAATTCCGATATCAATAGCAATCGACAATTTCAAACTGTTGTCAAGGCAGTAGGTTTTATTAGCATAAAATTTTAAGAGATTATAAAAACATACATAATGTTAAACAGTTAAAGCATAAGTAATAAACAGGAAAAATAAAAATTAAACATAAAATTAGTTCTTAATGCCATTCTTATAGACAATTGATTATTAAATGTAATATGTCCAACCCAATAATTAAAAGGATTTAATATTTATAATAAGTTGTGATAAGGAGGATAAGAAGCAAGCAAATTACCAATATTTATCATACGATTGTCATACCTTATAGCCCAATCTTTATTTAGGCAGATAACATAGCATACATACATGTATAAAAATGAAAATATTGTTTCTGTACCTATAGATGTAACATATTCTCTCACTAGTGTCAAAATTATATTACAATCATACTTTGATTTACAGTCCTAAGTTTGAAGATCATTTGGGCAACAAAATTATTCTGAGATATTGAGCTATAGACATGAATATTTAGATATCTATTTACTGTTTAATATTAAATGGCTGGATTGGTTATATTCTATATATATAGATGACATGACTACCTAAAAAGCATTTCATGCTTCATCTGGATTTGAACCCACATCACTGCTACACTACAAAACATTTGCAATATATAACTATAAACCTAAAATAATAAATGTAAATTGTAAATAAAATAATATTTAAATAAATAAAATTAAATTTGGGTTATCTGATATATAAACAAAGCCATGTTATTATTTAACTTCTTGCCAAGGAGATAGTTTTAGAGTATTGATAGTTTTAAATTATTTTCTCATTAATACATGGAGCTTAAAAACAAAATAAGAAAACAGTTAATAATTATATTTATTTGGGACTGTTTTTAGGTACAGTTGAAAAATGTGATCTTGTAGACACGAAAATGTTCTGCCATCATAGATCACTTATTAACATTTGTACATCCAGACTAAAGTTTTAATTTTTCTTAAAGCAAGGTAATTCAATAATAAACACGTATGTTGTGTATAGTAAGAAAAGCTTATTTATTGGTTTTAACATAATATGCTAACTTCTATTGCCATAGGATGCTAAGCATGCTTTCAACTAACAATTAGTCATAATCATAGCAACAACATAATTCTCTGAAACTGTTGCTATGATTATAACTATGGATAGTTGAAATTATGCTTAGCATACTATGTCAACAGAAGTTAGCATATTATATTGAAATCAATAAATAAGCTTTTCTTATTATACATAATGTATGGGTTTATTGTTGAATTAAAATTTGTATATTAATTACAAAATTTGAGAATGGAGAATTTTTTATGGAAATGGAACAGCTACTGTTTTTATTTATTTTTGATTTTTCTGTTTTCTTTATGCTGATTTATGTAAATTCTATTCTAATGTACATACATTAAGTTCTGTATAACTCATATTTTTATTTAATATATTTTCACTATTAATATAAAATTTACACATTATTATTATTTAATTCACATCTAATTTTAATTTTTTTTTTCACAGCACTTCCACCAAAGCCTTCAAATATTACTATCATTTCATATAACTGGAATGATTTGAATATTAGCTGGACAATAAATAACTACAGTTCTTATGTTGCAACAAATTATACATTTCATCTTAATATGAAGTAAGTATTTTTAATAATGTATATAATTAGTTACATATGTTGTATAAATAGCTCGCAAATAATCTCTTAACAGGCTTTGCAGAATATCCCCAATCCCAGACCGGTTTCTGCTACTGGTTTCCTTAGTGAGGTGCTAGGATATTCAAGCATTAGATTAAAAATACCAGGACACCCCAGCACTTTATCTAATGGATAAGTATTAAGTAAAAAATCTAAATTTTTTAGACATTCATATGTATTCCAATCCAGCTATCTAACTTAAATAGTCATATGGGACTGAACCAAGTTCAGATACACCATATATTAATAGCTTTAGCAATACAAAATCACCAAAGCCTTAATAGCAAAAAATTAAATTACAAAGAAATCAAGTCATATACCACAGATCTAATCTAACAAGTTTGTATTACAATGTTATATAAAGAGCTCACAAATAAGCTCTTAACAAGCTTTGCACAATATCCTCAACACCAGACCAGTTTCTGCTATTGACTTCCTCAGTAAGGTGCTAGGATATTCTGAGGAAGCCAATAGCAGAAACTAGTCTGGGGTTGGGAATATTCTGCAAAGCTTGTTAAGAGCTTATTTGAGAGCTCTTTATATAACATTTGTAATACAAGTTTGTTAAATTACGGGTGATATATGACTGGATTCCTTTGTATTTAGTTACATGTATAAATAAATGCAAAAACAAACCATCATATGACATTCCTTGTTTACATTTAGTATTTACATTGTTATCAGTAATTTATAATGTATTCTATGTTTGCCATTTATGTAAGCATATGTAATCCTTGGAGGCCAGCAGTAGTGTCAGATAGAATCTAATGGCTAGTTTTAGGTCATTAAATATAGTGTTAATGAACTAGCACCAGATTAGTATAATTAGGGAAGAAAAACATTGAAACTTTCATGTCACTATCTTGAATAGTAAAATAGAACTCAAAGTAAACTGACAGCTAGATGGATATGTCATACCAATGCAGTTATTATTTAAAATGCATTTCACATGGAAATTTGGTTCATGATCACATAGATGATCTTTAGAATAGAGTGATGTGTGAATTATTGCTTTTAATATATAAAATGAATGATAATATTTGTATAGCAATATATATTATTCATCAGGACAGTTTACAAAGGAATGGATTCATCTTGTTGCTTTTTAATATATACATGTACATAAAATATGCACTAATATATATTTTCTTTAACAGAGAAATGCACACTGGACTATGATAAAAACAAGAGGTAGAACATTAATCTAACATAGTATATATAAATTTTTGTATAGTAATCCTCTTCTATGATATTAGCTATAATATTAAGTTCAAACTAACAGTCTGAACATATATAAATAATAGCACTATTTATTTTATAATATATGGTTTTAGAGTGTAGTAGAATTTCTGAAAGCATAAGCAAAAAAAACTCAAGTGATGTTTTGTTGATAAAAGATTTTGATATTTAATGCAATGCCATAAATATACTAACTCTTCCGTGTATCTCACCAATATCATAATTAATTCTAATTGATGAAAGTTTTTCACATATAATTATTGTTTCTACTTTATTTCTGGAAAATAATTTGGTATAAATTTTTTTAGCACAACAGTAGTAAATTTTAAACTAAATCAAAGGATCTTTACTTTAAACTTTTATTTAAAATGGATATCCTGTTGTAGAGTTGCATTATGACTAATTGATTTAAATAGCAAAATTTCTCATAGTTTTGAGCATATCTTCAGGGTTACTGAAATATCCCCCCCATTGATCATTTATTTAGTGTTAGTGTAATCTGACATTATTATTTTCAGTAATCTGAACCACAATTAACAATAAATTGAGTGAAATTTATATTTGCTTTACAGTTTTTTTAAATGGAATATTTTCATCTTGGATCATTAAAATAAAAATGTAAGAAAATTCTGTAGCTGTGCTTGGATCAAGATGATGTTGTCTTTGTTTGGTGCCACTTGTTTTCCATGAATGACAGTTTCCAAGATACTTTTTATTTGAATAAACTAGTTTTTAAAATTAATAAGATTCAATTAAAAATTAATGTCTTATCAAAATTGCACCTTATTACCATTGTTATTAACTGATCAGTTTTTCCAGAGTTTGGCAGTTGAGTATTTTAGACCATGTTTTTGAATCCCTATAATGATACAAGATGATAGTTTATTAAAATTGCACTACACTAAGCAGATATATTTATCTAGATAGTCAGAAAAAGTACAGTTTGATACTTTTCCAAATTATATTCCATCCACTTTTGATTTTTCATTATATATGTATAAGCTTTGTAAGGCAATCAAGTTATGGAAATTCATTGTTGAATTAGGATTGTGGTTGAATTTTGAATTTATAAAAAGCAGATTTCTAATTTCTAACATATTAATTTTATTAACTTTACTTTAATCAGAAATTTTTTGCAAAATTTTGCTGTATGGAAAAACGGATTAAATGCAATCAAATGAAAAAGCACACATAGGCTGTAACTTTCATCAGAAGTTTCAAAAAAAAAAACTTGTGCTTAAGGAAGAATTAAACATGTTTCTCTAATATACATTTAATTCAAGTAAATGTTTTAAATGCTTATAATATGTTTGTGAATAGAGATATTTGACAGCGCAATACATTTAATCCAAACTATTTATGTATTTCGATTTATCAATTTTCTTCTTGTTTATTTAAAAAGATTGCATTTTAACTTTAAATGTTCAATTAATTATTTTTTTTTCTTTACAGATAATAATTTCATTTTTATACTTTTCTTTTTAAAATTTTATTAAAATATATCACAAATTATAATTATTCTTGCTTGTTATATTCTTATCAAATGATATATTTAAATTTTTTTACATTTTGGACTGCTTGTCATTTTTATATAATGAAAACATCTTATTTTTTATACTTCAATTTAAATTATCTTTTTAAAAAAATTTAATCTGTTTATTGTATTTCAACCAGGCATACCAGTATTTTCTACATCATCTCTTATAATATCTTCATTATTAATATCATATGAAATTATTTTAAATAGACAATTTGTTTTCATAAAATATCTTTATGATAAAGCTTTAACTCTATATCAAGAACAGAATAAAATGGTATTATATCACACATAAACTTATATTTCAAAAACATATCAATTACAATTAAATTGTTTTTATTTGCAAGACAAAAAAAAACACCTTGCTTTTTAAAATATAAAT
Organism: Epiperipatus broadwayi; assembly: GCA_028023455.1. Classification (NCBI taxonomy): domain Eukaryota; kingdom Metazoa; phylum Onychophora; class Udeonychophora; order Euonychophora; family Peripatidae; genus Epiperipatus; species Epiperipatus broadwayi. The sequence goes on from JAQFVV010012836.1 coordinate 264,946, forward strand.
ATATTTTTCTGTTTTGTAGCAAGGCCAGTATTAAAAAAGTGTACCACATTAATCTGAACTCTGATTCCACAATCTTCAACTATTATTTATCATCAACCACCCCTGTTTTATTTATGAAATACAGTGACTACAAAATATTTATCAAAGGAAAGAATATTTTGGGAGAAACAACACTAGAAAATTTTAATATTACACCAGCTAAACATGGTAAGTATTAATTCAAACATCAGTTGATTCTGTCATTATGGTTTCTTTTTTTATGTAGTAATAATTTTGCATTATAAATTTAATCCATGGGCATTAAAGGAAAATTATTGATAATTCCCATTAACATTGGAGAAAACTCTTATAATGCTATAGTTTCTTTCCTCTCCAAAATGAAGACAATTAATATAAAATTTATTTGTATAGTTTATTGGTATTACAATCTAGTGTTAAATGAATAAGAAAAATTTTAGTAATTTTTTTATGACAATGATAAAATATTTATATAGCCTTTGAAGATGTAATTATCAGTTTATAAAATTGTATTTTATAAAGGTTAGCAAAGACCTGATGTTTTGAACAAGTATTTGATTTATAATATATTATAGTAATCTGTAGAATCTTAGAATGTAGTGGTTAGTTATATTCCTGTTGTAATCTTAATTTTATGATTTGAATCTGAGATCTTGAGCAGATAAGCCCCAGATAAAACACCTAATAAATACTATAATATTGATGGCACACAGGAATTTATTCTTAAGTCTGGCCCACTAGAAGAGTGGAGAAGACAATGAGACTTGCATATTACTTACATCAAAACTTAACTAAAATATGTATTAGATAAATTAGGAATCATGGTATGTATTTAAATTATTAATAGAGGGTTTGAATTCCATTCTTGAATTTGATAGAAAGGCATATGCATGATTGGACATGTAGAAGTGGAGAAAAAGATAATTCAAACAACTCAAATAAGTTACAATAAAAATAGTTTAATAATATGATAAATTAATTATATACATTAGTATGTGTGTGAATGAGTGTTCTACCAAGTCGTAGATAATTACATACTGGAATTCAAGCTAATGGTTCTCATATGCTCTTTTATTGACTGAATAATATATATAGACCCGAACATACATCTTTAGTGGGTATGGTATTAAGATGCCAATTATTTATTCTAAAAGATTACATAACATTGCTATTAATGCTTTTATCTATGGATGTGAAACATGGTGACCAACACATAATTTTGGGGAGTGTTCTTGAATCCATTACATATATAAAAAAAAAGTATTTTCATGTCATTGCGATCATGAAAATAAAGAAAATACATTTTGAAATTACATTTTATTACATACTAGAATGTTTACAAAAGATTCTTTTAGTTGACATTTGGAAGTAAGAACAATTTATTTCCCCTGAGGTATATACTATTAAATACAGAAATAACAAATTATGATTGTGAGACTGTATAACAAGACTAATACAACATTATTAATTAATGAAGTTAGTAATATTTGGAATTTATATATATATATATTTAAGCAGAGCACACTTTTAATATCACAACATTAAAACTAGGTCATGAAGCAAAAAGTTAGTAATAATTTAAGAAGTGGTGGTACTGACATAATGGCAGAGAAATAAAAATAAGGTCCAGAATTTAGACGAAAATGAAAACTAAGACCCCCTTTTTAGGGCAATGCTTAGAGAAATATGGTTGGGCATGGTGTGAGCCAGACATACTGGATTCACCGACATGCAGAGGCCTTTTTATCTGGGGAAGTTCCCAGGAAGCTCAACTATATGTTGGACAGAACATGAAGAGAAATCTATGGGTTCTATCCTGTCACAACCCCCAGATTAGAAGCACACATATATATATATATTCACGAAAATAGGCTGAATGTTAGTAATGCAGTACAGAAAGATGTCTCTAAGAACATGAAATAGTATGCTATAATTATACAAATAATATGCTATGCTGTAATAATATATGTATGGAGAGATTTCATTTAGTAAAAGAAACATTAAAATCCCCCCCCCCCCACTCCTTTTCTGCTACTTTAAAATGATTCAATCCCACTTTCATGAATTTTATAATAACTGAGATATTTAAATGGTTGATATTTTAAGAGTGTATAAAATAAAGTCAACTAGCAGTTATATAGAAAAACAAATACTAGATCATCCTTTCGGAATTGATTAAATAACATTTCAAAATATTTCATAGCATTAATAGCCTCAGTGATTGATTCATCCCAAGTAGAATTACTTCAGTCTACTCAGAGTTAAACAAATAACAATTTTTATACTAAAATCCAAATAAAATGTTAACCCGTGAAAATAATCTGGCGAGCATATTGATTAATAAGATATTGTGATCTGGTGGGAAGTTAATAACCTCAATCCATGGAAGTTAATTAAAAGAAAAAAAAGGGATTTTAGAAATTAAGCTCACCAGGTTTTTTGACATTGGCATATTAATAACAAACAAAACAGAGATATAAAATCAAATAATAAATCCATATAAATAATAGACTGCACCAAAGTTAAAGAAAGTTAGAGCATATGAGAGTGAATTAGATTTATAAAAATTATTTGAGAGCAAATTACATTTTTACATAATAGAAATATACAAAGTTAAATAATTCATAAAGAAGTCTTGATAGTAGGGTTCGAGATTAGTTAGGCAGGCTAGATTTAGTTTCAAGTGGTGGCCTAAAATAGTTACATTGCACAGTTTTAAGAATCCATTATAAAAGTCCGGCTTGTGCATGGCAGTTAAAGGATCCATGTGAGTTCTTCTTGGTAACAGCAAGCTTCCATTCAGCATTCTAGAGTTCTCATTTCAGGGGTTTTCTTCACTTCAGAGCAGCAGCAATATGGTATGGTAGTGGGAGATGACCCCCCAAGGATTATGTAGAGTTATTGGCTTTCTACTCATTCATTATCTTAAATTTCAAAGTAGCATGGAGTATGGTGGCAACACTTCTCTCAATGGTAATTCTTTTTGGTGTTCAAAATCAGCCATTTTATATCCCACTCAGGTATTTGTGGAATGCTTTTAACTTTAATTTCTAGCCCAAAACCCAATCTTCAATCTATCAGAAATCGTATGTTTTCTTTGTCCATTGTTTTTGGAGATGCGATTGTTAGATAATGTTCCAAAAATGTATTCAAATCTATTTCCAGATTGTAAATAGATTTGACAAAAATGTTTATAATAAAAGTACAATCCATTAGTTTTATTCCCCATTTTACTTTTAGTAAACCTTTAATTAAAAATTCTTTCCCAAGACTAAAACAATATTATATTTCCACCCTTTAATTATTTTTGGACAATTAACGGTTGCATCTTCCATCTTGGATTTTTGAGAAATATACAATTTAATAAGGCAAAACTCTCTACATGTATTGTCATTCAGTGCAAGTCAGAGTAATCAATGGATTCCAGAAGGCTTGTGCATAAAATCCCCCAAAAATCCCCATCCAGTGCCTACTCATCCAATATCCCCAGACTAGTTTCTGACTTACTCTGACTTGCACTGTGTGGCAATATGTATAGAGAGTTTTGCCTGTTTTAATAACAGTTATGAGCAAGCATAAGAAATGGTGATCATGTGAAATATACAATTTAATTAAAAATATATATAATTTTTTTTTTTATAAACATACAATAAATTTTTTATAAGATTAATATTTTGTTAGTATATCTGCTCCTGTAATATATTTATACACCTTAACCGCACCTTTATATTTTAATAGAAAAAAGAATTAATAATGAAGCTCAATCTTGAGTTAAGATTGACTGCTTCAATATCTTGTATGGGATTATTACAATCAGTAAACTTTCTTACAATGATAATTTTAAAAAGTGGCCACTTTAATCTGAACCCCAATTTAATAATAACTCAACTTAATTAACTGAGATGGTCTTTTTACATCTGGTCCTAAATTTAATAATAACTCTACTTTATTATCTGATGTTGTATTTTTTGACTCTGATCTCAAATTTACAAAACAAATCAGGGAATAAATTCAACATACAGATATAGGATACTTTAAACATTCAACAGTAATCAAACAACAACATTCATATTGTGATTTTAACACACATAAAATCTAATTCATGGTAATTAATGTGTGAGTTAATTTATGTACAAATAAACTTGATAAAATTTCACAATAAATCTTTAATATAAATTTCTAATAATTATACTACCGCTTATTATTTCTATACTTGAACACTTCTAGTTAAATATTTTACACACACACACATTTTGTGTGTTTAAAATGAATATTGCATCATTGATATTTTATTTAACTTTACATATTTTCTGACAATTTCTACATAAAAAGAAATCTTTGTTTATTATTTTTGTTTTGAAAGGAGATAAAATTTTAAGTAATCATATATATAATAAAAGAAACGATGAAGTGAATTTTGTATTTTAGCTGTTTTAAATTTCTTTATAAATGCTCAACTGCAAATAAATATTTTTTAAAAAAGAAAACATTCACTTTTTTCTTTGATTAATTAATTCAATAATATAATATATAAACACTTTATACATAATAAAACATCATTCATTAGAATGAAGATATTCTAAGATTATGATAAAATAATACATAACATTGTTAACATCAGATTAATCGAAAAACCTTTTTTGACTTACATAGCATAAAGTTATGTTGACAGTATTTTCTCTTCAGTTCATTGTGACAATTTTTAGGTGAGCTAACATTTATCCATCAATGGCTAACATTAATATATTCCATTTATAAGTACATTCCTTTTTTTACAAGTTATTATGCTGTTAATTATTAGATTCCTGTTCTCGAAATTGTTTGGGGTTTATGATTTTTTTTTTCATTTTGATTATAGATTTCTTCGAAATACCTTGATCAAATTCATCAGGAGATCCAGATTAGACTTCAGGAATCTAGTCATCCTAATAGCAGTTCAATAAAACTGGAATAAAGAAAAAATATTGTCTCATTAATTTCAAAAAAATCTGAATATATATTTGATCTCTTGTTTAGAATATATTTGATAACTTCTTATTAACTATACTTTAATTTATCTTAGTTTATTTTAATAACATGAATTTTCAAAGCATTATCATTATTTGATTGATTGAAAATTAAAACACTATCATTATTGAATTGTTTGAATTTTTACAGTTTTTGAAACTCATATAACAAACTTCAAAATGCAAGCTTAAATTTAAAAACAGACGCAATCTTTTAATTACATTATTTTTAATCTGTTTATTTAAACCAAAACGTAGATTATTTAAAAACAGACGCAATCTTTTAATTACATTATTTTTAATCTGTTTATTTAAACCAAAACGTAGATTATTTTAAAATTTATTTTTTTAAGCATTAGCATACTTAATTGTGTTGTTTTGCAAAACATTTTTGCCAAGTAGTTTTAAACATACATTCTTTTAATCTTTGATAAAAGAAACAGTTTTAACATATTTTATATAATTTATTAGTTTCTCTTAAATTTAAATACTTTTATCGAACCTATTTTATTATTTATAATAATTTTAAAATATGAGTTTTAATACTTTATTTTAATATTTGAACATTATGTTTTGTATAACTTTTTTTGAAACCATTGTATCACTATATTTATTAACTATTCTCACAACACCCGAAAAACAACTCACTATCATGTGGAAGATCACCCGACTAACAGTGAAATGAATTATTCATTTCAATACTATTTTCTAATTGAATCACCAGAGAAGTTTTTGAGTAATTGATAATAATAATGTTACAGACCTCCCTTCCAAAAAAAATCAAAACAAAAAAAAAATCTAATCAATACAATAAAAAAATACTATCAGAATCTCTGTAACTTTGATAAGAAAAAACAAAATTGTTTATTCTTTAAAAAAGTCACATAAAAAATAAATACAAATTCCTTAATAATTTTACTTTATATTTATTAATTAATTCCACCTTTATAAAAGAAAAAATCAATTAAATTTTTTTAAAATTATATATATATAATACAAAATGAAATATAAAGATCTTTTTTTTTGTAACAAAATATATGAAAGTGAAAGAAAATTCTTGTCCCTAAACAAAGCTGAATAAATTTTTTAAAAAGAGAAATGTAAAATATTAAAAAACAAATACCTCCTATATCTATTATATCTTCTGAATTTCCCAAGATTTTAAATAAAGAAGTGAGAAATACAATTACATTTATGAAAAAGGAAAAAAAATCCAGGTAATGATGGAATTATAATTGATATATTATAAGAAGCAGGTGAAGAAATATTTTTTTTGGCAAAGTTGTATACCAAATGTCTAAATGATAAAGATATACCAAATGATTGGAAGAATGTAGTATTAATATTAATATTTAAAAAAAAGTGATAAAGAAGATATTAGAAATGACAGACATCAATCTTTTATCAGTTTTATACAAAATTTTTACCAAGATAATTACAACTTGTCTACAGAGAACATTGGATTTCAATGAGCCAAAAGAACAAGCTGGATTTAAAAGTGGTTTTAGTACAGTAGATCATATTGTAGTATTAAGAGAAGTTGCAGAAAAGATAAATTAATGTGAGATGTCATTATGTTTTAGATTTGTTGATTATGAAAAGGCATTTGATTCTATAAATATTTCTTCAGTGACTAAAGCATTGGATCATCAAGATATAGACTCAGATTATTGTCATATTCTGAAGAATATTTATAAAAATGCAACAGCAACAGATTGCATAAAGTTACTAGGAAGGTTAACATTGAGAATGGTGTAAGGCAGAATGACTTCATATCTCCAAAACTTTTACATCAGTACTACAAAAAATATTTTGTGAATTAAAATGGAAAGCTAAAGGAGTAAAAAGGTAAATGGAGATTATTCAAGTTATTTAAATTTTGCAGATGATGTGTTTTTGTAAATCATGCTTCAGAGCTTCAGGAAGTATTGCAAGAGTTATGAGATGAAAGTAAAAAAGTGGGACTAAAGGTAAATGTTAAAAAGTCTAAAGTAATGTTCAATGGATTTTCTCAAAAGATGAAAATAAGGATTGATTATGATGAGTTAGAAGAAGTTAATAAAATTACAAATATTTAGATCAGATTATTACTACAGACGAAACATAATGAATGAAATTAATCATAGGATTAAACTTGGTTGAAATGCTTTTGATAGAAAGAAAATATGCCTATGTATTTGAAAAGGAAGGGTTTTAATAAATGTGTTTTATTCATTCTTACTTATGGATCTGAGACTTGGGATGTTAATAAAAAACAATACAGAAACATCAGACCACTTAAAGAAGTATGAACAGATGCATGTTAGCAATAACAAGAGATCAAAAATGCAATACATGACTAAGAGAACAAACAGTTATTTCTGGCATCATAAAAAAATTAAAAGACTGGAGTTGGGTTGGACATATTGCTAGAAAAGATGATAATAAATAAACAATTGAAATCTTAAACTGGATTTCAAAGGGTGATGTGGAGAAGAGATGCTAGACATTAAAGAAGATGGAATGAACTTTAATCCCTCTTTTATCAGCTCAAAAAAATCATGGTTAATGAGTAATTGATCTGTATATAATGGAGGTGAGACATCTAATTAAAAAATATTATTTATTTTAGATACTCAGATTTTAAAAATTACCTATGGGCAGTATTATTTGATAATTAAAAATAATAAATTAATAAACATCACAAAAATATAATAGAAAAATTATAAATTTAAAAATGCATTTAAAAAATACATATATATTTTATAGCAAACTAATAAAATTCATTGATGATAAATAAATAAAAAATTAAACAATTCATATAATGAACTCATTCCAATTAAAAAAAATACAGTTTATTGAAATATATATATATTTTAAAAGGTCTTTTATGTATTAATAACTTTAAATTTTTATTGTAGTTTCTTTAGACAATTTAATAATTTTATCACTGGTGAATAAACTTGAATCTGAATTATGATAAAATCTCTTTTGTTTGATTGTTATTGGATTTTTTTTACTTGATTCTAATTAGTTATTAAACAATTCAAAACAAAGCAAAACTCTCCATATAGTGGAAGTCAGAAGGCTTGTGCATGAAATCCCTATCTAGTGCCTACTCATCCAATATCCCCAAACTAGTTTCTGGCTTGTGGCCTTCATCAGTGAGGAGCCTTGGATCTGAGAGCACTGCACCTAGATCTTAGGATCTAATGCAACCCTCCAGCACCCACCTTTTAACTCTATTTAACTACAAAACTATGAGAATGAAATTGAAAACACAATTAATATTTTCAATCCAAGCTCCTCACTGATGAAGGCCACAAGCCAGAAACTAGTCTGGGGATATTGGATGAGTAGGCACTAGATAGGGATTTTATGCACAAGCCTTCTGGCATTCATTGATTGCTCTTGTTAGCACAAGATGGCACTACTATATGGAGAGTTTTCTTTTGTTTTGAATTGTTTAATAACAATTATGTGCTAGTATGAGATAGTGATCATGTGATGCTTAGTGGTTTAACACCAATCCTGCCTAATAGGATAGTGGTGGCTATGGTTGTAAAAGAGCCAAAGACACCAAAATATATGGGTGCTGAATTGAATTCAGACCCATATGACTATATAAGCCATTGAGCTTGAATTGAAAATATTAATTGTGTTTTCAATTTCATTTTCATAGTTTTGTAGTTAAATAGAGTTAAAATGTGGGTGCTGGAGGGTTGCATTAGATCCTAAGATCTAGGTGCAGTGCTCTCAGATCCAAGGCTCCTCACTGATGAAGGCCACAAGCCAGAAACTAGTCTGGAGATATTGGATGAGTAGGCACTAGATAGGGATTTTATGCACAAGCCTTCTGGCATCCATTGATTGCTCTTGTTAGCACAAGATGGCACTACTATATGGGGAGTTTTGCATTGTTTTGAATTGTTTAATAACAATTATGTGCTAGTATGAGATAGTGATCATGTGATGTTTAGTGGTATTCTAATTAGTTGTTGCTTAAATATGTGAGCAATATAAATGAAGATTATTGAAAACAGTTCTCAGGTTGAAAGCTATGTTTCAACATCTCCATCTCTGAATTTCTTATAGGAATTTGTTTGAAGCAAGAAAGATCATATCACTCAGGTACAAACTGGAACACTTCAGATAGATTTAGTCAATCATGTTGTTCTTCTTACTTTAAATATTCTAAGCTAAGTATTATATCAGTACTCAAAAGTACTATAACAGAAATCTTTTTAGCTAATGTAAAATACTTCCACAGCTAGAATTGATACTTTTTTTAACTATTCAATGCAGACAATATGTATTTTGGCTCTCCACAAATATTTTTTCTATAGCATTTTATGTAACCAAGGCAACCCTTCTGAAAAAAGTTGGCTTGTTTTCGTTCTTATCTTTAATCTTATTTTTTATTTACTAAGGACTTACCACTAATTGATTTTTTTTAAAAAAAGTTCCTTAATTAACTATAAATACAAATTGTTGATGTTTAAATTTAACCTTGATTAAACTCTATCAGTAATTTTAATTAGTTTTTTTTTATTTTAAACTTTAATTAAACAAGGTTACAAAATATAATTCTGTTTATAATTTAATATATTAAGCATAATCTTTTAGCAAGTAACCATTAGAAACCAGTCAACACTCAGACAATCCAAATATAGATAACAATCAAGAATTTCAAACTATTGTCAAGGCAATCTTTTAGCAATGGAGGTGGAATTTCACATCTATTAATGGTCTCATATATTTATGTAGACACTAAAGATTGTAACTTGAGCACAGAGATTGAAGTTATTGATATAAACCTCCTTAAACAGGTAAATATAACTTGTTCTGAATGCAGACTAATAAATAGTCAATTATAACATTACAAATTGCAATTATAATTTTCAAACTGTACCCAATGTTTTACTTAAATAATAAGTATAATCATACTCAAGGCTAAATGGGTTTATAAATAACCATTAGAAACCAGACAATCCCAATATAGATAATCCATTTAGCCTTGATTATTATTACACTTTGGGTACAATTTGAAAATTATAATTGCAGTTTGTAATGGTATAATTGATTATTTATTAGACTGCATTTAGAACATGTTATATTCATCTATTTAAACAGGTTTATTTAAACTTCTTTCTATCAATAATTTCAATCTCTGTGGTCAAATTGCAATCTTTACTGTCTATATAAATATATGAGACCATTAATAGAGGTGGGATTCAATCTTTATTGTTAAAATGAGGTTGCCTTGACAAGAGTTTGAAACTCTTTATTGTTATCTATATTAGGATTGTTTAAGTATTGACTGGTTTCTAATAGTTGTTATTAATTATGTATTTATATATATATATATATTATTAATTATATATAATATAGGAGAATCAAGGTGCAGTATTGAAAAGAGATTAAAGGAGCATGAATTTAAGCTTGTAAAAAATAAGAATAATGGAGATGTAATGACTGCTTCAGTTTTTTTTTGATCATGAAAAAACATGCAAATATAAATTTAAATTTGATATTGAAAATGTAAAAATTCTTCATGAAGAGAGAAACCATAATAAAAGAAAAAATAATGAGGTATTTTTTATAAATAGGAATAAAATGCATTTAATAAATAGACAAGCTGCTAACATTAAAATATGGGATTCATGGGATTTGAGTTGATGACATTTGCTTCCGCTTTGTTTTTTGAATTTAATGGTAGTTGAGACAGGTTTAAGGAATTAACTGAAAATACTTCTGCAGATTGAAAGACTGTTTATAATAGTTTATTATCATTATATTTATTATTTTTATTATGATTACAATATTCTTATAAAGAACGGCTTTTTATTTATATTATATATATATAACTATTAAATAATTAAATATGTCATTTATATATGTAATTTTCAGATATTTTACAGTAATATCTCCACACTAAACTAAGGAGGCCTACTTCATTAATTTAGACGCAGACTTGTTAAATAAAAGAGACACATTTTATGCAATCTCGAAGAAATGGCAGACCTGATTTGAATAATTTTGCATCTGTTAAATTAAATAAATAAATAAATGAACATCGGTATTAGAGATATCTACAGCTTTGAAAATGAAGGCATCATTCCTTCAAAAGTGCTAAGTATAGAAATAAATATATTAGAGTTTAGTGTGGAGATATTACCGTAAAATATCTGATCATTATATATAGACACATACACACAGATGCTATAAGAAAATTTTCTGGGATAGGATGAATGCTTATCTCCTATGAGCATGACTTAGTCTCAGCTCTGAGGGAAACTTTTGAAATTTTTGCTCTGATAAGTTGATATTTTTTACTTATGCAGCAGAGTTTTCTCCAAGTAGTTAAAGCAGCAAGGAATAAAATTATTTGCAAATAAAAAGTCTAGGGTAAGAGTTAAAATCTTCATCAACCAGATACTGACCTGCACAGAGAGATATGTTTTTTCTTCACTATTCCTTCTAGGAAGATACTGGAGCTTTTTTCTGAAATGAATTATTTTAAGATTGCTTTAAAAATAAATATTGAATACATAATGTTAAAAGTAACAAAAGAAAATAGCAAAAGAATGTATGTGTATTAATTATGTAATGGATCATTCAAATGTATGATGCAGCTGTAAAAAGTGAAATGCTAGAATGATATACTTAAAGAGAGTGGCAAGCAATGGTAATCTGTCACTAATGTTAATAAAGGTTATCTTAAATCAGGCAAAACTCTCTATACGTATTGCCACTCAGTGCAAGTCAGAATAATTAATGTATGTCAGAAGGCTTGTGCATAAAATCCCCATCTAGTGCCTACTCATCCAATATCCCCAGATTAGTTTCTGGCTAGTGGGGATTTTATGCACAAGCCTTCTGGAATCCATTGATTATTCTGGCTTGTATTGAGTGGCAATATATATAGAGAGTATTGCCTTTTTTAACAAATGTTAAGAGCAAGCATAAGAAATAGCGATCATGTGATGTTTATTGGCTTAAAGGGTTATCATGTTTTTAACCGTTTTTGAACAGTGAGGTTAATGTACACACATACAAACACAGATTTATTCATATATATACATGCAACCCTCTTTTTCTTTCTATATATATTTAAAACATTTTTGCTTGTAATATCTAATTGCATAATTTTTTTTAGTGATTCCTGATCCACCCATGGATGTCTCTGTTGAATCAGGAAGTTCATTTTGCAAAGTATCATGGTATTATCCCGATGGATTGGAAATATTTAGACCAAGCAATTGTGATAGTTGTCCTGGTTTAGAATATCGAATTTTTTATCAGAATTCACAATCTGATGTACGAACTGTAAGTGATTGGTGTTAATGATCTTTGAAAATTGATTGTTTTAAAGATATAAAAAGTTATTGTTAAGATTTTGAAATATTTTCTTTAATAATTATGAGACATTATCAAGTTATGTTAGCTACAAAGAATTATTTATCTCTATAGCATTTTTCTGATTTCTCATTATTACAATTCTCACTGTCATGATAGTTTATTCATTTATTTGATGGTTATCTTTTCTAAACACTTTTAATCTGGTCATTTATGCTTCAAGTGAGGTTTCAGGTTTAATTTGGTAAAGTATCCACATACTCGTTTTTTTGCTGTTCATGGTATTTTTTAAAATTTTTACAATAACTTTATTTTTATTGAAAGACCAAACACTAACATGACAGAAAGTATATATAAATTATATCATAGCTTGAAAAATAATGATTTTTATTCTGATTTCATTTCATATTGTACCAGTACACATTTTAATACATAGGTTTAATCTGGTAATTTTTCTTCTTTAAAATAAGTATCCCAGTCAAAGATTAGTAAATGTTTAATTTATATAGTTAAAAGCTATAACAAATACTTCATGTTTTTTTTTATTAATATAAAATAAAATAATGTAAACCTATAAAAATTTGAAGAAAAAAACAACAACTTATATTTAGTGTGTTTGTTAATATATATATATTTTAAATTTTAATTTTAAATTTCCAGTTTGTAAATTTCAAAACAAAAAATCAAATATAATAACCATAATTGTAAATAGTTTGGAGATTATCTTGTTTAAATATATATTTTTAATGAAAGATTTTTAATCTATAGACAGAAATATTTAAATTGAAAATAAAAAACAATTTTAATTAAAAGAGAACCCCCCCCCCAAGTATATTTGTTATCTACTTAATTTGGTTTAGTCATAGATTGTTTAGAGAAATTTGTGCCATTTTTCTTTCCCTTTCTTTTTTGCCTGGTTTGGAGGCGATCAGAATGGCAAAGCATATTAGCAACAAGTTAAATTTAATCCACTAGTGATAAATTATTGGCCATGGGGAAATGTATATTAATAATTCCAATGAATAAGCATTTACCTCATAATATAAGAACATAAAAAATATTCACTATGACATGGTAACTTAAATGATGATAGACTAGAACTCATTTAAGTGTCCGATGTAGCCATTTTTACTGGTAAATGTGAACCTATCAAATGATTCATGAGAAAGAAGTGTGTATAATTTGCCTGAAGTAGAAGTATTTTTATAGAAAAAATGAAATCCAATTTTTAAAGTAAATGATCTGCCATCCTATCAAATGATGATAACTGAATCTAAAGGCAAATGTCAATTTTTTGCAGTTTTATTTGAAGTTAAAAAAATATAGAGAAGAGAAAAGTAAATGTAGCAAAAGAAATCTAAAAGCAATTTGATAAGATGCAAGGAAATTACAGAAGCATATTTAAGACCCCCTGTGGAAGAAAAGAAGACTAAACTTGACTATCACTTAATTATGTACAACTGAATCATATATGTGCACATAAAACTTATACATATAATAGCACATACATTTTTTTTTGTAATTGAGCTCAAAAATATAAGGTGAGATTTTTGATTTTTTTATTATTATTATCATGGTTAGTAAATATATCTTTATAATTATTTTCATGCAAATTAATTAATTTTTATATACATATGTATACAATTGGTTGATGCATTTTTTTCTTTTCATGCACAAATATACTGTGAATATAGATTTTTATACATACATTTTTATTTCATGTTTTATATGTCAATTAAGGAATAAATAAAAGAGAAAAAGCTATTAAGAATAAAGTATTTAGATAATTATTTATTCATGGCCCCATATAAAAAAATGCTTACTTATTTATTTGAGATTTAAACTACATTTATATTATTTTTTTTATTTTATTAAATTCTTCATGTTTATTAACATTTAATGCCCTTGAATGTTATTTATTATTCTATGTGTTATTCCAAAATATATCTAGATATACAATAGTATGTTACAAAGTTAGTGTGGGTGATTTCTAATATTACTTAGATACATGTAGATGAATAGCCAGGAATGGGAAAAGTTAGCATTATAAACAATAATAGAGATTGAAGAAATGGGATTTGCCATATGATTATGAAGCTATAATTTTTCTTTAGCTGTTTTTATTTAATAAATAAAACCAGTATCATCATGTCAACTGTGGACCAAATACTAAAGAGAATGATATTGAGAGATATAGTTGACTATTCAGTTCAAAATGTATTTTCCAATTCCATTACATTTATGATTTCCATTATATTTAAATTCAGGCTGATCACATCAAATTTTGATATGTATAGGAATCTAATTATTTAGTTAAATTTGGTGAACCAATGATATTAGGCTGAAATAAAATTATATATAGAAAATAGTGAATGACTCAATAATATCTTATATAATCATATCTAAAAATATTTTAGCCCCTGAATATATGCTGTAAAGAATAAGGGTTTATCATGAAATATTGTATATATATATATATATATATATATATATACAATATTTCAGATATATATATATATATATATATATATATATATATAAAGTTAGGTCTGGTTAATTAAAAAAAAATGGCATATAGTAAAACAGTTTATGAAAGAGGAAATTAGGCAGAAAGGTTGTGCCAGGGATGTCTAAGTGCAGCTGGTATTTATATTTTATAATTATTTAATCTATAATAAGTTTTAAGAAAAAATGTTTTTTGTTTAGGAAAAGTAATATCTTGCCAATTTTAGAAAAAAATACATAAATGATCACTAGACTAATTGATCAAATAAAATGGAATAGCAATTTGAAGAACCAGGAAATACAGGACAAATGGAAGCAGAACAACCAATAGATGAAAAAGTCCACAAAAGAGAAAATAGTTGTATTGCTTGCATGGATAAAATAAATATATAAAAAAAGTGATTTAAAATTTAAAGAAATTCACAAAAAAATGATTCAAAATTTGATAAAATGCTGCAGAGAATTGATGAAAGCCAAAGAGCAAGATGAGAGATGATAAAGAATACTGATGAAATGTTGGAAGCAATTAAAGTATGGTTTCAAATAAATATGGCATCACAAGCATAAGAAGAAGTACAGTAGAAAATGGTAATTTTAGAGAAAAAAATATCTATTGACATGAAACAAATCAATAAAAGAATTGATGATACCCAGACATAAGTATAATAGGTTATGCAGAATATTGTAGAAAAGATGAAAAAGCTCATACTCTGAAAATTGAGAATCTAAAAAGCAGAAGTGTTATAAAATTATCCAATTGAGTGTGAATGAAATCCAAATAGAGATGACTAGTGTAAGAAATGAGATGAAAATTGAATATAAAAAAATGAAAGAAGATAATCAAAACCCTAAAACATGAAATAAAAAAACAAAGAGAAAATTTCAGATGGAGACAGTACCAAATAAAATGAGTAAAAACAATGTTACAAAATTCATTCACATAAGGAATTTGAATGTGCATGGTAACATAAACCAGTTTTTAAAAATTTCTGGTTTTTAACAGCAATGCAAGTGAAGCACCAATGAAATGTCTCGAATGTGTGGATAACAATTTTCAGTTCAATGCATTAAGAGAAAGAGAATAAGTGGCTGTGGTGTGGTAGAATTATTTAATATCAAAAAGTACTGAGAGGCAATCCTATATAAGTTTTAGAATAAGGTGTGTGAAGAAATAAGATATCTGATACCAGATAATGCAAGATAAATTTCAAGTTAGTATTGGTAAAAGCTATATCAATTTTTTTAGATTTCAAATAGCAAAGTTAAGATCATTCACACCATGTATTTTGACTAAAAATCAAATTATTAGAATAATACACCATAATATGATCATTTAAAGTAGAAGAGATGCCTTTAAGAACTGATAAAAAACCATTGAGCAGGTGGCTAAATTTTCCAATGTCATTAGCCTGAGTATGTGGAGTCAGGAAAATAGTGTCAGGGGTAACAGTAAGCCCTTTAATAAATATAGAAAAGAGTCTGATATAGGATGTATGGAGATAAAGAATGATGACAGGTTATAGCCAGAAGTACAATAGTAAAATGATCTAGAAGCTTGAGCCCCAAACAATCAAATAGTCTGGCTCAGTTACCATCTGGATCTCCATGTCTGGCATAAACATGATGATCCCTCAATTGTATAAGAAAAATGAAGATGAAAAGGTGGTTAAAGAGTCACACAATGCCTTGAGTCTAATGAGATTTGATAGTAACCCAGATGATGGCAGAACATATCTCAAAGCAATTTGGATGAGGACTCCTATCTCCATTGAAAAAGTATCTGGATCAATGCACATTGACCTGTATGTAATAAGTAAAGAATATGACAAATCCTTCTTTACTATAAAATTAATGATAAAATTATAAATATCTATGATAAACACCAACTATGATTATTAAAAATAAAATAAAAAATAAACAAAAACTAAAATTATGCACAGGGCCATACAATGCCCAGATTTTAAGACCATTTAGAAATGAGCATTTATTATTATGATGAATTGATGAGATTGAGAGAAGAGTTGGTATATATTGGAGAACTCAGGATTGTGGAGGGTTGGTGTCCATTTCTGTGATGGCTGATTGATATGTAATGGAAGTTTTGTCTGTTCAGGTAATGATGTGATTTTTTGGAAACATATTTTGAGAGTTTAAAAATATGAGATGGGATCTTCTAGACCAACTGATAGCAAATTGCTGAGGGCAGCACTTGGAATGAGAAAAAGGCTGCATATATTTTAAGTGTCACTTGAGGAATTCCTGCTTTTATTTTTTTGCTTTTCTAGTAGTATATGATCATTGGTTGCATGCAAATATTGATGTGATTATTCTGTGATACTTTGCAGTAAAATCATTTCAGATGTCTTGGAAGATGTGCATCTTTATGGTTTATTGAAAATGTTTGGTAGTGACTCTAGAAACATGACCTTTTCAGAACTCTACAGTTTATTAGCATCAAATAAGTCAAAAATGAAAAATATTTATAGATAATAAATTAAATAAGAATATCAGAAAATATACACATTATATTAAATTATTGATGAATTGAAAAATGAATCCAGGGTACGTTAAACCAAATTATCATTTTTATTTTATTTTTAGTGTGAGGAGGGGCAATATACCAATACACATTATGGTCTATTAGTTTAAACCCAGTAATTTTACCTTCTGAAAATTAATTGGTATTTCTTAGTAAAAAGAGGTATCTTAATCAAAGGACTAGCAAATATAGTTTAATTTGTAGTTAAAAACTATAGAAAGAAAATAGTGCATGATTTCTTTATTAATATAAAATAAAATAATGTATTCAGTTTTGTTAAACCTAGTAAAATTTTGAAGGGTAAGGAAAAATTTTATTATTTTTTGTGTTAAAATATATTTTTGTAATTTTATTTTAAATTTCTAGTCAGCAAATTTCAGTATAAATAATTTACAATTGTCTACATAAATGAGGTCACTTAAGACATTCTGGGTGGCTTTGTTAGATTTGCACAAGAGTGAAGATATGCCTGCATGATGGCCAAGAACATAACTCTGAAAAATAGTGGCACAAACTAGCATGTTGGGATGGTTATCTGTATTTTCCCATACACTTATCCATTGGAAGTGCCTGAAATAGATTCCCAGTAGGAAAAATTTCAACCTTGAGGGAGAATGAGGAATGGGTCAAAACATTCCAAAGATCCCAAGGTGCACAACAAAGCAAGAAAATCAATGAATTAAAAGTTTGTAATAATAACTTCATAACACCTGTAATGAATGGATAATTCATGTCACTAATGACTATGACAAATTAATTAATACTCGTTTAAAATAGTATACTATGTAACACAATGAGATACATAAATGCAAACCATGTCCATGGAGTTAACCAATGCCAAATAAAATATAAAATGGGTCAGAATCTAAAGACTAATGGGAATAAATTGCTCTCACCCATACTTCTAAAATATCTCCCTATATTTTGATAATGATCGATACATGTACAATTAGACATATTAATTATATAAATAAAATTACAGATCACACATATGCTGATAATATCTTGAATATTAAACTCATTTCTGGTAGATAGTCCAGTCATTAAAGCTTCACCTGTTATTTAAATAGTAAACAATATTATATAAGATAATTGGTATCAAACCAAGCGAGTTTTAGGATAATTAATTTTCAAGCAAAATTTAAGTCTCCAACAATTAAATAGGAAAAAACCACAAGCAGTAGAGTTTAGACTTACTCACTGGTTTGGATGCCAACTTTGTATATTAAGAATAGATCAAAATAACAACTAAAGAGAAATAAATTTCAATCTAGATTGCTGCACCAAAGTTAACACAAAATCAATACAGCTTTAAGTTAAATTGTATAGACATTAGTTAACATTTTACAGAATAGCTTTGATGAAATAAGAACAGAAAGCTTAAAAATATAGTTTTAAAATAAAATACTAAGTTAATAAAAAGTTCACTAGTTGATGGCAATGCAGACATTTACTATAGCCAATTTGTTGACCTGAAGCAGGTGATTGGTTGATCATGATCATATACTGATTTTTCCTGGAAACAGGCATCGATCAATAATTAAAGTTCACATTCAGGCAAGCATTATCTTCAAACAGTTCACTTAATTTGGGCTCAGTTATTTCAGGCTTTGGCATCTTGAGCAGGAAGATGAGAGTCCCTGAGGCATGGGGAAGCAAATGGTCATTTCCTTTACCCCAACACAATTTATTTCACAAATTAAATTAGTGTGGATTATGTTAGCACTCTAACATAAAATTTAAACAAAAACCAACCCTGATAGCCAAAATTTCAGCTATTTATACATAATGTGAATATCTAAAGAATGCTGTTATCAGACATGATCTTTTGTTTCCATTACATTTTTTCTAGATCTGATTAAATTCTCATCAGCCATTGTCTCAAACTCAATATACTTGGGATTTTAAATTGATCCACATTTCCATATATGATAATGGAAAAACTGATCAATTAGTCAAGTGAAATTTAATTAAATAATCTTTTTTCCTATAAAATTTTATATATTTTTTTAAAATGAGACACCGACCTGCCAAAAACACCAGATTTAACGATTGCATTGAGACTTGTAAATATCCATTTTGCTTTATATAAATTCCTATTAAAATTTATTTAAAATTTATATAAGATTACTGATTTGTTCTATACATATACACATACATGAATTAAATTGGCAAAAGAAACCAACTTTTCTTGATAATTTATCAAAATTAAATGTCTATTCAATGCCCCATAAAGTATTTAGACTTCAGTGGAGATCCATCCAGATTCATGTACACACACACACACACACACACACATATATATATATATATATATACTATCACCTATAGCTAGATGCTGGTGTCAATCACACATATAGGTTGGGTCCAAATCTGTGCTAGTGCTTATCCAATTACAACAGGTTCAGCACAAATATGTATAACAATATTTACAGCTTTGATATATATACTTGGAGTTCATAATTATTTGTTATTTTTATACTAAATTTTTTAGATATAATATAAAAATTTATATGAATAATTAATTTTTACTTTTTATTTTTAAATAGCATTTTATAGGTGGTGATTTTTTTTATACAATAAATAATTTGCAACCATTTACTGAGTATACAATAAATATTACAGCTAAACCAAAATTAATCAGTGATTTCTACTGGGGGAAGCCAGCAACAATTTTGTGTAAAACTAAACCTTATAGTAAGTTTTTTGTTATTATGACTTTCACAAGTATTAATATTATGTGCAGCAACATAGTTTAAATATTTTTTATTAGGTATGAAATTGTGTTGTAAATAGCATATCCATCAGTCATGACTGACACTTGGAAATCTTTTCAGGTTGTTGAAGAGTTCTAAGCAAATATAGATTTTTAAAGATAATTGATTCACAACTAACATGGAATCTAATCAGTTACTGATATATAAAACAATATCTAGATATTTTTAGTCAGAGAGTAGAAATTCCAAGTTAATCTGGATGGATTACTTGTGTGTTGATGTGCTGACTATCAAGCTAAAATGATTATAATAGGATTTCACTTCACCATTGATGAGGGATTCTCTTATAGATTCTGTGTTCAGGGTATATAATGTAGTGGTTTGGACTAAATGGTGTATAGGTGGGGTGATGGAAATCATTATCAATCCCAGTTCAAAATAAATATAAAATTAATTTTAATATATTTAATATAGAAGTAATATAAAATATATAAAATAATAATAAAAGTAGTAATATAAGTAATGAGCCTGAGATCACTCTATGAGCTCACTCTGAGAGATCATGAGAAATCTATGAGAGCAGCCCAACTAATTATAATTAATAAAATTAGCTCATAAGTTTACCAGAATTATAAATAAATATAACTCATTCATCATTATAAATAATCAACCATCAAAATAAATCAATAGTCAACCTGGTGACTAGATTTGAAATGGATCTATTGTAGACCAGGCTAACTATTTAGCCCTTATCATCTTGGGTAAATTATTTAAACATTAATTTGGATGCACCATCTTGTGTGCTAATCCATAAGAATATATAATGATAAAAACAGTAAGGCTGGGATATTAAAACAGGCTGATTATCATCAATGCTCTGGCCGTTTAGTATCATTAATGTACTGACCAACTATAAACTTAATAGCTAATAGAGATTAAACTTAATAAATTGTAGTACATGAATTCTTAAGAATATTCTTTTTGCACAAACCAGGCTGATATCATCTACTGGATACCCATAAACACTAATATACATCCCTTTTATATAATAGACTGTTATGCATAAATCTAGCTCAGAGAAAATAATCTCTATAACTGTTACTGTGATCAAGAGATTATGCAACATATAATATTCTAAAACTAGAATTAAGTTCACTAGAATAATGTTAATGAAATACAAGTTTATTAATAACAATAAAAAAATGAAATTAAGGTCTTCAGAATTCAGTTATACATATATAAGCCTTCTGATTTTGATTAATGTACAAAATTCAAGTTATTACATTGTTATTTACATATATTGGTGAAATATAAAAACACCTATATATATCCACACACAGATGTGCAGGATAATTTCTGGTCATATTTGCATCATCACATAAAAATAAAATAAATAATTAAAATGTATCTATATGTGTCTATTTGACATACAGTGGTATTTGCACACAGATGTACAGTACAATTGATGAATATATTTCACTTATCATAAAATACAATGAATGATTAACATTTTAAGTTATATTTTAATGATACAAATACCTTATACTAGGTTTACATAAAACACATATATATCATCACACAGATGTGTGGTATAATAATTTATTAACATGTTTGAATTGTCCTAACTCTATAAATGAAATTCATTTTTCTCTCTCTCTTTTTTAAAAAAATCATAGTTTTGACAGGTTACTGCTGATTTACTATAAATGTCTAAAAAATCCTCCAGTAAATATCTTTGTTTTCCAATTGAGGAATACTTTTGGAGATAATCAAATATTTATTTTTACAATTTTTAATTCAAGCAAAAGTTATTTACTGGTACTTTCAAAATACCATTTCAAAGGAATTATTTAAAATAACTGACCAGCTGCACTTTATATAAATACTATGAGGTACATTTATCTGTGATTCTTTGATTATAAACAAAGCAGCATATATATACTGATTTTTCAGCAAGGTGATGGATTCTCTGAAAAAGTGTCATCATTGGGACAGGTACAGTCCAGGTAACTATGTAATGCAATGATCTCCCTTCTGTCTAGGATTAAATGGACTTCAGACAAGCTAGCTATTTTGCTCATATTAGGACTATAAGCATTGAAAGTTATTCAAACTCCACATCATAAACTAGTAGCCACTGCTGATCTACTGTCTTGCATTGAGTTATTTCATGGTCATTCTCTATAACTCTGAAAATCAACTATAATATTTCTATCAATTCTTTTTGTAGTTAGGGTGGGATGAGAAAAATTCATTAACTCAAAATGTTTTTCTTATCTTTATCAATCCACTTTAATCCTTTTAAAAGAAACTTTGGAATTTTATCAAAATATAATCTACTAGCATTACTTAAAAAAAATTTCTAAAATAAATAGTTGAAATTTTGTCAAAATGTTATAGAAGTTTTAATTTAAAAAAAAAGATTTCTAAAATATAGTGGATTTTTGCAATTATCAGTAGATCTATTTTAACATAAAACATGCTTGTTTTAATTTCAAAATCAGAATTCAATAAAAATGTTAATTAGACCTTTTTTTTCTTTAAATGTCTATTTCATAATAAAATTCCATTTTAAATTCAAAATTATTTAATTCTTAATATTATTCCAGTGTACTTCTAAAAAATATCTACAAAAAAATTTGACTGTGTTTATTTCTACTTTTCCTTTCAACTTTATATATTTGTGCACATATATTACTATGTTGTATGCTATGAAACCCATATGGTTACAATATATATATAAATTTCTTTTTTCATTTAAAATATTTGTAAAATATTATATTTGCAAAAATGAAAAAAAAATTTAAATTCAATTGCACAATAAATATTGAGAAGTTACAAACTATTAAATATCTATTATTTTGTTCAAGATAAGTTCATGATTTTAGATGGTGATGTAGTCAATGCTATTCAAGCTAATAAACAAACATTTTTAGGTATATTCAATTTTAAAATTTTTGTCTGAATGAAGGCCAATTAGCTTCATCTTAGTTTGCAGACATTAGTTGCACTGCTATCTTATGTTCTTGATATGTTTATTGAATAACAAAATAATCTGTAAGAATGTTTGAATTCAAAAGTTGTACTTTCCATGTGTTCTCATTTGGAATGAAAGATATTATGTGCAGCTACTAAATTAAAGCTAATACTTTATTACTACTATTATGAGGATAATAAATAGTTTTTGAAATTAACATTATGTAAATAATTGAATATACTTCCACCCTCAGATAAAATGATTTAAAACATCCTTACATTTCAGATAAGAAGATTCAAAACATTTTTGCATATACATTTGAATCATTTATGAAATTATTAGAATTATAAATAAGATTGACTAAACTGTTAGTATGTTGTTCTTAAAATAATATTTTCATGTTGTTCAATATTAGTCAACCATAATGATGCATTTTAAGCAATAACAACATATTAGTTACTGAAAATAATATGAATTTTCTAGTCTTAATAAAAATTATTTTAAAATTTGATTCAACGATGGCAGCATGTAAAAAAATATATACACAATCATTATTCAGAGTGAAGAGTTCAAAAGGAAATGATTAATTTAGCAGCTAACAAAATAAAAGAACTCGTTAAACTTCTTTAAAAAACATAGCTGTTACTCAACTTGACAATATACTAGACAATAGGCACATAGAACTGTTGACAATTAGTAATACATATTATGTAACTATCAAAGTAAGAAAACAAAGAAATCAAAATTAAAGACTGTTTGACTGATATTATATATGTTACAAAAAGTATAATAGTAAAAAAGTAGAATTTTTAATATTAAATATTGATTAAAAAATTGTAATGCCAAGTACCATCACAGTATGTTAATATCATAGTAGTAAAACAAAAATTTTGATGAAAAATTTTTTCAGTATCATGCATAGAACATAGTTTAAATTTATTATAGGAGATATGGTCACAATTATCATTGAAAAATTTCAGAATAGTTCAAAGATTAAATATTATATTATGTGGATCAATTGAATAAACAAAATTGTAAAGTTTAGTTAGAAATGCTCAGGTATCTAAACAATTTTTTAAGTAAGCCCCTTTGAATTCAGGTTCCATGGTGTAAGTAAGCCATATAAATTTATATAGTTTATGTTCATATATATAAATATATACTCATATATTCATGTGTGCCATTATTTTACAGTTCCAGCTGCACCTCCTGCAATTGCCAATGGGAGTTTTTTAATCAAACCTAGTTTTAATCAGAAAAAAAGAAATGTAACAGTTTATTGGCAGGTAAGAAAACATCTCCATTAATCAGAAGAAAATCAATTAGCCTATTATAAATTAAAACTATTTTTTATAGAAAAATTTAAACAATTATTTTTCCATAGATGTATGCATTACTTGCATTGATAAATTTGTATTTACTGTCACTTTACATTTAAACATATACTAATGATAATAATAATAATAATAATATTAATAAAATATTATTTCTGTCATGTAATTTTTTCATGATCTTGAATATTTTCATCTAATTGGAAAAAATTTATTCAATTAATTAAGTAACGGTAAAATTAGTTGAAAGAAGACTCTGAATTCTCTTTGAGGCTTTAAAGAAATTAGGAGGATAAATTCCTAATATCTACATCATAATATTAATGTTGTTGTAGTTATTATTATATGATTATTCATAAAATATTTAAATACAAGTATAGTATATATATATATATATTTTAAATTAAATACAATTAGAGGGGATTTGAACCCAGACTTTCAAGCTCCTTTTAATCATAGTAAATGATTATGGATGAGCTTCTCATCAACATGTTATCAGTCAGTGTGATAAGTTGATTAGATTTCTATTTCTGAGCTTAAAATGAAAAACACTATAATCTTTCTTCTTAGTTACTTATAAATCTTAACTGAAACATCGAGTTTTATTGAAGGCAGAATAAATGCGGTGTATGAATAAACTTTTTATATAGATATTTACAATCATGATAGACAGAACTTAATTATAATCTTTATTTGGAAGAATAATTTAAGAATTTCCTGATTGCAGACGCAGGTTATCATTTGATGACTACTTTTTATATAGGCATTTATAATTGCAGGTCATTTTCAAATGAAGGAAGTGTGCATAAATTGTAAGAACAGTCTAATATTAAGTGGGACATTTGTAGACTTTATTGAATTTAGAATAAAAGTTAAAAAGAGAGTTGATTAAAAAAGTAGATATATAATTTACTATAAAGATATAAATATTGGAAGTACAAATGGATTGTAATTTTATTTATAAATAAAAAAATAGAACAACATTGTGGAGATTGATTATATATCAGACAGAGGAGCAAGATTATTCAACCTATGGCTAGATACCAAATGCAGATAATTCAGATTTATACTTCAATAAATAATATTCATCGTAATAAAGAAGTAGAGGAGTTATATATTGTATCATTCTTGATTAGGTTTTAAATGGATATGACTGTGCATGTTTAGATTATTGTGTAAATTTAAAATCACGTATGTTTTAAAATAATATTATAAAAGGTATCAGAAAATGTAATATTTTTTTGTTAAACAAACAAATGTAGTTTTTTTAATGTATTTATTTATTTTATTCTCTGATTTGTAATTTTATTAAAAAAAAAAAGATTGTAACATCATTGTTTTATTACTTTTTTTTAATATATATTTTTTAAAATTTATAGAAAACATTTTATTCAGGAACACTGGTGCATTTGTAAAAACTCCAGTAAAGTGAAATAACAACTCGGAGTATTGAAAGAGATAAATTTGAGAAATTCAATGGATATTGTAATTAGGTCGATGATCTAAATGTTGTGTCAATGAACAAATCATATAAAATACCCATGATTTAAGTTAAAGGTACTCTATCATTTAATCTGGTATACTGCATTTGCAATAAGTGAAATTTACAGTGACATATATTCTTTAAAAAAATATTTGATATAAATTTTACAATGAAGAATCAAGTAAGAAATAACAACACAAGTAGTCCTTTGTGAAGACATCTATTATAACATCTGGAAAATGGAATTATTTTAGTGCTTCTAAAATTTATGAAAAAATGTGTATAAAGCTTTGCTGTATGGATTAATATATATATATGTCTACTGTGTGTCAATAAATAAATAATTCATCAAATATTCTGATCAAATGGTTAATGATTTGGATTTGATAAAATAAAAATCTGATACATTTTAAGAAGAATAAAACAAATTCATTATTCTTAATTAACTAAAAGATAAACATTACAATAATCTACCATGAATCACTTATCTAAATAAACTTCACATACTTATAAAAGGAAATAAGCTCTTGGAAGTACTATGCTTTTGAAAATATTATCATTTCATGGATTTTTCTTTGAATGAACAACAAAAAAACTTTAGAATTATTGAACTCTATATGTTTTAAGCCAATAAACATCACATGATCACCACTTCTTATGCTTGTGTATAACTGTTGTTAAAACAGGCAAAACTCACCATACGTATTGCCACACACAGCAAGCTAGAGTAATCAATGGATGCCAGAAGGCTTGTGCATAAAATCCCCATCTAGTACCTACTCTTCCAATATTCCAGACTAGTTTCTGGCTTGTGGCCTTCGTCAGTGAGGAGGCTACTCATCCAATATCCCCAGACTAGTTTATGGCTTGTGACCTTCATCAGTGAGGAGACCACAAGCCAGAAACTAATCTGGGGATATTGAATAAGTAGGCACTAGATGGGGATTTTATGCACAAGCCTTCTGGAATCCATTGATTACTCTAGCTTGCTGTGTGTGGCAATACGTATGGTAAGTTTTACCTTTTTTAACTCTATATGTATAAACATTATTTAATATTTTATTACCATTTGATCAATAGGCCATATGTTTCAGTTATTTAATAGTTACTTGTATTATTGTTATTATTTGAATCATTTACAGTATGCATGTGTATAAATGTGATATATATTTATAAGTAACCAGCAAGAAAATTCTAATAATTGTAGTTTTTTTAACATTTACTTTTAATTATACTTTCATATATTTCCTGAAGCTCTAAAACATTATTTTCAAGAACAGCTACATCATTTGCAAAATCTAGATGACTTAAATGTCCATTTACTTTTATTTCCTTAGCATCAATTTTAATCCACAAAATATTTCTTGCAAAACTGCTATAAAAAGTTTTGGAGATATGGAGTCACCCTGTCATACACTCTTCTAAATGTTAACCTTCCTAGTATCATTATGTAATCTAATTGTTGCTGTTGCATTTTTATAAATATTCTTCCAAATATAACAATATCCTGGGACTATACCTTGATAATATAATGCTTTAGTCATTGAAAAAATGCTTATAGAATCAAATGCCTTTTCATAATCTACAAATTCAAAGCATAATGGCAACTCATATTCATTGATCCTTTATATAACTTCTCTCAATACTTGGATGTGATCCACTATACTAAAACTACTTTTAAATTCAGTTTGTTCTTTTAGTTGGTTAAAATCCAAAGTTTTCTGTAGATGAATTGTAATTATTTTGGTAAAGATTTTGTATAGAACTGATAAAAAAAACTGATGGGTCTGTAATTTTTAATATTTTCTTTATCATCTTTTTAAAATATTAATACTGCATTCTACTAATCATCTGGTACATTTTTATCATTTAGACATTTGGTATATAACTTTGTTAAAAAAAATTTCTATTTCTTCACCTGCATCTTTTAAGATATTGATTATGATTCTATCATTATTTGGAGCTTTTCTCTTCTTCAAAAATTTAATTGCTTGTCTCACTTCTTTATTTAAAATCCTGAACAATTCAGAAGATATAGTTGTTGTAGGAGGTACTTTTCCTTGCTCTTTATTGCTATATAATTTTTGATAGAGCGCTTCTACACATTTCAAGATGTCATCCCTCTTTTTAGTAATAATTCTATTTTTTTTTTTTATTGTAGAAATAAGTTTGCTATCAATTCCAAGATGTTGTTTTACACTTTTGAGACTTTTATTCTTTTCTATAGCTTTCTTTGGTGGTTCACAATTATACTTTCTTGTATCATTATCAATCCTTTTTTACACTAATTTTAAAAGTTTGAGATATTCAATACTTCTTAATGTAGCTTTTTTGTATATTTTTATACTCCTTTTTTCTTCATAAGTTGTCTTGTCTCAGAAATTTTTTTATTGGCCAATTGTTGCTTTTTGGTCCCAGATATCTTTGTTGTAATTTTTGGAAGTGTATCAGTTATCTTGTTATGGAATTCATTCAAACCTGAATCATGTTCAAAGTCTGCTAATATTTAAAAACTATTTGCATGTTCAAATTTAAATTCATTGGAATGTTTCTGAAGATAGATTGAAGTATTTTCTTTGTGGATTTACTTTATATATACATAACAATTGGAAATGAAAAAAATAGCTTCATCTTTCTACACTTTCAACTACTTTAAACAAATTATTTATAGCAATATATAATTTCATTTATAGTTAGTTTTATTTACTTCCAAAGTATCAGCATTAATGTTAAATGTGTTAACAACTACCAGATGTAAATTGGAAGTTACAATAAATAAATAGATAAATAATTTTGTACTTAATTTCAATAACAGGTTATATAAAAATAAAAAGCAAATTTTACATTTAGCAATGTCAGTCTTTTTAAATGATAGGAATAAAATTTTGACTGGAATTTTATATCTTACTATATTTATATGGATAAAATAAAAATGGTTTTGCATGCATAAATGCTATAATTAGAATTACATAATGCATTACACTAAATAAATTATACTATACTAGTCATTGATATATTGTAATGCAATTAAATCTAAGAATTGATAAGATGTTTGTAATTTATGTATTTTTTACATTAAAATTTTTTTTGACTAAATCAAATTGACTATTTTAATGTCCCAATGAAAATATGACTGGCTTTCTCTCCAAACTATCTGTAGTGCTATCTTTTAATCAATGTATAGTGTTATGCAATAACATAGTTTAGCTATTTATCAAAGAATTTTAAGATAATATTATGTCTAGATTATGGGCTAGACAATTTGTTTTATAACATCATAGATCATCTTCAATGCTCTCCCAACTGTCATAAAATTTGCAAATGGCTTGAAAAAATTCTTGCAATTCAAGGCACTTCAAAACAAAATTTAATATTATCACGTTGTTCCATTATGAGCTAAGGTTTAAAGCACACTGCCATATTTCATGTCTAACTCACAATCCAAACATGCTAGGACTTTAAAATCTTTGTGGTCAATAATTAAATCATGTTGCTATATAACATATACATTGACTCAGCAAAGGGCACAGAAGGCAATTTAAAGAGAGGATTAGTCACCTTTCCATTGGAATGTACATGTTGAATTACATATGTTAGCACACAAGTTATTTTAAAATATATATTTATTGCTAATTTATATATATATATATTTTTTAAAAAGTAATATTAAGAAAATTAAGGAAATAGTGTTATGCAATTATAGAAATGTTCCAGGTTATGAACGATATATAATGAATATTATTAATTGAGTTGCAATAAAATGGAATAATGGCATTGACTGAATATTCTTATTATTATTGATATTACTTTATTGAAATTTTAAAAAAAGTATTTTGATTTTAAACTATAAATAATAAAAATGATTGAATGAAAAACACCAATCATTGCATTATATAAGTAAGAGTATACTAATCATGAGTTATATTTAACTAGAATATGATAATAGATATAATATATTAATAAATCCTGTTAAAAATCTTGAGATTTATGTTACTATTATCTGATTACATTATTGATAAACATTATATATTAAAATTAAATTTTGAGTATAATTTCTTTCTTTATTTTTAAAATATAAATCTGATTTTTGCTTTATACATATATATAAAGTTATTTGATGCAAGCCATAAATCTAGATTACCAGTTTAAATGTGGATTAGAGCATTATTTTTCTTTTTACTTCTTTCAGTGCCTCATTGCCTTTCATCTTGCTTGTATTTACCTACCTACTTACCTATTTACTTACCTACTTGCATGCCTGCCTATCTTATTGCCTCTATACCTTTCTATTTAAATATCTATCCACCCACCTCTTTCTGATTGTTTCTTTTCCCTTTTTCTCTTCTAATTTTCTACCCATCTACTCTTTCAGCTTTCTCTATGCTCTCCCTCCATCTTACCTCCATCTTTCTCCACCTACCTACCTACATTTCTATCCACTTATCTACCTGCCAATCTATTTACCTAACTAGCTACTTATATATATATTACATTTTATAAAAAGTGGAAATGATTATAATTTCTTATTGATCAAAGTTTAATTATATGAGTAGTTATTGTCAATTTGTTTAATAATAGTTTTATTACATTTTTCACATTGTCAACTCAAGTAAAAAAAAAAACTACTTTATAAAAAATAATGTTCTAATTCTAATTTGAAGTTATTAATGCTCAGAAGCTGCTGAGTTTTATATTTTACTAATCCTATTACAGCTGTCATTGAGTTGTTAGTTGTTTTGTTCTAGAATTTTGTTAAGTGATATTATTTTTTATATAAAATACAAGATTTATGTTTTAGTTTATTATTAATTAAAATGTAAAATATTATTTTTTTGTAAATTAATAGTTTTAAAGTTTAATATCATTTTCTTTTATAGCCTTTACCAAAACATTTGAAAAATGGAGAAAGAATAACTTTTTATATTAAAATCCAGTCAACTCCAGAAGATTATACTTACAACTTGACAACAAATGAATCTAAAATTGAGCTCTCTTTGGACCAGAACTTGGCTTACATTGTTTCTATTATTTCAGGCAATGAAATAGGCATTAATCCAAATAGTTCTAAAATTTTCATAGAGAAGTCAAGTAAAGGTATGGTTCAAATTTTTTACTAAATTTTTTTATTAATTTATAGAACTGTGGATTCATTTTTTTTGTATGTATTTACTTATTTAGTATGTATAAAAACAAGAAATTGTTTCTAGTAAAAGATCTAATTTTATAAATGAAATAACAAATGAAAATTAAAAAAAATCAGAATCATTTGATAAAGATTGAACATAGCTATTAGTCACAGATAAAACAAATTTATCACAAAAATATTAACAAACAAAAATGAATGGATGATTTATATTTAAATGTGTTTATATTAATGTAAAAAATACAAATGCACTTGAAGTTGCTGTAATATTTTATTTTAAGTAATCATTTTTAGTTTATAAAAAAAAATGTGGAAATATATATATATCATCATTTTCAATTGGTTATTAATAAATTGGAGGATGAAGGACTCTCCAAATCTTAATCCAATTACTTGGATCTCTAGCTGCAACCCAGAAAACTTACTTATTTCATTCATCCATCTCATATGTGGTTTTTTAAAATTCTCATAATTTCTTGGGATCCAATTTAAAAGATCAACTGTCCATTTATTAGCATCACTTCTAGCAATCTATCCAGCCAGTACATTTTAATCTCTTCTTCAATGATTCCAGTAATACTTATTTGATCTCTCACTCATATATTTAATTTTCAATCTCTTTTTGCTAATCCTAATATACATCTCTTCAAACATTGTTGAATGGTATGGAAATTTGCTTTTTTTTAAATGTCCAAGTCTCATTTTCATATGTAAAGAAAGAATTGGTAAAATATATATAATAAAAAAAAAACTCTTTTCAAATACATAAGCATATTTCCTTTTAATACTAAATTAGATCCAAGTTTAATTCTAAGATTAATTACATCCATTATGTTTCCATATGGTCAAATAATCTGAGCAAGGATATTTATAATTGTTAAATTCTAATTCATAATTATCAATCTTCATTTTGTTCATCTAAAAAAAATCCATTGATTACTTGTCTTTTTAGCATTTATCTTTAGTGGTATTTTATTATCTTGTGATAATTCTTGCTTATTTTCTGAAAAGCATTATTAGCAAAAACAATCACATCATCTGCAAAATGTAGATGAGTTAAATATCTCCATTTACTTTTATGCTCTTAATTTCTTATTTTAATCCAGAAAAATACTTTTTTGTAAAAATGCTATAAAATATTTTGGAAATAACCTTTCTCAATACTAATCTTTTTAGTATCCACAATGTAGCATGAGTAATGCTGTTGTATTTTGATAAATATTTTTCACAATACAACAATAACCCAAGGCTATATCTTGACATTCCAAGTCAAATGCCTTTTCATAAATAAATAAATCTAAAACATAATAGTAACTAAAATTTATTGTTTTTTTTATATCTTCTCTTTTTAATATGATCCATTGTACTCAACTATTTTTAAATTCAATTTGTTCTTTTGATTGGTTAGAATTCAATATTTATTTAGATAAATCATAATTATCTGGGTAAAGATTTTCTATAAGAATGATATAAGACTTATAGGTTTGTAATTTTAATATAGTCTTTTTATCTTTATTAAATATCAATTTTACCTACGCATTCTTCATTGTCATCTGACAAATTTTTATCATTTAACATTTCTAATACAACTTTGCCAACAGTTTTTAAAATTTCATCTTCTTTCTTTTAAGTTATCATTACTCAAAAATTTTCTCTTCTTATATATTTAATTTCACATCTCCATTTAAATTCTTGGGAAATTCAGAAGATGTAGTAATTATAAAATATAGTTTGTATTCTTGTTTTTTATTACTGTACAATTTTTTGATAGAACTCTTCCACATATTTCATGATGTTACTGCTGAAATAATTTTTCTTTCAATTCAAAGTTGATATTTCACACCTTTGAGACTTTTATTTTTTTCTATAGCTTTCATTGCTAATTCTTAATAATATTTTCTCATATCATTAATAATTCATTTTTGTATCACATTACCAATTATAGTTATTCAATTCTTTTTAATGAATCATTTTTTAAAAATTTCAAATATTTATCTTTTCTTCGTATATTCTCTTATCTCAAGAAAATTTACTGGTAAATTGCTACTTTTTTGTAAAAGTTATCTTTTTTGCACAGCATAATAGAGTCCAGTTATTTCCTTATTGATTTCAATCAAATATCTTCTAAGCTTATTAATATTTTATAATAATTTGCAAGTTCTAATTTAAATTCACTTGAGTGTTTCTAAAAATTAGGCTACTTCATGTTTGTTTTTATTTAGCATTTGTCTCAAAGAAAGAATTTTTAATATACAGTTTTCCTTTCTCAGTGAACTCTACAAATCTATGTTCTTTCTCACCTTTATTATTATAACCAATTTTACTTGCACTTTCATATTTTAATTGCTTACCAATTATAGCATTAAAGTTTCCTATGTCAGTTTTAAAATATTATTTTTCTTATTAAAACCTATTTGTATATTCATACAAAAATCTATTGGCTTATAAACCTGAATTATTTGCATTTTGAATTTTCCATTAAGTTGAATAACTAATCTTGTCATCATCCATTTCCACAATGTTGATCTTCCAGTTTTATTCATAATAAATTCTACTTCATTGGTGTTTCAATAAAGTACATATTCACCTTTTAAATCAATTCTCTTTTTAACTTTTTCTCTAAATTCACAACATCCAACAATGTGGCAATTCTTCCAATTTATGTAATTTTCCTTTACTTGAAAATAATTGGAAGTTGTAGGTATCTAAAGAAAAAAAACATCATCAAATAGCAATCTGGATTTATAATCAGGAGATTCTTAGCATCTTTTGGATTTGGACACCAACTACAATCTTAGCTTATACTTGAAAACATTCTGGGAATAAAGGCCATAATTTACTTTTTATTTGTTATGATTATAAATATGTATTTTTAATAAGCGCTCCTTCACAAATACATTCATTTTGCTTTCAAGAAAACAATTGATATCTTAGCTAAAAGCTGTCAGACAAACACAGAAGAAAGACCATGGTCTTTTGGGATTTTAAACTCAGAGTTAAACAGCTAATAAATTCACCATGTTTGCTGGTACATGTTGATGAACAGCTCATCCATATTTGTTTATTATATGAGTAATCACATAGTAATAACAGCTGCAATGACAAGAACATATGAAATGGACATTAAGCGTTTGTCTTACTCTATTACTTAAAGATCTCAAACTTGAATTAAAAAGTATTCTTTCAGTTTTATAGCAAGCTTCTTTTTAAAGCTGCACAATATATATACATATATATATAAAATATGTATGCACATATTGTTTTATATAATAAAGCTATCTTAACATTTTAAATAATGATTACCAATTTTTTTACACTTCAAGCTCACTTTCCCATTAGATTATGTGTAACATTGCAATACTATAAGCAATTATTTTATTCAATAGATTAATAAGCCTTTAGTAGTATATCATTATTGGAATATTAAACATACTATGATATGTTGAGGTTGTTGGGGAAGGAAAAATAAATAACCTGGAAATAAATAAAAATGGCAAATTAAACAAAATAATGATTTATTCATTTTAATATACGTATGAGCATTAAAAATGTTTCGAAAAATCAAAGCATTTAATATTTATTATTCATGATTACCTGATAATACATTCCAAATGATAGTTGGGAAGAACTGATTTAAAAGACTGTCAACCACTTAAATATAAGACCTTTATTTCTGTGTTTATGATTATTTTTTATTTTAATATTTTTTTAATATAAACAAAACCAATACTGTATTGAGTATTTGGATAGGGAGTGTGTAAGCATTAATAAATTTCTAAGAAAAAATATTATATTAGTCTTTATAAACTTTCCTCTTTTCAAGTGATACATCTAAATCCTAGATTGGCTTAAATAACTGA
The DNA here is from genome assembly GCA_028023455.1 of Epiperipatus broadwayi. Taxonomy (NCBI): domain Eukaryota; kingdom Metazoa; phylum Onychophora; class Udeonychophora; order Euonychophora; family Peripatidae; genus Epiperipatus; species Epiperipatus broadwayi. Next base: position 299,863 of record JAQFVV010012836.1, read on the forward strand.
TAACCAATAGCCATATGACAAGTAATCTGTGATTTGTGTTATATTATTAGTATTTTTAAAAATAGAAGCAGTGATTAGCCAATCATATTCCCCATTTTAGGTCTGATGAGATCTGATCTAAATAACAGTACTATAAAAATAAATATATATAGGGGGGAAAAAATCACAAAACTTGATTTACACACAGATATATATATATAGATTCTAAAACATTTCCATATTTAAATTATCCATGTGAGTTTCATAGACAGAATATTTATCGTTGAACTATAATTCTAATGCTATTAATTTTTGCTGTAAATATTACAAAATGAAAGCAGTAATAATATATAGATAATAATTGATTATTAACTCTGATAATTTCATTGTTATCAGAAATGCTTTTTTGACACTATGAATGGCTGCAGTATTCATTTTCTTTCTTCATTGGTATAAAATTAAAAACATCATTATTTGTTCAACACTCTGAATTATGGCAAAATATGTTGGCTTCAACTCATTAACAATAGCAAAATTGTTCATATGATATTTTAGTAGTTTATTAACAGAAGAAGTGACATTTATTATTAAGAGTTTTCTTTCTATTAGATGATTAATTATGGTATTTCTATGTATCCAACTTGGTAAATTCTACAATTCTCTTAGTTATTGTAGGCAGATTTATCTCAAATGTCTGGTCCGAAATGTTTTTCTCTCTATCAATCAGAAATTCATTTAAGAATTCTTATTTAGTAGTAAAACTCATTTAATTTGCACGTGAATTATTAGAAATTGCATATTAAATTTGAGTCATAACAGTTTCCATAAATTTGAATATTTTTTTGCATCAAAATATTAGCTAAAATTAATATCATTTTTGTAAACTAGGCTGAAATCATCATCATCATCAACCATTATCAATTCACTGCAGAATGAAGGTCTCTCCAGGTTCAATCAATCATCCCTGATTTTTAGCTTCTCTTCTCCACATTATCACTGCATACTTTCTTATTTCATCCATCCATCTCACTTGTGGTCTCTTTCTGGGTCTTTTACAATCTCTTGGACTCCAGTTTAAGATTTCAATTGTCCATCTATTATTATCTCTTCTAACAATATGTTCAGCCCAATTCCACTTCAGTGTTTTAATTTTTTAAATGAGATCAGTAGCACCTATTGTTTTCTTACCCATATATTGCATTTCCGATCTCTTCTTGTTACTCCCAACATGCATCTCTCCATACTTCTATGAATGGTCTGAAGTCTCTATACTGCTCTTCTATTAAGTGTTCAAGTCTCAGATCCATAAGTAAGAACTGGTAAAACACATTTATTAAAAAACTTCCTTTTTAAACACATAGACATATTTCCTTTTAGTATCAAGTTATTTCTACCAGAAGCACTCCAACCAAGTTTAATTCTATGATTAATTTCATTCATTATATTTCCATCTATATTAATAATCTGTCCAAGATATTTGTAATTGTTAACTTCTTCTAACTCATCATAATCAATCTTTATTTTCATATTTTGAGAAAATCCATATATATTATAACGATCCGGAGAAGCACTTAACGTCATCTGCACTACAGGGCGCCATCTAGGCATTTGAACCTAGAAAAATTTATAAAGTAGGCAGATACGTAAGCCAAAAAAAAATAATTTTATTTTATATATTTTGATATCCGGTCGTTAGCCCATTGTCACTAGCTCAATGGAACAGCAGAGATTTATATTTACAATAAATTCTTATCTAAGAATATTTTAAAAAAAGAATAAAATAAGTCACTGCCAGTAATTAACATACAAACATTTATTTACGCACATATATATAAAATTTAACATTTTTATTTTAGTATTTTTATTTTAGATTTTAATTTGATTTTAGAATTTAAATTTGCATTTTAATTTTTATAATATTATAAGTTTACATTTTAATTAAGTTCGCACAGATGGATTTATGAAAGTTTGTTTTATAATGTTGAGTATAGATTGGTTACATAGATTACACGGTTAAAAACATTTCAAAATAAACATAACCGATCAAAATATAAAGTCATTGATAAAGTCAATTGCAGAGGGAAATTTATAAGAACCCAATAGCATTCACCATAAGATGCCACAAGACACCAATAACTTAAAAGACATCTGACATAAATACATCTTAGATACTCACCGTAAGGTATCAGTATTTACCGAATGTCTATATATTTTGATCAAATATGAAAACCAAAAACATAATTAACCAGTAACGAACCCATGCAAGCATCTATACCCAACCTAAATTTAATGCATTTTTATTTATAGTGTCGAGTATAAATAGACTACATAGATTTGCATTTGAAAAGAAAATATTCTTTCCCTTATTTAACCTTAGGCCAAAAGTTCGCAGTCAGACCAGCGCCAATCCATCTGATACATTTATGTATTCAATGTAGCATGAAAATACAACAACACAAAATACTATACTGTTAGGAATGTACATCTGAACAGTAAGAGAGTTAGAGAAGACATTGTCTCTCCACCAACAGGAATGCTACATCTGTTGGCGAGTAGAACAATAAACAAAAAACTTTATAGGAATGGACTGCAGTCCTTTGCCGACTTAAAACCCATCCATAGGCAAACAGAAGGTGTGTGGCGTATATATGCAATCCTGCCCATAGCGGATCTCATACTACATCTACTAATTACACAAATATATCCAATCCATTGAGCTAATTCAACTATGAAATGAATAACCTAAGATTACCCTCCCTTAAACTATATATATAACTTTACAAATCTATATAGCCATTCACGCCCGACTTAAATTTAACATTTATATAACTAGTTTAACGAAAAACAGAAATCATAATAAACTTAAAAGAACAAATAAATAAATAAATGGAAATGATTTTACAAAAGAAATACATTAAATAAAATTATAACTAATTAATAAATAACGTTGGTCAGATAGTATTCTATTTCTTATAAATTAAATACTGAGAAAGTTTATATTTTAAAGTTCTTAGTGTTTCAAAATGATTTTAAAGTTCTTACGATTTTTAAAATGTTCCTCTTTATCCCTTGCATGCCGTTTGGAATCCATGTTAAATCGCCCGATGATCCTGTTGTCCTCAGTATAAAAAAAGCGATGTTTCATTTTCTTTTTTTTTTATAACAACTGAAGGGATTGAAGAGTGCATCTTTTCAATCCCTTCTCCTTCAACTCTGCACTAACACATATAGTCACATCTCATCATAATCTATTATTCCACTCACTTTTTATAGTAGTCTTTCAGATCCAGTGGACATTACGTCACGACGATGTGATGGTCCTTTCACTGAGGTCTGATTCCATTGTTTTTCATTCATTGGCTATTAGTTTCTATTGTTTTTTTATCTGACTGATGCTTATACATTTAAATGCCCAAGGCTAGTTTACATTTGACTAATTAAATTAATCATTTCCATTTTTTCAATAACATTAATTAATTTGTTTTGTACAAACTTAGATATATTTTTATCTTTAAATCTTTACTGACAATGTAGTTTTAAAATACTTTTTCTTTTTTTTAATAAAGTTTTATTTTAATAATTTTTTTCATCTGTGCGATTATATAGATACGAGTTTAGTATAGAATTTTAATTTTCAATTTTTAATTCTTAAAAAAAAAAGTTTTATTTGCGAACTTTTATTTTTTTCATGTTTACTAATAAAAAAACAATGTAACAACATCTGTGCCTGTTACAATATATATATATTTAAATTATTTGATTTATAATTTAAAATGAGAAAATGTATTATTTTACTTTTTTTTTTAATGCTGTTATTTTTTTTTTACCTTTTAGTCAGTGATAATCTAAAAAAATACCTTGTTGATTTTAAAAATGTACAAATTGATTTATCTGTGGGGGACCTGATATTGTATTTCTCAATCTGTCACATGACTCGAGTTCTGCAAAATTATTTAGAGCGAGTACAAATTGTGATGTGTAATAGATTTAATTATATTACAATGCAATTATATTTAGCTTTTTAAATCTTTAATTTTTTTAAGAATCTCATACATATATAGTGAAATGTTTACACAACTATTTATCAGTTTCTAAATTTTAAAATTGTGTGTAGGTTAAATGTTAATTTTTAATTTTAAAAATAACAAACTTTAAGTGAAAGAAAATGCGATCGATAGAAAGCTAAATTTTATAATATTAAAACAGTTGTAAACAAGCTAATGGATTTTTATGCTGCAAATCTAGCTTGTAAGCAAATACAATAGAGGAGTAAAATTTAATATATAAACCTCATATTTCATCACTAATGGAGAGATCTAGAAATGCCCAAATTTGATTTCGCCAGGATGGAAAAGTTCAACCACCTACTACAAATGGTGGACAACTCAGTCAGGAAGAAAATTGGTAATGTTTTTTCACTGCAGAGCTCTATAAATTTATTTTAAAAACTTATAATATTTAAATGAAGCTAGCTATAATGACCATTCATTAAATTATAAATTCTCAATTACTTAAAATTCTTGTTAAAATAAAATCTCTAAATAGTAACTGTAACAGTCTTGCCTATAAATGTAACTTTTTAATAATTTTTCCTGTAGTTGTAATCACTTATTATTTTAATCTTTCTATAATCTGAGGTCATGCCTATTTTCTTTTCTAATTATTTTATTTCATTTCTAAATTCATTTGTTATGATATGCCATAATTTCAAAGCAGGGAATTAATTATAATAAATTTTTGGGAAAAACAATTAGAAGCTCTCCGGTGTAATGTTCTTAGTGCTCTTTAGCTGATATAAATTGCTGTTTCGAAATCTATTCTAAGAGATAACAACAGATCATTATGCACTCATTGTTATCTACATTTAATTACTTAATACGTATTAGTCTGTTATTAATATTTGTGAATTATTATTATATCTCTTAGTTAGATAATGGACAGAGATGATCCCATGGTCATATTTGTAAATGTATAATGCCCAAAATATGCTTTCTCCTCCCTAGTTTCATCATAAAGGAATATATACAGATTGGAAACCTGACCCAAAACTACTGTTGAGTCTTTTATTTTTTAAATATTGATGAAATTTAGTATTGTATATTTTTTTATATTTTTGAAAAGTAGATTAATTAGGATTTTTGTTTGTTGATACTCCATAAAATAGTGTTGAAAGTCAAAGGAATTTTTTTAAAAAAAAAATGTAGTGCAATTCATTTTCCCCACCATTTTTTTAATTATTGCTTTGTTTTATTTCATAGGCTTTGAAAATAGCATTAAATAGCATTTTCCTGAATTTCTTGTTTTTGTAATTTGTATTTTACTTATTTTTGATCGATTTCTTTATGCGGGGGGGGGGGTGCTTTTGAAAATAGCATTCATGATGGAAAAAAGCATTAAATAGTTTTTGATTTATTTCATAGATTTCTTCATGCGGGGGGGGTGTGTGTGTGCTTTTAAAAATAGCATTCATAATGGCATTTAGCATACATTAATGTTTTGAGATTTAGTATTAGTATTATAGTTTTGATTTAATTTATAGACTCTAAAAAATAGCATTAAATAGTGTTTTCTTCAATTTCTTGTTTTGTATATTATATTTTAGAGTGACTTCAGAGATTTCTTTGTGTTGCCTTAGGCATTTTAATTTTACAGTGATTTCAGTGATTTTTTGTTTTTGTAATTTGTTTTTAGAGTGATTTCAGAGATTTTTTGTGTTGCTTTAGGTGTTTTAATTTTACAACGATTTCAGTGATTTCTTGTTTTTGTAATTTGTATTTTAGAGTGATTTCAGAGATTACTTTATGTAGCTGTAGGCATTTTAATTTACAGAAATTTCAGCAATTTCTTATTTTTGTAATTTGTATTTTAGAGCGATTTCAGAGATTTCTTCATGTTGCCTTAGGCATTTTAATTTCACAGCGATTTTAGCAATTTTTTCACCAGAAATTTATTGCTTGTATGGTTCTTGATGGGTACTTTAGCATTGCATGGCAGCACAGTCTGGATAACTGACAAGTACCCATCTATCTGTTAGTTATGTTTTAACTGCATTTGATCTAATGATGTGGATAAATAAAGACTGGTTGCAATTGAATTGTAAGCTACCCTTGCAAGATATAGGCCTATATTTTGTGAAGAAGAAAGCAGTAGAGATTCCCGAAAAACAATCAAAAATAAGATAAAGAATTTCACTTATTAAATTAATATTAAATTAAGGATTTACTATTTTTACCTTAGGATTGCATTCCATGGCTCTACATTTGAATTTTTTATGTAGATATCATAGTGATATGCATCTCTTCTCTATTGTGTTCAAGATTAGAGGAAAACAAGTGAAAAACTCCAGGTGATAATTTAAAAACTATTGTTTCTGTTTATCGTAAGTAGTCTAAGAAATATAGTCATCATTAATTAATGATGTATATTTCAGTTTCACATTTATTGAACTTAAAAATTTATAAATGATAAGCATTAAAATATATTTTGATACAAATAATAAACAATATTTGGTTTAGCATATTGTTTAGCCACAAATTAAAACGCATGTACAATCTTAAATAACCAACTTAAAATGCTTCCGCAAATAGATTTTCTTGCGTTTGTGATTGAAATATTAATAACTAAAAATTTACTAGAACCAATTAAAATATCATAAAATTGTCTATATAATATAACTGATATCTCTCTGTTTAAAAGGTGATTTGGAAGAAATTCATGTACAATAAACAGTAAAATATGGCCAATTTGAGTTTACACGATTGTTTTTTTAATAAATGGTTTATTTTTAATTATTACATTATAAGAAAAAAGAATTTAACATATTTTCATTTTATATATTTATTTAAGAACATTATAATAATTAATTAGATATATTTGTTCACCTTTTTTTTAACGTTCTACCTTTTATTCTGTAATTTTAATTTATTTTTGGTATGTTTAAAATTGATTTTAAAATAAATATGCATATTCATTACATATAAATACAGAGTTGTAGTGATAGGGTAGGCAAATGTCAAGGCTAACAATTGGAGGAAAATAGATGCTAACACTTCATGTTGATACACATTTGACAGCTATTTTAAATTTATTTAAAAATTATTTTATTAATGGGTTTGCACGATTCATCCATTTATTGTGTTAGAAATCAATTGGTAATTGTCCTTTGATGATAGAGAGAAGGAGGGATGGTAAATATTTGCCTTGCTTTAGAATGCCACAAACATTTAACATGGTTTTATATAAATAAAATAATACTTTTAAATCTATATTTTATATCTTTCAGCAATATTAATAAACTATTTTCTAAAATTATATGTATATAGTTCCAGCTCAACCTCAGAATGTGAGAATAATTTATTACCCTTCATTTTATCAATATGAAGTTTCATGGAGTCCTCCAGTGATTTCACTAAATATTTTGAATTATACAGTATTCTGGTGTTTGGCTTCTTCTTCAGGATGTAAAATTATTAACTGGATAACGGTTATGTCATCCATTTATTCTGTAAACATAACCAATATTAAAGCCAATGAGGATTACAAATTTGCAGTAACAGCAGATACAGACTCGAGTAGCAGTGGCATTATGTGGAATAATTGTGGTGTGATAAATATTGATCACAGTAAGTCTGCATTTTGATTAACTATTAATAGTATTTACTTATTTTTTCATTTGCTTAAATATATTTACATTTTAAGAGAAATATATAGTTTTTAATTATTTATTTTTTCTCCACTCTACAGAATTTTTCATTTTAATTTATCAATTCTTATCTAATATAATAAAATCCATTCATTGTTTGAAGAAGTTGCTTAATATCAAATGTAATTTATATATTAGAAAACAATAAATCAAAGCTTAACTTTTATAAATGTTATAACAATAATGAACAGTTTAGAATTCTTAAACTAAATATTCCAATTTAAAATTAAGTCACACATATACATAAATATATTTATTTCCATTTTATGTTCTTTTATGCACTGATTTATATATACATTGTACTGGTCACTTCTTCACTTCCTTTGATCATCGAAGGTGCCACCAGATCACTTACTATCTAGAAAATATAATTTATAGTGATCAAAAATTAATGATGATGATAAATGCTATCAGCTAGACCCAGGGAGAGAAAGAGATCTGATTTTTCAGACAATTGAGAAAAGAATACAGAGATGAATGTTAGCTAAGATAATTTTAAACAACTTCATAATTTATTAAATTCAAAATAAAATTGAAACCTCAAGCAAACGAAAGTATAAGATTTGACCTAGATTTTTCTAATGTATTTATCAGAGAGTGTACATGACTATTAAAGCATTAAATACCCTGGCAGATATATATGTTTCTCACCTAAGGTTTAAAAAGGGGATTTATAATATCTTGTTGTCAGTGATTTATAAAAACTAATTCCAGATTTCCTATTTAGAGATTGCAAAACAAAAGGGGTCTTGTAGGAAGTACAATGAAACAACATATGTGAGCTTTCCTTGGTTCAGAAAAGAAACACTCGTACCAAGAACATCATATGTCTGCAGAATAGCTCATGAATGACCATATTCAAAATTATTAAGATTAATTCCAATACAAGAAAACAGAATAGAACAAGATTATGATTTTGCATAATCTTAAATAGAGAAAAACAAAATCTCCGATTTAGGAAATACAGAACAATACACTCAATAAAATGCCAGTCAAAAGATTTATGGTCTGCAAGAAATGCAAACCATGATTGACTAAACTAATTATAATGAAGGATACAGAACAGGTGAGTTAAAATAAAATTATGAATGTCTGCCAAAGCATTTATCAAGGGTTAGTAATATAAAAAGAGAGACAATAACTATAAAATCTTAACTCACAATACACTCTCAAACAAATAAAATTTAAAAATATGGAATTTTAAAACAGATTCCAATACACATTTGTAATAAAAAAAATACATAAAATAATAAAAAAATATTAAAGGAATATTCAAAATTTATAATCAATACAGGATTATTTTAAAATTAAGCTGAAACTTTAACAGAGATTTAAACCCTAGTTAGAATACAAAAATCTTTTACGTCAAGGCCTGATGTTAAATTCATAGGATTTCCTCCAGCAGGGTGCACAAAGTTTTTTCTAATTCAAGTCCATCACAAATGCTTTTGATTTCTATCTCTGTGGTAGGGGGTATGGAAGCAAGCTTTGGATCAGTTCTTATTTAAGCTTTTATGACATGATATTGAAGGACAACTCAGGACCTGGGATCTGTTTTTGAGTTGATTTAGCAGTACATGTTGTAGAAAAGATTCCTCATGGTATGTAATTTTAGCATTCTGCAAAGAGGATAACTATATAGCAACTAGAAGTCAGTAATCTGATTTCAGCAGTATTTCCAATCAGCAGTTAGTAGAAAGGTGATATTGGCAATGGTGATCTCTAGATATGGACAACAATCTTTAAAATTTAAGGCAGCATGGCAATTTGAATAGGTATTACTGGCAGTGTATTAAAAGCTGAAGCAATACTCACAGTGAGCTGAATATAAAAATTAGAGGCAGAATAATAATTAGTCCAAAACCCCAGGGCTATTTATGTGCACTTTTATCTCCTGCGTCATTTTTAATTAGAAGTTTTAACCCAGGACAAATATCTATCTCAGACTTAATAATAATTAAAAAATATGTCCTGGGCTCTTGTCTTATTCAAAATTAATTAAAAAAAAAAAAATGCAAAATTAAGTCTCAGCTTTTTTTAAAAAAAATAAATTAAAATTAGATTACAAACAAAAATGAAAGAAACAGAAATGCAGTCAAAACTTTTTAAAATTAAAATGCTTTTCTTTTTTTCTTTAGAAGATTAAAACTTTTTAAATTAGAATGTTTTTACAAATAGATAAAAAAATAAGTGTCAAAAGAAGCTTATTTTTAAACTAAAAAGTAAAATTAGAGAATATTAAAATATAGCTGCATATGTGCGCAATAACATATAAAACTTTCAAATCATTTTCTTTTAAAACTTTATAAAAACAATAGTTAGTTTTAATTTCATGATAAAACTTTTGAAATAGATAAAGCATCCTGTTCAATATATATGTACACCTTATTAATTACTTTTTACAAGGTATTCAAATAAAAATTTATTCCTTGATACTTTACTTTAAACTTTTTTCAGTTAAAAGCTAAGAATTGAAGAGAACTCTGATGAAGACTCAAATCTGTAAGACCTCAAGGAATAAATTTTTATTTAATTGCATTGTATTGTAAAAAATGACTAATAAAGTGTAAAAATGGTATTACAATACTATTTTACCCTTCTAATATAAATGCTATGGTTTTGTATTTAAAATAATTAATGCATAAATTAAAGACAATGATTATCCCAAAATCTTAACTAAATATTGTGTATAAATTTTTAATAAAGACTATCAAATTTTGCCACTTATAATTTATACATTCCACAAGATTTACCCAAAGTAAAAAATTTTTTTATTATTGTCTTGAAATAATATATATTCAGGCTACAACTTTAAAACTATGTGCCTGAAAAAACGACAGTAGGGACTTCTGCAAATCTTCAACACAAGATTTATTTAAAAGACAAATGCACTTTATAAATATGGTTATTACTGTCTTGAATTAAAACATTTTTTTAATGATACTAATATTATATTTAATTTTTTTATAAAGTTTATAGTATTTGAAACATATTTATGATCATAATTAACAAAATTGCCTCAGATGATAATGAATGAATGAAAAAAAACCCATAAAAATCCATGTTTTGTCTGAATATATATTTGTTTGTAGCACTTTATTGAAGCATCCTCAGATTTTTTTTATTCAGAGGACATGCCAGTAAATAATCTTATAGAAAATCCATACTTTGTCTGTTATAATGCTATCAAATTCATAACAAAATATGGATTTTATTTATAGAAGCAACTATACCTAACTATATATAACTTATTTATTAAATATAACATATATTTAAAAATTTAAATTTAGCTTTATTAGTACTTTAATTTATTGTGTACACTTTAGAAATGTACCTTGCTGAATATATTTCTGAAGTATACCAAACAGGTCAGGTTATTTTAAGCATTTTTTTTTTCTAATTGTAAATTTCTGATATTTGTTTATATAATATTAAAATCTTTTACTTAATTTACATTAAATCTTAAATTTTTTTTGTTAAATCAACCAAGATCCCCCCCCCCTTTCCTATTTTACATGCTATTAAGATGAATTCTTAATTATCTTGAATGATATTATGCATTTTTAATATTTTACAAGTTTTCTAGAAACTTTATATATGACAGATATAATTTTTTTTGCAAAAATGTGAATTTACATATATTCGCTTGTATGTGGTAATGTGTGGTTGTTGTAAAGGATGGAGTGAATAGTTGTAGAGAGCTTGAAAGTCTGAGTCCAAATCCTTTCTATATTATATTGTTCAGTATAGACAATATACTTGTATTTAAATATTATATGAAAGAATTGAAAAATATCAAACTGCAAAAGCTAAACTAATTAATATAAGTAAACAACTACACCATTCATAATTAAATCAATAGATAAAGTTAAATTGCAAATCCACTATCAATGGTTTTCCTTCCAAGGCAGACTTCTCAAATGCAAACTAACATGAAGACAAACAAATATAGGCTATCCATAATTAATATTTACATTCCAATTGCCTTTGATATCAAAAGAACTTTTAAATAAATTAATAGCTTCAGAATCATAAATCTTTATTAAATGAGATTCTTTCCTTTTTTCTCCTTTTTATTGTTTTAAAGAAGATAACTATAACCTGCTTAAACATAATATTATAGCCAGTATTTCTTTCATCAATATATAATGCAGAAACAAAATATTGATTCTTTATTTTCAGAACTTTCACTTTTTCATTTAAGCTCAAATTACTTTGACCTATAAATACTTTTTTTTTTTTACATAAAGAAATAATATAAACACTGAAAATTGGTTATATTTTTCTGGCAGGAATTATAAAAAATATCATTGACTAGTGTATTGAGGTTAAAATGCTTTTATATCATCTCAGAATTCAGTGAACTGGTTTCTCACTTCTTATTAGTCTTAAATATTAATTTTCTTCTACAAAGTTCCCTGTGGTTTAGCACAGTTTGGAAGCAATTTGAACTCATTTCTGTAGGTTAGATGATCAATAATCACAATTTATAAATAAACTGTATGCATGTAATCAGATTAGAATTGAATAAAAAGTGGACATAACTAATGATATATAATTTTAAAATAACATTTGAATGAAATGACTAGATAGGGAAATGACAAGAAAATTTGAAACATATAAAACACATTGCATTTTCATAAAAATACATTGTCACATTTAAATGGAGAATATAATTACCTTTGCATAATATGGCAATTTTCATATATCTCTGGCTAGTGTTAATGTCTTTTTTAATCTTCCCTTAACTTCTTCAAATATATATGCATATACTGTCCAAAATCATTAACTAATTATATACAAACAGCTTATGAGATACCTTTTTAAGATAAAAAAAATTACATAATATATATATATCGGATTGTAATGCAAAATAATACACGGTTTGTACCCAAAAATATTATTTTATCTACATCATATAACTGTGAAAACATTAAATATATATATATATAAATGAAAATATAAAATATTAAAGAAAAAAAAATAGGAATAAAAAGTATGTAAACTAATTTATCTATTAATAATTAAATTCTATTTTATTGAAATATTTTAGTTAATTATAACTTCTGAAGATATTATAAAATATCTTATTGGTAACCACTATTGAGTATCATTTTCTTTTATCTTTGCCATGCACAATTTTAATTGTGAGAGACACATTTTTGACAGAATTTTTTTGTTAGGTTACTTTTTCTAATTTGAAAGTTTTTCTCTTCCGCAGCTATACTTCTGTATCCATAGCTTTACTGATTTTTATTTTTTTATAATATTCTTTTTATATTAATTCATCTAATGGCTTTAAGTTTTCCACTGCTCTTTAGTCAATAGATAGGTTTTTGATTCACGATGTGTTTTATTTTACAGGATAGTTAGTATACATATTATAAGATATTTTTGAGGTTCTATATTCCTTCTTTTATAAGTGATCATATTCCTAAAAGTGGTGATGATGACTCAACTAAGGCTGCAATTAGCAACTCATACTATAATTCATACTAGTATCTAATAATTTCCTTGTGGTTGCAATTGAAAAATGATATTAATAAGTTACTCAGTGCTGAATTTAACTCTGTTCATTAGTAAACTTCATGTTAATTTTTTTTCTTGCAGTGAATTCTGCTAATGGTTAGAGAAATTATGTGTGAAGTCTTCAATATTACTTGATCACTATTTCTTATGCTAGCAGATTACTGTTATTAAAACAGGCAAAACTCTCTATACAGTAGTGCCACTCAGTGCCAACCAGAGTAATCAATGGATGCCAGAAGGCTTGTGCATAAAAACCCTATCTAGTGCCTACTCATCCAATATCCCCAGACTATTTTCTGGCTTGTGACCTTCGTCAGTGAGGATATTTGGATCTGAGAGAATTGCAGCTAGATCTTAGGATATAATGCAACCCTTTAGCAGCCACCTTTTATCTCTACTTAACTACAAAACTATGAAAATAAAATTGAAAACACAATAATATTTTCAATCTAAATTCAATAGCTTATATAGTCATATGGGTCTGAACCCAGTTCAGTATCCATACATTTTGGTGCCTTTGGTTCTTTAACAACCATAGCCACCACTTTCTTATTAGGTAGGATTGGTGTTAAACCACTAAACATCGCATGATCACTATTTCTTAAGCTAGCCATTACTCTTATTAAAACAGGCAAAACTCTCCATACAGTAGTGTCACTCAGTGCCAACCAGAGTAATCAATGGATGCCAGAAAGTTTGTGCATAAAATCCCTATCTAGTGCCTACTCATCCAATATCCCCAGGCTAGTTTCTGGCTAATGCAACCCTCCAGCAGCCACCTTTTATCTCTACTTAACTAGAAAACTATGAGAATAAAATTGAAAATACAATATTTTTAATGTAAGCTCAATAGCTTATATAGTCATATGGGTCTGAACCCAGTCCAGTATCCATACATTTTGGTGTCTTTGTCTCTTTAAAAACCATAGCCATCACTATCCTATTAGGCAGGATTGGTGTTAAACCACTAAATATCACATGATTTCTATTTTTTATGCTAGCACATTACTGTTATTAAAACCGGCAAAACTCTCCATACAGTAGTGCCAATAAGTTATTGAGCTTAGATTGAAAATATTATTGTATTTTTAATTTTATTCTCATAGTTTTGTAGTTAAGTAGAGATAAAAGGTGGCTGCTGGAGGGTTGCATTAGATCCTAAGATCTAGATGCAGTGCTCTCAGATCCAACGCTCCTCACTGACGAAGGCCACAAGCCAGAAACTAGTCTGGGGATATTGGATGAGTAGACACTAGAGAGAGATTTTATGCACAAGCCTTCTGGCATCCATTGATTGCTCTGGTTGGCACTGAGTGGGACTACAGTATGGAGAGTTTTGCCTGTTTCTTCATATATTGATATCTAATCACTGAATGTCACTTTCAGTTTGTTCATCTGCAACTGAAACACTAACTATTGCTGTTTTTCATCTTCTTTATACTTATTTTTCTTCTATAGGATAATTTGTTTTTATCTAAAATTGAAACACAAGTTATTCATTATTCGAAAAATATGTTGACTTATTTACTCAATGTCTGTTTTTTCATCAGCCTTTATTATTTACTCTTTTACAGTATTTAATAAATTAAATGCAAAATAAAACAAATTTAGAATTATATATTTTTTTCTGATTTTAAATGATATTTTAGTTTATAAAAACTGAAATTTATAAATTTGACTTTTAAATCTCAGATTCAGCTTGTATGATATGCGAACGCCTTAAGTTCTCGGAAGCGCTAAGTCGTATTTAATTTATAGAAATAACACGCTTTTCTATAGTTGCTTGCGTATAGGCGCACATTACATTTGTTACATTCCGTACTGAAGTATAAATAGTTAACGTCATTACTAATAATTAAAGTAATAAATAAATAATTTATTTTACAAAGGGAAAAAAATTATTTTTTAATAATTAAAATTTCAGTCTATACATTATTTTCAATAATACTTAATAAAATGTTTACAAATTTTATATTTAATGAAGTTTTATTTCTTTCCTGACAATTTTATTCAGTGCATTATATCCTTTTTTTTTTTTTTACATATAATAAACATTAATTTTAGTAAACATTGGTTTATAATGGTTTTCTTTACCTTACCTAATATTAACGGTAGAGAAAATTTGTTTTCAAGTCTTACTTAACTTGCTCATATGCTTCAGAATTTCTGAAAAAACGTTCATATGCTAAGAAATTTAAGTAAATGATTAGTATATATAATAATATTTCAAACATGCAACTGCATTTTTTTAAAAATACTATATCCCTAATAATAATAATAAAATTTTAATTTTACCATGATACTTTTCATGATTTGAATTGTTATAACTTTAACTTTTAATGTGCCTTGACATCCTTCCTCACGTTTAATCTTTTATTTTATGCACTACTTTGTGGCTTCAAACTTCATACCTTATTTCATTCATTGTTTTATCTTTTCGCTAACTATTGAATTATACAACATTCATATATATATAGAAATATTATATATATATGTATTGAAAGTGGGGAAATATTAAATAAGTATAAAATGTAAAAAGAAAACTTTAATTAAGGTGTAGAAAACTGGAATCTTCTACAAATTTTTTTTCTCATAGACATAGCAATGTTAGAAAATAACTCACATTAAATATATATATACTTAAAATATCCTTTTATTGTGAATTAGTAAAAAAATCAAAAGTTATTACTTTATGAAAATTAACCAATGCAGAAAATAGGAAAGAAAAAAAAACTAATAATGATAATGAATTTGTTCAGCCAAAGTGATTTCATTTTTAAATTTGTCCACAAGCCGAAAAATAATATACATACATTCATATATATATATATAATAATGATTACATTAATTTATTAATTTTAATTATTATTAATATCTTATTATTTTATGTAGTTCCCAATAAAATCACAAAATATCGAGTGGATCCTACTTCTACCAGCATGAAGATTGATTGGAAACTGAATCAGTGTTCGTATAATGATGTTAAGAAAATTAAAGTCACTTACTGCCAATTGAAAAACGACATCATTTGTCTTGGTTTGTATGGAAATATTTTACTTAGAGTTTGTTTTCATTCTTAATTATATTTTATGTATTTTATTTCAGCTGTAAAAATTTCATAATTATCTAACAAAGTGATTTTTAATAAACTGCTTAATTGTAAAAAAAATATTCAGTTTTTTTTTATAAAAAGAAAACAATTAAATGAATGCCAGTACCCAAGAAAACATCTCACTGGAGTAATATTCTGTCTTCTGCTTCAAGTAAAAAGTTATGATGTTAAATAAGATATTTATTTTTTTATATAGCGCGATGTTTTTATAATCTATAATATTAATAAGCCAATAAGCTAATACACATGCGCTTTGCAGATGTCACTATATAAATGAATACTCCCACTTTTTCAAACACAAGATAAAGTCTTTAAGAAAATATAGAATGAATCATCTATATTTTTGACCCAACCGTATATGTATGGGCAAATCTGAAGTGTTTGAAATGAAGCGCATGTATTAGCTTATTGGCTTATTAATATTATAGATTATAAAAACATCGCGCTATATAAAAAAATAAATGTCTTGTTTACATAAGTTTAATTATAAGAATGACCTAAGGTAAATTCTAGAAATTTCATTGGCGTCATTCATTTACGTAGTAAAAAAGTAATTTAAAGTGATCAATTAATAACTTCACACTCTTCATTTCAAACACTTCAGATTTGCCCATACATATACGGTTGGGTCGAAAATATAGATGATTCATTCTATATTTTCTTAAAGACTTTATCTTGTGTTTGAAAAAATGGGAGTATTCATTTATATAGTGACATCTGCAAAGCGCATGTTTATTAGCATATTGGTTTATTAATATTATAGATGTTAAATAATAATAAATAATATATAAAATGTTAAAATTGTTATAAGATATAATTCATAAATGTTGATCTGCGAAAAATAAGTAAAAGATAAAACAGTTTTCAATAGCTCACTACAGAGCAAATGTCATACATAGCATCTCTCTAAAAAGAAATAGTAAATAAGACATTAATATTCAAATGTTGATTAGTAAGGATTTAGAGCTTTCCTCCTTTGTTTATACTTTAATTAAGAATAACTAGTACTGATTTACTATCAATAAAAACCAATCCTAAAAAAAAGTAAACTTTTCCCTAAATGTGTGTGGATGTGACAGGTAAATACCCTTATCACTATGCCATGTGATCAGAAGCAATATTATGTAAATTAATTAACAACCCATTTTGCATATTTTAATCAAAAATATTAGATTCAAACAAAATAGTAAACAATATATTCATCAATAAGATATTAGTATATAATTGAAAAAAATATTCTAAGATTAGATATATAAGAATACTGACAGAGAAATGAAGACAATCAATATTGCTGAAGGATAAAAATAATCATTCATTTATACTAAAATGCAGAATTCCACAATAGAAAAAGTGCAGAATCCATTTTCAAAAAAATTACATAAGAATAAAAGAGTGCTTTTTAATAGCATAATTTCAATATAAGGTTTCTTTCTTTTCTGCAATATGTAAATTTGTTTTATTTTGATTAGTGTTTAATAAAAAAGGTATTATAAATAATAAAATGCAAGACTGTAATTTGTAAACAATATAATATATTCAAAGTGAGAAGAGAAAGAAAAAAATGAAAAATCAACTACAAAATATCTTTAAAATAATAATTATTTTTATCTATTAAATAATGCAGAAAGGCATTTGCTGTTAAGTGAAAGGAGATCCTTTGATTTTTTTCTTGAGACCTTAAAGGAACTGAGCAGGGCAAATTCCTAAATATCCAATCCACATATATTATTATTCATATAGTGTACAAACACAAATGGGTTGCTCACCAATATACATCAATGAGCATGGCGAGTTTATTGTTTTTTTAACCTATGAGTTTAAAATAAAAAATACTATGGTCTTTCTTCTCAGTTATCTGATGGATCTGTGTTTTCCTGAAATCAGAATGAATATGTGTATAAATGAAATTTTTATCTAATAGATATTCACAATCATGACAATCAAGAATAAATCATGTCCCTTATTCCCAGGAGGCTGTAAAGTCACCAGGCAAAGCAAAGGTGATAGTCAAAGGGAGAGGGTGCTAAGAATCTCCTGATTACTGACCCAGGCTACCATTTGATGATGACCTTTCATTTAGGTACTTATAACTGCAGATTACTTTCGGGTAAAGGAAGATTGCAAGAATTGGAAGAACTGTCTAATATTAAAGGAGATGCAATTGGAGTTTGTGAAGTTAGAAGAAAAGGTGAAGAGATAATTGATTTGAAAAGTGAACATGTACACACATTGGAAATACAAGTAGAGTAGAATATATTATAAATAAAAAGTGAAGAACAACAATAGAGTATCAGAATAAGTGGCAAGATTAAATATTCAACTTAATAGCAACTAATTAAGGTTTATGCCCCAATAAGTTCTCATTGTAATGATGAAGTAAAAAACTTTTATATGGATGTGCAAAAAACTTGATCAGACCAAACAATAGTTTTAAATAGTAATGGGAGGTTTTAATGCTAGAACTAATAAAAAAATTGAAAGAGAAAAGTACTGTGGATAAATTTGGTTATGGTGTTAGAATGAGAGATGACATAGATTTGTGAAGTTTGCAGGAAAAAACCCTTTACATTATGAATTCTTTCTTTGAGAAAATACTTAACAGAAATGGACATGGAAGCATCCAAATGAAGGTACAGCAGAATTGCATTATATTTTGACTAATAAAAAACATGTATTTCAAGATTGTAATGTTCTTAATAAATTCAATGCAAGAATGATAATTGATTAGTGAGATATGTGATAATGCAAAAATTATTAAGAAAACCAATATTCCCAGTTGATCTGATATTCCTAACCTTCAGAAACATTACAATGAATTTAAATTAGAATTTGCATATCATTTAAAAAATTAATGGATTTTGAATATGATTCAGATTTTAATGAAATCAATAGGAAGATAACTGATACATTTTTAAAAACTGCAATAAAAATGGATGATACAAAAAAGCAGCAATTGATTAGTAAAATTTCTATTGAAATAAAACAATTTTCAAAGAAAAGAAAAAATATAAAAAATATAAAAATGATGCATTAAGAAGAATTCAATATATAGAATTTTATAAAATGGTGCAAAAAAGAATAACAATGTAAAAAAATATAACTGAAAATTAACAAGAAAAGCTATAAAAGAAAATAAAAATCTCAAAAGTGTAAAACAACATCGTGGTATTTGTATAAATTTATTTCTGCAATAAAAAATAAAAATGGAACTTTTACTAAAAAAAAATGACATTGTGAAATGTGTAGAAGAATTCTTTTAAGAATTATATAGCAATAAAGAACAAAAAAAAGATTTCCTGCAACTACTATATCTTTTGAATTGCCCAGGATTTTAGATGAAGTGAGACTTGCAAATAAATCTATAAAGAAGGGAAAAGATCCAAATAATGATGGAATTATAATCTAAAAGCAGATGAAGAAACAGAATTTTTTTTGTAAAGTTATGCATCAAATATTTAAATAATCAAGATATGTTACATGATTGCAAGAATACTGTATTAGTATTAATGTCTAAAAAAGATGATGGTGACATTAGAAATTGTACACTTATCAGTCTTTTATCAATTCTATGCAAAAACTTTACCAAGGTAATTACAATTTATCTACTGTAAACCTTGGATTTTAATCAACTAAAAGATCAAGTTGGATTAAAAGTGGCTTTAGTATAGTGGATCACATAACAAATATTAAGAGAATTTATAGAAATAACTAATGAATGTAAATTCCATTATGCTTTGGATTTACAGATTATAAAAAGGCATTTGATTCTATGAGCATTTCTTTAGTGATTAAGGCATTAGATCATCTAGGTATAAATTCAGGATATTGTCATACTTTAAAGAATATTTATAAAAATACATCAATGACTAGATTACAAAATGACATTAGGAAGATTAACATTAAAAGGAATATTCAATAAGGTGTACTCCATATCTCCAAAACTTTTTTATAGCAGTTTTGTATAAAGTATTTTGTGAATTAAAATGAAAAATTGAGAGTAAAGTAAATAAAGATTATTTTTATGTCATCTAGATTTTACAGATAATGTAATTATTTTTTCAAATAATGCTTCAGAGCTTACATGAAAGTAATAAAGTAGGACTAAAAATGTTAAAAGGACTAAAGTAATGTTCAACTGATATTTTCAAAAGAAGAAAATTAAGATTGATATAGATGAGTTAAAAGAAGTTAATAGCTGGAAATATCTTGGTCATATTATTACTACAGTTGGAAACATAATGAATGAAATTAATCATGGAATTAAATTTGGTTGGAGTACTTTTGGTAGAAATAATGACATTAAAATGAAATATGCCTTTGTGTTTAAAAAGGAAAAGGTTTTAATAAATGCATTTTACAAGTTCTTATTCGTGGATCACTGGTTTAGACATTTAACAGACTTAAGGTTACTCATTGAAGTATGGAGAGATGCATGTTAAGAATAACAAAAAGAGAGTGAAAATGGGTGAGAAAATAAACAGATGTTACTGATATCATTTACAGAATTAAAAGACTGATGTGGAGTTGGCCTGGACATATTTCTAGAATATATGGTAAATAGATGGATAGTTGAAATCTTAAACAGGATTCCAAGAGATTGCAAAAGACCTAAAAAGAGACTATGAGATGGGTAGATGATATAAGAAAGGGTGCTGGTATGATGGGAAAGAGCGGCTAGAGATAAAAAAACTGAATTGAATAAATTTAGAGATCTTCTTCCTATATTTATTGAAAATGATGATTATGATAATGACTCATTTTTCCCCTTTTGTCAATTTAGTAGTTTTCTTATCCTTCTTTTGATTAGCTTAAATAATTTTCTCAAATAGTATAATGATAATTTATTATTTTAATTTTTATTACATAACTTCATAACATGCATAAAAATTATAAAGATTAATAAAAATAAAATATTTATTTTATAATTATTTAATAAACGACTACTTGAATAATAAATATTCCTAATGATTAAAAAAATAGGACAAAAACTAAAAAAAAAAAAAGTTGAAAAAAAAAAAAAAAATTAATCAAAGGAAAAAAAAATTGAATCAGAATTGTTATGTGTGCAGTTAAAAAATTGCAAATATGGTTTCACAATTAATGAAAAGAAATGAAAAATGGCATAAAAAGCTGATGAGACAAAAAAGTAAATAGAATTAATTTTTATGATGTGCACAGTCATATATAATCTCAAATTTTATTTATATATAATAGCATATTGTTACTATTGAGTGCATTCTTGTATATTATTTTTTTGTATTAATGAAATATATAAATAAAATAAAACATAATTAAATTTCACACTTTCATGCATATTATTATGAAAATATAATTTTATTTCTAGATCAATCAATCTTTGATTCTCAGCATATTAATTCTAAGACTTATAATCTGATACAGTCTCATGTTTTTTTTTTTTTGTTGTTTTGTTCTGAATCTTATCAAAAAATAATTTTATAATACTGAAGGTTAAAAAGAGTTCTAACATTATCTGAAAATAATAATAAAGGAAAGAGTTTACATATAATAATTTTTATAATCACATTTATTTCCAAGACACAATTTTATTTATATATTTTAAGCAGAGTATCCTGTTGAAAAAAGGGCTTTGTGACATAGTGGTTAGTTTCTCAATCCATCATGCCCTGAAACTTGAATCTCGATTAAATTTTGAAATATTTTCAGGTAACTAATAATCTTTAAACCCAATCATACATCTAAGTGCTGGTGAATGAATGAATGTTGTGTTTATTATTAGTTAAAGTCTAAAATAAGCAAGGAAACAATAAAATTTATTAGTTGATAGCTAAATAACTTAGTGAGTAATGTTTTATCTTTGCTATTTTTCTGAGAAGTGATCTGTAGATGTTAGGTGCTCTGCTATGAACTATTTAAACTGTTTTATCATTCGTATACTCAATTAAATAATACTCTCAAACTCATTAGAAAATGATGATTGTCCATCAAAATAATTTCTACAAATTCTAAAGAGAATATTTCTGAAATTAAATGCCTGTATTAAATTAAAGAAAATAAAAAGAGCAAATTATTGACAATGGGAATTATTTTGCATCATCTTTTCCCAGAATTATCTATTGTTTTTTAATATGTTCATGAAAAATATTATAGTGCTATATTTTAACTTTCTCTCCAAAAATTTATTTTTTTGAATTACTTGACTACCATTCTATTGTTAATCTTTCATTTTTGTGAAAGTTAATTATAGTACTTTTTTTAAGGCATTCAAATCCTTTTAAATTAAATAGAATCTATCTCTACTATGAAAATTATCCTGAACTCCACCATAAAATACTATTTAAAATATAATATTTATTATTTTTCAAATATTCCACACAACTCACTTTATTTAAGGTGTTTTCTTAAAGAATTGTAATTTCAAAATCATTAGAATCTGAAAAACGCCCCAATTGGTCTTATAATTTTATCTGTGTTTCAGATTACAGAACTAGAATTTTAAAAATATTCTATTTTTATTTATAAAATGCTGCAACTGAATATTTATATCTTAGCTGTATCTCAATATTGAAGTCTGTTTTCTAAAAAAAAGAAACTATTTTTTTTTCAAGATAATAGTTGCTGAAGATTTTTTTTCCAGTAAATATCTGACGAAGCATCTACATTTTTGAATATTAATTATTAAATTGAAGGGTTTAAAAGTTGCTTCTAAAAATATTGGGAACATTCTCTAGACTATGTTTTGAATAAAATAGAACAGTTATTATTATATTTAAACAAAAGTATATTTTCTATACTGAACTTAGTGTAATTTAAAAGGGATGAATGTTGGTTCAGCATGAAATACACATATTGGAGATCATTTTTGCATGTATGTGGTCATGTGTATCAATTGTATAAATTGAGTAGATTGTTGTGGGAGCTTGAAAATCTGAGTTCAAAGCTCTTCTAAATTATTAGTATATTGTAAAAGTAAAAGTAAAATAAAATATTGTTTTAATTAGATCAAATTAAAATGCTACTGTCAAACCTATATTACATCTGTATATCTATTTAAAAAAAAACTATCTATAAACAGCTTCAAAGTTTAGTTATAAACAATTAGTTACTTTGATATTATTTCTGCTATGATGTATTACTCCTGTAAAGTTTAAATCCAGTAATAATTATTCAAAGTTTCCATTTATGATGACATATCATCCAAAAGTCCTGGCATGATTAATCCATGCCAAATATATACATGTTGCCAACTTTTCACACACACACATATATATATATCAACAAGTTGTAAAAGTTCTAACCTATTTTCAGTTTACCACAGTGACTCCCCCCCCCCCCCACAATATAATATATCTCTTGCATCATTTGTAAGTAATAAAATTTTATATTTATACTTACAACTAAAAAATTTTATATTTGTGTTTTTATCATTTTTTGCTAAAACTTTATATATATATTTTAAAAAATATTTAAAATATAAGGTTAAAGTTACAGTTTACAATTTTTAGATAAAACTAAAACTTTATCTTATAGTTGGCTATTTTTTTAAAGTTAAAAAAAATGTAAAGTTATTTTTCCATAATGAATATAATATATCTCTCCATTATTGGAAATAAGATGTTTTTTTTTTTTTAAGATTTGAAGTTTGGTATTATATTTGCTGGGTGTTTACAATGGCATAAAATGCCATAAAAAACTCACAACTACCTGTTTTTATTTAGTATCATATGTTTTTTCTTTTTTCCATAATGAATATAATGTGATGGTCCGGAATTTCTACCAGAAGAGGGGAGAATGCAGCTAAGTACGGTCAGACACAATTTAGGCTAATTTATCTATATTCCCCCCCTCTTTTGGATTCCACATATGCCTCAGAATTTAAGCCCAGGGAGAATATTGTACTTGGCTCTCTTCAGCAATGAATTTATCTTAGTAGCAGTTACAATATCTTTATATGGGTTCCATTCAAGTAGAAGACTCATTTAACCATATTACTATATCATAATGCAAAAGATATATGTGTGTGTACGCACATATGTATGGTGATAAATTTATAAGCAGGTGGATAAATAACTTTGATAAACTAGAGACCATTTAATAAGAATCAAATTAACAATGTTTATTTTCAAAACAAAAAGATTAAAATTGAACAACTCCTTTAATATAAAATATAATTATATACATGTATGTGTGTCAAGTATGTACCCCTACCATATTCATATTTAAATATGTTTATTGCTCCAACTTTTCCCATAATAGGTGTACATACATCCACAACATATTTACAAAGTAGATCATGTTGATGAAAAGAAAAATTATTAATTCACAGTTACATTGATTGTGAAACTAACTAACTATTAACAAGAATATATAAAGATGTGTCCAATAGCTTCATAGTTTAATTCCAACTGTAGCAGTTCCATATTCTTGGAAGACCCCCCCCAAACTATGTCAAAGTTTAATAGAAAAGAACATTCACACAGGAATATTAGTCATTCATACTAAATAAACAAATAAAACAATCATTAGTTAACAAAAAAATAAACAAATAAACGAGATAAACTCTGTCTTGTAGCAAGTGTGTGTTTTTAATATGGAATAATATTAAAAATTTTTTTACCTTTATTCCATATTGTAGTAAGGGTTATGATAATACTACCTAATATCATGTCACTATGGAGGAAGGGTTATGTGCATTTAAATAAATTTATAATTAATAAAATAAAATAAAAATTGTCTAACTTAACCTTTTCCCCTGTTCTTTCTTGACTTTAACTACAATGAACTCTCTCAAGTTATATAGATTTTTGTTCCCAAGTGTGGAAGTGAAATAAATAAAAATAAAGAAAAATTTAAAATACAGAATTCTACAAATGTATACATAAATATAAAAAAAAGATGATCAGCAAATTAAAACTTTTTTCAAGTTATCTCGCATAAGATTCAAGGATCTAGGCAACTAATGTCTCTGATAGATAGAATTCATCATGGTTTCAGTCATCCCACCACAGCAAGTTATGCATTACTTGAAGGGCCTCCTCAGTGATATATTTGGAATGATGTTATTTTCATCTTCTGTTAATTTCATTATATATCCCTCAGTCATTTCAAATGGGGCATTTGATGTTTCAGCAGGAATTACACAATTGATTATTACACCATCACATTTTCTATGGTCAGGACTGCCAACACTTATCCCTATGACACTATTGAATTATCTAGAGTACATTGTTTTGTAGTTCATAAACAATTAAAATTTTCTTAATTCAGTACTTATTATTAAATAATTTTTATAAGAACAGAATTATTCCATCATTTATATATAACTATGCTAATAATGTTCTATTTTGTTATTTCATTCATATTTGAAGACTCATGTCATCCTTTTTAATTTAAATGTCTATGTAAATCAGTTCATTTATTTTATCCAACCACATGAATCTATTAGAATTCTTTTTTAAAAAATATCGACTGCAGTTTCTTGCAATTTGTGTTACAGTGATCAAATGAATAATTTGAAGTGTTCAAATTAGCTGTTAATTTCCTCTAAAATTCGAGCATTTGATTTTATGATGTTGTTGTCATACAGCTTCTGCATTCTTTTAAAAAATAAAAGACAATGGAAGTGAACTAGGTCTGTTTTTATACTGGACTTGGCTTCTGTTGTCTAGCATACCCGCATTTTATTTTATTTTCCATCACTGTATGAACCCTATTGTTGTGTGCATTTTATTGCTTGTAAGTAAAATAAAATTACATAGTAGAATTATGCTTTCATCTTCTGCATTTAGTTACCTAGTGACTAATTTGGCATTAGGTCATTACCATGTTTACTTAGTCTCAGTCCTATATAATGATGTACAATACACTGAGATTAATTTCATTGTTTACATACATATATATTAGTATGATTTCCTTTTGATTAGGGTTTTCATCTTTCTAATTGATAAATGAAACTAATCTCTCTTGATACTTCTTTAATATAGTGGAAGTATCAAGAGAGATTAGTTATGATATGTTTAAAATAATGACTTCATAAAATTTGTCTACAAATTTTATCAATTAATTTTGTTCACACATCCATTGGAGGTGCCTCCATAGGATCTGCAAATAAATTTTATCGATTAACATTATTAGCACATCCCTTGGAGGTGTTATTTTAAACATATTGCAAACTTAGAATAATATGTCATCAGAAGTACTCCAAAGTACCAAAAAGTAAAATAAAGTTGAATCAAGTACACATTCTTGTTTATTACTAAATTTCATTTAAAATACCACAGATTTGAAATAAATTATTACCACAAATCTTTTTGTTTAACTGTGTCAAATATTTTGAGAAAATCAATAAAACAATTGTAATTACTTTTTTATCATAATACTTTGATTGCATTTTCTGATAAGAAAAACACATCAATGATGCCATTTGTGTCTTTTAAACCACAATGACTTTTTTGAAAGACTTTTTGCTAAAATAAATAACAATTAGCCATTCATATAATTCATTTATACATATGAGCAAAGTATAGTTTAAATGTTAACTTTTCAAAATAAATAAACAATCTCTGCATCCTTTACTATATAAATCACTCAATTTTTAAATTTTTTTTATGATTAGCCTTTTTAAAATTTTTCTTTCCTTTATTTGTGGTTATTATTTTTTAATTTAATATAATTATAATCTATAACTACTAATTGATGTATCTATATGAAAATGATGCTGTAGCTGTTTTTAACTCAAGATACTACATTCTGGTTAACTTATTGATCATGATTATTGTCTTGATAGTCAATCCAGTCTTAATTGCTTTATTATCTATGATGAGGGATCCAAAATTAACAAGAATTTTATAGTAAAAAGTTGTTTATTTATCTTTTTTTTTATTTTTTAAGTGTCATAGCACCAGCTGGGATGCGAACCCAAACCCGGGCAACTGCCTGCAAGTGCAAAGCAGTCATGCTGACCTCTCGACCACCAATGCAAGACTTGTTTATTTATCTTTAAGAGTTATAATACACCAATCTAAATGTGTTTTTCACTTTTTGAAGTAGACTGGAAATACTAACAAAGTGAAGCCTTTTAATGCCTACAGGTATTTTTTACCCACCACTTTTAAGTCAGCAAAAAAAAAAGGAAAAGGAAGAAATTAAGGCATTTTTCCATTTGTGAGATAAATCAAGTAAATATGACTGATAGATAAACTGGGTCATGTTCAATTTAGTTAAAAATTGCTTCATACTTAAGACTGCTTGCAGAGGAATTGTCGTGGTAAAACTTGTGCTTTTCACTTTGCCACAAATTTACTGCATCATGATGTGCATGAGATATGTCAATGTCATGCATCAGAATAAGACTTCAATATAAATCCAATATCAAATTCTAAAACAATTACAGTTATTTAACTTTAATTTAAATGAGAGAAATCAAACCATTGTAAGTTGTTTATATTTTCTGATTTCTCTTTAACAAAACTCTATTACCATGCTAATTGGTACAATGAAGTTTTATATGGTATATCATTGAAATCTTCCCTTTATGTGCCACTTTTGGAAAGAGAAAACCACTTACAGCAAAGATATACCACTACCAACAATACACACATACATCAGTATGTCAATAAATTTTCAGTAATCATAATAAAGTAGTTTCCCATAGGCTTTGCTCAGTCAACTCTAATCTCATAATAACAGTGGATCACAATGTTATCTGAACCATTGCATAATTTTGTTGGAGAGAGAAATAAAATGAAACAACTGTGAATTAATAATTTAAAAGAAAAAAAAACATTTATTTCCCCAAATAAACCCATCACCAATTGAACATATAAAAAAAACAATTCTTTAATGAGTAATAATTGAAAGTTTTCTAGTCTTTTACATGCACAATTGTCTCTCAGACAGCAATCAGATTTTATACAGCTGTCTTAAGAACGATCAGGCTTCGACACATGACAGAGATTTTGATAAGAAAAGGATGATACCAACCTTTTCTCAACTTAACTTTATATATATACTAGTCTTAAGCATCTTGGCCTGAAAGCTTGAATATATAAACATATATACTTATCATTCATTGTGTTATTAATTTAAGATATTACGGTGCGAAATCTCAGATTTACTACACTGCAATTTTCTAGATGTTAATATAATTTATCAGCAGTGTATGTAAATAATATTTGTCTAAATTGCATGTTGTTAATAAATTGGTAATAATTGAAAGTTTGCTAGTCTTTCACATGCTCGATTGTCTCTCAGACAGCCAATCAGATTTTACACAGCTATCTTAAGAATGATCAGGCTTTGACACATGACTTTCAATTATTACCAGTTTATTAACAACATGCGATTTAGACAAATATTATTTACATACGTTGCTGATAATATATTAACATCTAGAAAATTGTGGTGTAGTAAATCTGAGATTTCGCGCCGTAATATCTTAAATTAATAACACAATGAATGATAAGTGTATATGTTTATATATTCAAGCTTTCAGGTCAAGATGCTTAAGAAGGCTTATTTATATATATAAAAAAGTTAAGTTGAGAAAAGATTGGTATCATCCTTTTTTTATCAAAATCTCTGCCGTGTGTCGAAGCCTGATCGTTCTTAAGACAGTTGTGTAAAATCTGATTGGCTGTCACATGTAAAAGACTAGCAAACTTTTAATTATTACCAATTTATTAACAACATGCAATTTAGACAAATATTATTTAAATACTTTAATGAGATAAATGAAACAATAAAAGAAAAATCAATAAGTAAAACAATTTAATCACACATGGAACTTCCCTTCCTATTTGCTTTGTATGAATATTCCTAAATAACATAGTCTGAGTTTTACCGGCACACCAGTTAGATATTTTGACAAATGAATAATTAAAAAAAATTTCATAAAGGTAAAATCAATGGTCATTAAATCTTTTAACACATTGTCTAAACCCCTCCAACCTTTCCTTTTTTTATTTTCTCTTTTAGCACATTATAAGTGTGCATTAATTAAACATACAAAACATATACATAGATTAATAAAATAATAATCTAAACAAATATAACTTTAAAATGGATGAAATAAATGTGGATGTGAAAACAACAGCTTTATATACATTTGTTTGGAGAATTGTTTTAAAGGAAGAATCCCAAATAATTTATATGGGGAAAAAACAATATATATATATATAAAACAGTAAAAGATTATACCATCTAATTTCCCTTCAGCTTCTTCTCATCAACCATCTCTGGGTGACATAACTTCTCAGAGCATTATAAGACATGATAACAAAGTGGCAAGGACTTTTTTACAGCAAAACAGATGTCAAAGTGTTCATCATCAGCAGTTAGTGTCTATGGCTACATGGCAATGGTATAGAAAAAGGCAGGTTAGTGTAAATAACAGGGTGTTTATTCCATTTTTATTTTACTGACCAATTTAAGTATTTTCATTTTTTTACTTGGCTGTCTATAAATATTTTTTTTTACTATTACTACCACAGCAAACTACCAACCAATTGCATATCTCTTGAGTGACTTTAATTTATAGCCAGTTCAGCTTTGCTCCCTTTTCACAAATTTCTTAACTGCTTAATGACCAGCATTATTTCTCTTAATTCTGCAGATGGGTTCTCAAACATGGCCTTAATAAAACAGCCTTGGTAATCTACCACAAACAGGAAACATCAGTAAGATGGTCTTCATATACCCATAGTCCAATACTTTACAGCTCTAGTACTTCACAGCAGAAACCAGTAGAGCAATCCAAAACAGCTAACAAAAAAAAATGATGACAAAGAAGACCGAGATGACTTACTGAACACTTTATAGCACATCTATAACAATACAAATTGAATCCTCCTCTTTCACTATTACATCCATACCTCCAATTTTTTGGATAATTGATCATAACACAATTGACATAGCTTTTAACCCTTTTATCTCTCACTTCTATTTTTCATTTTTTCCCAGACCCTTTAAATTCATCAAGGAGTTTCATTTACATATAATTTCTGATTTCAATAAAATGGAAATAACTTTTTTTCTCTTTTCCATCTGTTACAAAAGATTCCAAACAAAAAACAACTTTGAGATGGAACAAATCTTTGGATTTTCTCTGCAGTTATTTGCATTAAATTACTCTATTTTTTAAAAAAATATATAATGCACAGGATGACCATTTCTATACGTTATTCTTAGAAGAAAATAATATGTAATAAAAAATAATGTTCATGTGTATTACAACACTGTAAAATTATTGTAATTATGGTTCAGAAAAAAATTATTAATTAAAACATTAAAGGTGGGGGGTGGCTAGTAAAAATAATTGAAAACAATAAAATATACAATTGTAATTTTAATATGATATAGTTATTTAAACTATGAATTTTCGACGATTATATAACAATTGATTTTTTGACTGCACAAAATCTTAAGCATTACAATGTATGGAATTATCTATTAGCAATAAAACAACTTTGGATACTTTGGGATTAGTGCTATGAGCTATGACATAATCATCCGGTGATAATTATTCTAATTTTGTGAATATATTTTTATTATTTGGGATTCCATATCCCTTTAAGTTTAGCAAACTTTATACAGTATTTAAAAACTGAGTTTTTGAATTCAAATTAATTAAAAAAATTATTATGAATACAATATAAATAAAATATTTGAATTAAATAAACTGTACATCAAAAATTGCTTTTGTTTACTAATTTTTTTTATCCAAAAAATCTTTTATTTATATTGTATTTATAATAATTTTATAAAACTACCTTGAATTCAAAAACTCATTTTTTAAACATAAAGTTCATATTCATAATAATTTTTTAAAATTGAATTCAAAAAGTCATTTTTTAAATATAAAGCTTGCTAATCTTTAAAAAAATAAGAAACCTAAAGATTTGGTTGTATTTTTATATTAGACTATTTCCAACATCTAATATGAGTATGAATGTCTTTAGAAAAATTTATTTAAATATTCCAAATACATTCAACTGTTAGTAATAGCACATCAAACTGGTTAGTATATGCACAATGTTTTGAGAGATATTATTCTCCCCTCTTCTTTAGGTGTTGCTGGCCTGACCAGTGATAGTACTAGTATGGGATTCGAACATGGACCCTTAGATTCTGGAGCAATGAATTTTAAGATAATGCTATAATCAACAGCCATCCTTCATAAGGCAACAGTCTGTAGAAATTTCATATAGTTATCTATGATGTTCCTCCTGATTTCATACTAGGTTGGCTTATGAGATTATTTGTCATTATCGTGAGCATCTTTTTTAAATTTTCTTTTTTTACCTTTTCTTCTCTATCCAATATTTTGTATTTTCCCAGTTGAACATATGTTCATTGGTACATACATAGTCTGCTAATATAGACACATCTGTTTTCTCTCTTCTAATCATCAGTTTATGTTCTTCATGTGCTTTTCAATAGTATGACTGGTCTTACCAATATATATTCTTCCACATTCATGTGGTATTTCATAAATGCAGTTTTTTTCAGCATTTCGAGTTTAGGCTTTGTAGATATTAGAATTCCTCATAGTGTGATATGGCTCTGGAAAGCTGTTCTGGTGTTATATTGATTGCAAATTGTCCTTAATTTGTCTGCTATTTTTGGAATGTGTAGGTACACTACAGTACCAATAATTGTTATTATGGTTTTTTATGCTTATTTAAAGTTTTCTTAATAACAGCTGATGGATAATCATTTTTTATAAGAGTTTGCTCTATATAGATCTTTTCTTTTTCCAAATCACTGGTTTCTAAACAAACTTCTTTTGCTCTGAATGGTAGTATAACTCCATGTTTTGTATTTCTAGTGTGATTGGATGCATAGGCTAGATATTTTCTTGTATGTTGTGGGTTTTCAGTAAACTGTAGTTTTGACTTTGTTCTTGTTCAGAGTCTTTTGTGAATTGAAGAAGATATGTTGTTAATGTGTATCTAGAAAGTTTGTAGCAGTGCTTCACCATGTGGACATACAACAAAGATATCATCCACATAGTGAAGCCAAACTTTAGGTGGATAGGGAGTAGTTTTTATGGCTGTTGTTTCAAGTTCTTCAATGTAATATTACTAATCAGGGATGATGATGGTGGTAAGCCCATAGCCTTTACTTGGTGTTGTTGGAAGAATTCTGTGTTATATTGAAAGTAAGTTGTTTTGTGCAGAATGTTAATAGTTCCATTATACACTCAACAGTAAGAGCTGTTCTAGTTTGTAAATTATTTATCACCATTTAATCTTTTCCTTACAATAGACAATGCTTCTTCACATGGTACATTTGTAAATAAGCTTTCCACATCAAAGCTCACCAGTATGTCATATCTTTCAATTTTCATGTTCTTGATTAATTCTATTAAGTGTCTAGAATACCTGGCAAAGGACTGAGTCTGCATGCCAAAGAACTTAGAACTTTGAGAAGAAATCTTGACAAATTTTGGCAAAATTAATTTCTAGAACTAACAATAGGTCTTAATGGAACATGATCCTTATGGATTTTAGTTAGACCATAAAGATGAGGGATTTTGCTGAAATATATTTTACTTTTTTCTGAATCAGTTGCGATGCTTTCTGAGTAATGCTTGTAACTTTGTTTTTGTACTCGGTATTCGATTTTTTGCCACTTTTCTATATTGACCTTCTCTGAAGAGGTTTTTGTATTTTGTTATCATAATCGGTTGTATACATTACAACTGTTGCATCGTCTTTGTCAGCAGGAAGAATAATTATAGATTTATTTACTTTGAGATATTTAATTGCTTTCCTCTCCCTATAGGTTAAGTTTGACTTCAATTTTTGTTATTTATCAAAGTATTCTTTTTATTCTCCAGTGTAAATTCTGCTGCTTCTTCTAAAGGCAATTTTTGAGTGATTTCCTCAGTGGATGCCATTATATCTAATAAATGGATATTAGATGGTATTATTGTTAGCCTTTGGCATGAAGGCTCAGTTGGTTAGAGCATTATCTTAAATTCAATACTCAAGAATCTAAGGAATTGATTAGAGCATTACCTTAAAATTCAATACTCAAGAATCTAAGGGTCCAAGTTTGACTCCCATGTTAGTATTATTACTGGTCAGATTATGTGAAGAAGAGAGGAGAATAATACCTCTCAAAACACTGTGCATATCTGTTTTAGGTGCTATTACTAGCAGTTGAATGTATTTGGAATAGTTAAATAAAGTTAAATTTTTTTAAAAACATTCAATATTCATATTAGATGATGAAAATAGTCCAATATAAAAATACAACTAAAACACTATCATCGCAAACCCTCAGAAAAATATCTAAAGTGTTAGAATAATTATTATCTATTGATTACATCACAAAAGGGCTAATCCCAAAACACCCAATTTTGTTTTAATATTTGGCTTAGTATCTAGCAAATTGACTGTCTTACTTATATATATATATATATAAAATATTGGAATTATATGATGGGATATTATTAATATTGGTGGTATTAATATTTATTTTTAAATTGAATTTTTAGATGATTTAGTATTCAGTAAAGTCCTAGATGTCAGTATAGACCAGACTTTAACTGTTAATGAGTTATTTCCATTTACTAAGTACAAAGTTACTCTGAATGCTGGATTCTTAGGAGAATGGGGAGAAAAAAGTGATAGCAAAATCATATTAACAAAAGAAACAGGTAAATGTATGATTATATGCAAATATATGTTTTTTTTAAAATGTCATTTCATGAAAAGTATACCTTTATGTCTTCATATAGTACAAAGTTTCAAATAAAAGTTTTGTAACAATAAAAAATATGTAGGCAGCCTTTTTATTGCTTTGTCATATTATAAAAAAACTTTATTTAATATTACAAATATCCACCTTACCTTCAATTTAATAATAACTGTTCTTCTATATAGTTGATGAATATAAACTGAGGATGATGTGAATCTTTCGTTAATAATTTATTATACTTTAACACAGAGTCAGAGAACCTATAATTATGATATAACTGAGGCCATTAAAATATATGGTTGATGGCTTAATATTTAGCTGTAAAAGTAAATTGTTTTGGATTCAAAATTTTAAGGATATTTTAATCTCTCATCATTAGCTTGGATGTGAATGAAAAATTTAATGCTTCTCTTAAATGAAGGAAAACAGCCAAAAACTAGCCTGTAGATTTGTTTGCATATTTCTCAATATATTTATTAAGGCTTTATATATACATTGATGTTTATTGACTTGTCTGTTGATTCTTGAGGTCCATACTATATCAATGTACTATTTGATACTTCCTTGATCTTTTAAGTCAATCTTCATTTATGGGGCTCCATGTATTTTTGTGTTTAATAATAGGTGCCAGAATTAGATTTCTTCTTCTGAATTCCTTTAATTTGTTGCTAATAAAAATTACTTTGTTTTGATGTGGGTGGTTGAAGATTTTGTTACATCTCGCCAATCATATTGCCATTATTATGTAAAGGAATAGCCTTATGGTTGCGAAATGCTTAGATTGGATACTTTGTTTTAATGATGTAGTAGTCTGCTTTAATGTTTCTATAGATGTATTGTTTTGTTATTAGTAGTCCATGACAGTTCTCAATGATATGATTAAATGCATTATCATATTGTGACAGGCATTATCAAATGTCCAAGCACAAAGTCTGCTGTAAAGAACATTACAGCAGATACACATGTAAATTTGTATATATTAAGCACAACAAATATATAAATGTGCTACATTAATAATGAAATTGGGTCTGAGCATTAAAATACCACACCCACACACACCAATTTAAAGTAACATGAAATTGACACAGAAATATTGTACACAAGTATATGTATAATAAACTCATGTATTTTTCTTTTTCTTTTTTTTTGTATATTTTTATATATTTTTATGATATGTCAGTTTATGTATTTGCTTTTCTCTGAAAAACTCAAATAGAAAAAAGAAAACTTTATTGACCAAAAAGATCATATTGTTGTAACATGTTCGTAAAATAAATAATTAAAGTAATTGTTCAACATACTTGTATATATTTTTAATCACTTTTTTTAAAAACTGTAATTTTATTCCATAAGCAAAGAATGTTAATTGCTTTGGCAAAAATCTGACCAAAAGCAAAATGTTGATAATCAATGCTATAATTAAAATGTTATATATATATATAAAAAATAAATATTCTTTTGAATTAATATTTATAATCAAGTGGTCTGGGTATTCAAGATGGAAACCAAACATATCAAACCCTGCTATGTAGAACTTAATCAGAAAAATATAAAGGAATGTTGATAATCTAAATGATAAGCTAAATTAAAAGGGTTGGCTGATTCATACTTCTCAGGAGGGGTACCTGAATTGGTTCTGTATGAGTGGGGTTGATAGGTTTTAGTCAGTGCTGGGGGATTCAGTTCATTCTTTCTTTGGCAGTCATTCTGGGCAAGTCATTCACTACTTTGGCTCCAGAATTCTCCAATCAACCAGCCACTTAAAGATTCATATACAGACTAGACTATTACTGATACTTCTTAAGAAGAAATCCATTATACAGTTCTTTTAAGAACTCTTGGCTTCTTGTGGATTCAAGTAACCATTCGAGACAGCAGATGAAAATTTAATAATAATCATAATTATTATAATATACAAAAAAAGAAAAAGAAAATATGAAGCAATCTACTAGAAGTTCCAGTAAAATGACCATGGGGTAGACAAACAGCTAGACTAGTTTCTAGCTTGTGGCTTTCATCAATGAGGAGTCTTGTATTTGAGAGCATTGCACTTGTGGTATTTTCATGTTGGGGTTCTAGATTTAGAGTTAACCAAATGGGTAAAAGATGGTGCTGGAGGATTGCATTAGATCCTAAGATCTAGGTCAGTGCTCTCAAATCCAAGGCTCCTCATTGATGAAGGCCCCAAGCCAGAAACTAGTCTGGGGATATTGGATGAGTGGGCACTAGATAGGGATTTTATGCACAAGTTTTCTGGCATCCATTGATTACTCAGGTTAGCACAAGGTGGCACTACTATATGGAGAGTTTTTGCCTGTTTACTAACAGTTATGTGCTAGCATGAGATGGTGATCATGTGATATTTAGTGGTTTATTATTAATCATTTAAAAAAAATAAGAGAGAGCTGTCTCTTACATATATATATATATATTGAATTTACAGTTATTACAGGCATAATGATACAGCTTTTACTTAAATCTTTTAATTCATTTTTCGATCCCAAATTCTAGTATTTTTAGCAAAGATTGCAATTAGTTTTCTTTTATTGCTATTTGTTTTTCTTCTTGTTGAAAATTATCATATGTAAATATACTTGTGTATATACACACACATACACCGGTAATATTCGGTAAATACAACACCTCATGTTGAGTGTCTAAAAAGGTATTTATCCGTATATCCTTTTAAGTTATTTTTTGTCTTTGTTGCACCTTACGATGAGTGCCAAAGGGTATATTTATTGTAAATTTTCCACAAGCAAGTCCACTAATAACTTTATATTTAGAATAGTAGTGAGTGTATAATTGTGCTGCACATATATACATGTATAAGAATTTATCATAAAAGGCAAATAGATACAGTACCTCATGTTGAGTGCTCTATGGTATCTGAGCTAACGCAACCTTATTGACATGTAAAATATAAAATTAGTGAAATATTTTATGGTGCAGATATAAGCACGTAGGTTTTTTTTTTATTAGATTCACTATCAATAAAAAAGGTTTTAAAGTCCTGAGTAGAAGCGTATGCCTGTATAATCAAAAATCTTTTATCCAAGAAATATATATTAAATCACCCCCAAAGTACAACTTATTTCCACAGAGTAAAAAGCTTAGACCACTTCCATTCATTATAAAACATTGTAAATAGTTTTAGGGATTTATTATTTTTCTCATTCATTTAAAATTGTATTTATATTTTATCCATTTCAACGCATCAAATATATATGGGTTTGTAATAATTAATTATTTAGTATTTTTTTTTATATCATTATAAGTATGAGATGGTGGTGGGTATCTGGGATTAAATAAATATTTAATCATAATATTAAATTGGTTTTGTTTTCATATTATTATTTATTTGATAAAACATACTCTTTTCTTATCAGTCATATACCTATAATAACCATTTAACTTACCCATTGAAGACCCTAGATGTAGAGTGACTGAGCTAGCCTCACGGGATATCGCTCTACCAGGATGTTAAATCTTATTCTCATGCTCTGTTGAACATATGATATTGCACATCCTTCTAGGAGGGGGGGGGATTCATTTTTATTCTTTTCTAGGAGTGGTGTGCAAAAGCTATTTGTAAATAGACTTTTCAAAGATGTGTACTTACGATAGGTCCTAAACATTCAGGCATTCAAGAAGGATATCAACTAAAGGGGTATTTAATTTAGAGTCCTGTTATTTCACTCTTTCTATCAGTTTAGCTGGAAGTACCAATATATATAAGTACAGACAATCGGCTAAATTGGTATCCATTTCTTTCCCTGTTAAATCTTGATCACTTCATGCTCAGTGCAAAATTAGGAGCAGAATTCCACAGGAAAGTATGGGCAAGTACAATATATTGTCTTAAACTCATAATAGGCAGTGACTTAATAGAGTAATAGAGTGAATTTTTCATCTAATGTATATATTTGAATGTGAGATTGGAGAAATATGTAATGTTTTGTTATTCATAATAATCTAAAAAAAAAATTGTATAAATATATATATAAAACATGTTTAATTTTCAATTTATGAGAAACAGAAACAGATATTAATTGAAAAAAATTTTATATATATATTGAACCGGATTGATTTCCAATTCAATGGTTTTATTACTAATGTTAAAATTTC
Organism: Epiperipatus broadwayi; assembly: GCA_028023455.1. NCBI lineage: Eukaryota > Metazoa > Onychophora > Udeonychophora > Euonychophora > Peripatidae > Epiperipatus > Epiperipatus broadwayi. The sequence goes on from JAQFVV010012836.1 coordinate 337,998, forward strand.
TTGTTATTATTTAATAATAATAAAAAAAAACATACGTGTATTAAAACATATACTCAGTAATATTTAAGTAGGGCATTTTAATTTTTGTTTATAGAATTGATTTATTTTAAAACATATACTCAGTTATATTTAAATAGGGCATTTTAATTTTTGTTTATAGAATTGATTTATTTTAAAATAGTTTACTTTCACATCCTGTTTTAATCAATTTGATTAAAAACAGGCAAGCTTGCTAATTATATATTCCTGCTGCTTTTATTTTTAATCATTTTTAAAGTTAATTCTAAAAGTCTAAAAGTGGAGATTTAGTTTTGTATTTGTTATTTTGGATACAATAATCCCTGGTTGGAATTCTTAAATTGGATTGAGCATGAAATTAATATTTGCTCTGACTGAGGTATAGAATTTGTCAATAAGGAAGTTTTTTTGCAGGAAATGTAGCGAGGTAACCATAGCCCGCCAGAAAGGAAAAGTTGCTATTATTCTAGAAATTAAGAGAAGGTTGCTTGTTAGGAGAGGAACAATAAGCTGTTTTTTAAATGCTTAGTTTAACTTCTTATTAATAGCAGTTTGAACCTTTAGGAGATCTTTGAAATTTGCTTTCAAGATGTCAACAAACGCCGCTATTCGCATTGGAAACCTTAAGATGCCATGCTAATTCAAATAAGGACTAACCTTGGGCTCCAAGCTGTTCTTCAGTCATGCCATAAAACTCTGACAAAGCCGGATTTCCAATTTGCCTCGACACTTGCCTTTGACATTAAGAGAAATCATCTGAAAGATGAACTATTATCAAAAGTGCGCACTCGTCACGAAATCCCTAGAACTCTATCTTACTGTAAGCTAAACTTTTTTTTTCTATTCTAGTCAGGGTAAATAAATTGCATTTAATTAAATCTCCGCTCAATCTAATGATAAGTATGTTTTAAAATGGTATTAATTGTTTTTAATTATTTATTATCTGTATGTACTTTTTCTAGTATTTAAAGTGTGTCTTGGAATCTTAGTTTTAAGATTCCAAGTTTGTTTGCAATATTCATTTATCAGGGGGTGCATTAGGAGATTGTATTTTATATGTTTAATATATACCTGATTATTTCGTTAACTATTTCAAAACACATTGGCAGTTTTCGTAGTCTTTATTTATTCACCTGCCCTTAGTTGTAAAATAACAAATCTTTAAGCATGTTTCATTTGCGCTTTTTGTGCAAACAATAAAATCTTTTTGCTGGCTATTTGTCAAGTTATTTCTTCAGGTTGTCTGAAAGTAGTCATTTCTTTCTGGATTATGTGAGATCGTAATCAAAAATCTTTTGCTGTCTTGTATGTGAGATCAACCACATTTACTTTGAATGTAGTATTACGCACAGCAATCCTGTGGCATTTTAACGACAGTAATTAAAATATTACTGCTAGAACGTCCGCACTGGTTTCGTTGATTTCCGGCGGGACAATAACTGTTTTATTATCTCTGATTCAGGAAGCTAGAGTTGTTGTTTGTTTTGTAATTTTACAACTGGCCAGCAAGAAGATATTATCCTAACCATTTCTTATATTTTAAGTGAGAGAATTTGTCTGCCAAAATGTTTAATGCCTTCATGTTTGTCATACTCTTGTGCACTCTCTGATAAACATGCGTATGTTACTATAAGCCACTTTTGTATTCGGGGCTAGATGTCTTCACTCTATTGCCCAACTTTTAATAAAATTAATAAATTGTTTAAACTTAATTTGGCTGACGTTTGTTTTTGTGCTTTGATTTCTCAACTGTCTAAACAATAGTTAAGATATCTTGTTCCTCCCTGAGTTTAGTTCGGTGTATTTTGATTCGCATATCTTGTCCACCCTTAAAATAAATGTCTAGTTCCTATTTTCGGACTAGTGGCGCCCCCGTGGTCAGTATATGTGAATCTCAAAGATCTTTCTCCCGTTACAATATATATATATATATTGGAGAATGTTATTTTCTCCCAATCTGAATGCTTATACATTACATAATTCAGAAATTAACTTAGTTAATCATGATATGCAAATCAAATTTATATTAATAATCATAAGTCAAACATTTTTTTCACTTTGGAATAAAATATTTTAGAAATAGCATAATTTTGTTATGAAAAAGCAATGAGCTCAGTCAGTATTTGCAGAAAGGTCAATGCAATTAAAGTTATTTATTTTAATTCAAGTTCCTAAATCCTTGAAGTAAAAATGGATAAATTATCTTTTACCAAATAGCAACCAGATAGGTAGTTGGGTTAGCTACATAGTATTGCTATCAGAAAAAAACTTTCTGCTTGCTCAGAAATCTTCATGTCATTAAAAGAATTTTCAAATTGCATTCAGGTTTAAATACCATTCTATTGGTATGGCAGGTAGATACACTGAATCACTATACAATAAGGTCCTTCTTTTGAAGAATTAACTCTTCTGATTAATTTAACTAATTAAATGGAAACATTTTCAAGAGGCATATTATTGTATTAAATTATGATTATAAGATTCTGAATAAATAAAGCTTTCAGTATAATCAATAGTTAACAAAAATTGACAATTATTAACATTAAAAAATAGTTCTGAATTTGGAAGATTTTTTTATTCAGTTACACATTTCTCAGGCAATGATAAAAACATTGATTCCAATGCAGATGCATTATATTATTACAAACATCAGATAATTGTATTCAAGTCAAAGCTGAAAATCATTTTTTACAAAATCATAAAATGTTGGAGATGTCAAATGGTAAGTTGTCCACAGTAATTCATTCTTTGACCAAACTGAAAATTTTTAAATTTTATATAGAATAAAAATTGGTTCAAGAACTCTCATTTCTTCAGTTAACCTTTTTCATTGAACTAAGATACAAAGTCAAATCGTATATAATCATCATTTGTCTCAAAGCAAAATTAGTCATCAATTTTGTATTTCAAGATAACAATAAAGCAATCTGTTCTAAATTAATGATCTTCCAATATTTTTAAAATTACATTTTTCTAAATGGCAGACTTTTAACTCAGTTATATGATTTAAAACCTTCACACTAGCTGTTTGTTGTTGAAAGATATCATTAAAGTATTAATAAATATTTTGTATCAAAATTTTTACTTAACTCTTTTTGAAGTAGAAATTATTAAACACACTCGAGTTTATATTAATCCCCTCTTATAGTAATCTACCTGTTATTTATAAATCATAAGATTATCTCTGTTAAAAGTATTATCAAAATGTTATATTTTGTGATCAAATTATTTGCTTGAGAAAATTACGGCAACATCAATAGATGATTGTGAGGCAAAGAAAATAAAGATGGATTCAATAATTATGTTATTTGTATTTCTGTATAAATATAAAGAATAAGAAATTAATTTAAAATCTTTACAAGAGTTTGAGATAGGTAGAAAAATAGAGGAAATAAGAATATACATCATTTTCAATATTTTGCATATATAAATTATGAATGGAAATAAAGTTGTTATTAATGAAAAATTATAAAAAATGAAAAAGAAATTGATTATATTTTTAGAAATGATTAGAGAAAAGAGAGATGTCATTTGATTTTAAAAGGAGGGGGGTATAATTATTGATGATTAAAGTAGAGAGAATAAAAAAGTAATTTTAAACTGAAAGCTGATCATGACAATATTTACAAATGTATGAATTAAAGCTATGTATCAATCTACAGATTTTTTTTTTTTTTTTTTTAGCTCCTCTTGATTCTCCACAAATTCTTGCAGTTGTTAATGTCACAGAATCAAGTCTTGGATTAACTCTTCAAGACCCTATATTTTCTAATGGTGTCATTATTTATTATGAAATTCAGTATAATGGCAAATATGTTAGAAAAGATTCAGCAGAGACAATTATACTTAATGAAAATATTTTTGGTTATACGACTTATTTTGCTAAAGTGCGGGCCTGCAACAAGGTTGGATGTTCTCCATGGTCAACAGTATCCAAGATTTTGACACCATTAGGCTGTAAGATATATTTTAAAGTTTATAATCTCATAAAAATAGAAAATGTTATACTAGAATGATATATTTCATTTACTTTCCACTTTTTAATATTGACTTTATGATTTAAATATAAATACTGTTTTAAAAGATATTTAATATTTTATAATTTGTATAATATTATCCATATATATATTACTGTTTTATAAAGCTTCTCATATATACTTTAATGCATTTTTTATATAATTATATAGAAATTGCATTAAAGTGCATATGAAGAGATTTATATAAATATATGAAGAAATGCAAAAAAAAAGTAAAGGAGAAATATAGGAATAATAATACTATTATCCAATTATTCAAAAATAAATTGTTTGTGTAAAGAACAGTAGTAAGTATTCTTCCTAGTTTACTAATTATTATTTTTTACAATTCAGAAATGTTAAGATGAGACATGATAATAAAGGAAACATTTCTAAACATCACATAATCAAATGTTTTTGTTTGATCATTGCATCCTATAATCAAGCCCAAGATTACTGAATTTATATTTCTCCCCTGTTGAAAAATAAATTTCTAGATTATAAAAACTTTCATTTTAATTGTTGAGATTATGATTTTTTTTTTACTCAGAAATATGGTGAGAAAAGTAACTAGTGCACTAATCTTACTACTAAGCCAAGTACTTTCTTTTGTAACTTTTAAAGAAATCCAGTGAAGTTTTATGCATTTAAAATATTTACATATACCCCTGCATCACTTTTTTGATTTTAATTTTATAAAACCTTGACTTGAAGTATAAATTATCAAATTTAAATTGACAAATATTTGTCATATCATGAGATGATCCAATTTATTTAAAAAATATATAATGGTAAAAAAAAATTGATGAAAAAAAAAGAACTATTATTGTAAGTTTGCATAATTAATAAGTATTATGTGACAGTTTTTATAAATTCCATCTAGTTGTATCCTATTTAGATCCTTAAACAATTTACTGGCTTGTGGTTTTCATCAGTGAAAGGCTTAGGTCTGAATTTGGTGTACCTAGACTTGTTTTTGGATCTGAGACAATTTCTCTTAACAGCCACTTTTTATATTTATATAGAGTTATCAATCTAAAATTCAAAATTATTTTAATGTTTTGAATCCAAACCACTTGTTTAACTAATTATATTATGTATAGTTACTAACATTAGGTCACTATAAAATTATAACTTTTAACTCAGACTAAAATGTAATAATAGATATATGAAGAACATATAAAAAAAAGCTTTCATAAAATATGTTTTTAAACAGTATGTGCTTAGCCAGATTTTGACTGTTACAAGCCATGCTGTTATTGCTAATTTGCATAAAATTTAAATATGAAAATTAATTTGGGAGAATAGGCCATTTCCTAGAGAGAGGTACACATGATTCTTTTCTATTGATAGTTTTTGTCACCTGAGATATGCCATGCTTCTTTAATTTTTTATTTAATGTTACTGTGTTCAATGCACATAATGTTGACAGATGAAAAAAACAAAAGGAAAACGAGTTGTAAAAAAATGTTTAAAAAATATTGAATGTGTGGGTCTGCATTTTATTCTAGCTTTATTATATAGGTGTATATGGGATATTGTAACAGTCAGAAAATGTGTGACTCGTAAACATAATGCAGAATTTGACCACCATACAGAAACAGGTTTATCTGGGCTTAATTGCTGAGATATTCTTGACTTCGTTTAAGGAGAAGCCATAATACATCACATCACATCACATCACCCGTGGTACTGAGTTCGAACATAGTTTATCGGTTCCACAATACAATCCACGAAACAACGCATCTGATGCGACATTAGTAAATATTTCCTTAGGCACGGTGGTCAGGGATATGCAAGAGATTCATGATTTTATTCTCGAGTTAGCCAATAATCAAACTAATATTAATTAAACATTCATATTTACATAATCGAGGAAATATTATATAGAATGGGTATCGAATAAATGAAACGTAACTGCAGACATATAGTTTAAAATTATTTATTAATACATTTTAATAAAATCATTTACTAATAATATTTTAGGGATTCAAAGCTTCAGTAGCAGGATTTGCGACATGATTAGATTTTAAAGAATACCTTTATTTATTTAGACATTATTTTATATTGAGGACTTCAGTAGCGGTATTTCCGATACTGTAATGCTTACAAAAGGAATTCACTTATTTGAAGGCTTAATCTAGCTACCTAAAATTCTCGAGTAAGTATTTCTAATGCATGCCTTGGGGAATTTATACCTTTGCAATGCAAGAGTCTAAAGTAAGATTTAAGAGTAGCGGCGGACATATATTTATTTAATTAAAATATTTATTTTATGACTAAAGGCAAACATTTATTTGAGAGTGAATTATGAAGATAATGCAGAGGCAGAGTGATATAGAGAATAATAGAATTGAGTAAAGGAACACATGGTATGCTTTAGAAAGGTGATATGGAATGGCAGTATATCGAAACTGCAATGCCGCAAATGGGTTTATAAGAATGTCGGGCTGGTCTCTGCCTCGGCTCGATGAAGTAAGGTGTCACATAAGCATAACCAGGGACAAGCGGTCCGTGTCGCAGTTTTCCGGCTGGCTGCATGACATTGTCAAATTCTACGCTTGTGTAGGACGACTGGGGTTAATTTCAACCCTGAAGAATCCGGAAATTTCATGGCGGAATGGGTCATCGCATCTCTAAAACGTAACACATGTATACTGTATAAACGATTATGATGAGATTTAAATAGATTTCTGACTCGGCCCTACATTATCAACATTTACTAAAGAACTCTGGCGACTCTCAAAGAAATGTAATTTTCTAGAATTATTCATTAAGATTTAATAAATACAAAACCTATATAAACTGGGAGTTAATACAACTAATATGCCAGCCATTTGTGAAGTAGTAGACCCTGCATTACAATAAATGATGCACTGAATGTGTGTCAATTTATATGAAAGTTAAATTATTTAGGAAAGTAAATATTAATGAAATTTTGACACGCATTCATTGTTTTAAGCAATCATAGATTTAAACTTTGAAAATTGAGATAATTATGAGCATGCAATAATTAAATAATAACTATAGATAGAAATGTAGATTATAGAAATACGCACCCAAGAAAGATAGAAAGAGGTAAGCTAGATTATTAGAGACATTTACACATTACATTAATTATTTAATTTAGTTATACAAATGGTAGTTTTTACATTTTACCATTTAGATAAGTAATATGAAGAAGAGCTATAGCATGATATTAGAGTACTCTAGAGTTTGAACACAGACAGGTTCCTGTTTTATAAGAAGTTTTCTGATTCCATTAGTTTAGCAGCAAAAAGTTCACGAGTGGCAATTCTTTCTTGTATTTAGATATTTCATTTACTTTCACAGCAGCAGCAGCTTTCTCATTCCTTTCAGGCAGCAGATCTTCATGGTGAATTTATGATGGGCAATGGAAAGTTCAGCATCCGATAGGCCATCTCCCGATGGAGAATAATCTAGGTGCTTTACTCGGTCATACCTTGGCAGGAACAAATTATTTTATATTTTTGGAGACTCTCAGTGATCGAGAGCAAAGCTAAAGTTTAAGTGAATGTCTCCAGCAAGTCTAAGATGGCCTCTTTTCTTATCTTGAACTCTCACATTTATGTTAAGATATTTTTAGGTTCTACTTAATCTGCCCTGAGGATAATCAATGCATTTTATTGGTTTTTAATTAAAGAAAGCTGCCATTCTATTGTTTACATTTTACATTTACTAATTACATTTTGGGGAATTTTTCTTTAATTAATCTATTATCTATCACTGACCGATGCTTTTAAATTTCAAAGACAAAAAGGAAACATAAGATTATTTTAACTTTTAATTAAATATTACATCAGATTTTTTTAGAATCATTATTAAACGAAATTTAAACAAAGCAACAAATACGAACTTTATAATCCAAAATAAATGATTAAAATTATACACAATTATATAACTAAAAGAAATCTAAATTATATTATTTTATCCCTATTTATTGCCTTTAATTTGAGATCGAAATGTGTGCATGTTTATGCTGAATTCTACATATATTTATACATTTTTAATATTGCTACACACACAATTCGATACCAAAAAGTTTAAATTTGGGCAGGATAGATTGGTCAGTGAGAGATGACAGAAAAAGGTGAAACTTAAGATTCGAATACGAATCTTACTGTTTCATTTCCCCGTACTTCCCGTGAACAATTAAGGAAGGACAAAGGAGGCAAGAAAGAAAAAAAATTTTACATTACATAATTTAAATACGAAAAAATTATTATTATTTTTTTTTTTTACAGATATATTGAAATATAGAAAGCAGAGATTACATGAAGCAATGAACAATTAACATACCCGGATCTAGAATTTATAGATTAATTAAAATGGCCTAATTTGGCCGTGTCTGGTAGAAATCATAGTAATGTTAGTTAAACTGATTATATTTATATAAAAAATTCTTAGAGTAAGGTTAGTTAATATAATATAAAAAATTTTTTTTTAAGAGTAATAGTAATTAAAACAATAATATATATAATAAAATTTCTATCTAAAACCCTATTTGATTAAAGTACAATCCATTCAACCAAATTCATTATATCAAGTTCGTTTTAATATTCTCATATACATTTAATCCGTCCTAAGAGTCTAATATTTTTACAACCCCGGGTCAGGTGGATAATACCTACATGGTTTGAGATTACGGGCATTGTATGTCCCTTTTATGGTATCTCCATCTTTTAATAAATATGCATTTGGGCCACATGTGCGATCAATTATAAAGGGTCCCCGGTACAAAGGAAAGAACTTTTTATATATTCTTTTATCTCGGATACTTTGTTGAGAGTTCCGTACCCAAACATAGTTCCCGACCTGGAAATGTTAGCTTCTCCGATCTGCTCGTAATTTCCGTTCTGTCCTTTCTGTAAGGCGGCGGTGGGTCTTGCATCTGTCAGTTTCAATATTGATTTCATGTTCATCCATGGGTAATGGCGTCTTGATCAGTAATGAGTCCGCTTTACTAAAATGCAAACGTGTTGGTGTCATGCCAGTGGCCTCATTGATGGTTCCATTGATATATTGAAAAATATTTTCAGTTTGATTTACCCAGCTTCTGTGATTTTGGTGAACATGGGTCCTAAATAGTCGGTTTATTTTTCTCATAACCCATTCACATGGGTTAGACTGAGGATTTCGAATTGAGGTCAGAATATGTTTAATGTTCTGCTGCCTCAACCAAGTCTTCCATTCTTGAGATGTAAATGCCGATCTGTGGTCCGAGAGGATGGTGATCGGTTTTCCAATCTTGATGAATTGACACTTTTGTAACACTCGAATTGTGCAACAGGAATCTGCTCGCATCACAGGATAGGCCCAAGCATATTTTGAGAATAGATCATAAGTTACAAGTAAGTAATGGAATCTACAGTAGGATGGCAATGGGCCATAGTAATCGATCACAAGTATTTCATTTGGTGCAGAAGGGATGATAGAGGCACCTACTCCACTAAAGTTTCTATTTGGTGGTTTATCTCTTGCACAAATAGCACATTTTTGAGGGTATCCATCACATCTTCATATAGCTTTGGCCCGTGAAATTGTCATCTTATAGCTTCTTCTGTTTTTCTAGGGCCATAGTGCCCTACTAAGCCATGCATATACATGATGAGACATTTTCTGAGATCAGGTGGTATCAAGATTTTCCAGTAAATTTTATCTCCCACAATCTGATGCTGCAGCAACCCATTTCTTATCCGGTATAGCTTCTTTCCTCGAGGTGTTGAGCAGCCTTGTATTGGATTTCCTTGCTGTTGTACAATTTGGATAAGCTTTTTATATAGCAGTTGCTGCTCTTGCCAATGTTGAAGGTTCCTTAACTTGCATTCCATCTCCTGGTCCAGTACCATTGCTGCAATTACCAATGTTTGATCACTTATTATTACCAATGTTTGATCACTTATTATGGGGTTGTGTGGCTCCAGTTCTATAGGATGTTGACTTAATATATCGGCCACTGTATTTTCAGGCCCAGGGCAGTAGACAACTTTATAATGAAATCTTTGAAGTGAAAGACTCCATCTGATGAGGCGGTCATTGTTCGGGTAACTTTTATTTAGGAATTTGAGACACCGGTGGTTAGTAATGATAATCACTTCTGAACCCAGCAACATCTGCTTGAACTTATTACATGACCACACGATTGCTAGTGTCTCTTGTTCCATCACTGTGTAGTTCTTTTCGGCTCCTTTCAGAGCACCGCTGCTAAAATACAGTATTTGGTGTTGGCCTTCTTGGTTGACTTAAAATAGAACCACGCCCAATCCCTTCTGACTGCTATCAGTCTGCAAATAAAAGGGACGGGTAAAATCTGGGTAGTGTAACATCACAGTCTCTAAAAATCTTCTCTTTACTCGACTGAAGTCTTTTTCATGGGTCTTCATCCATTCCCATCGGTGGTGAGGTCTTATCAATTCTACTAGTGATGATGTATCTTTGGCAAAATGGGGGTAAAACTTGTGATAGTAATTGCAAAGGCCCAGAAATGATCGAACTTGTTTTCAGTTCGTGGGCCTAGGGAAATTTTCAATAGCTGCGACCTTGTCAGGGTGAGCCCTAATTCCTTGACCATTTACAATATGGCCTAAAAAGGTAATCTCCCTCAATGTGAAAAAACTTTTTTTTAAATTAACAGTTATATTTTTCTGGGTGCCCTCATCGAAAAATTGTTTTAAATCCTCCAGATGTTCTGCAATGTCCCTTGACGCAACTACTACATCGTCTACATAACATACCAATTTTTTTTTAACTTTTCTGACAATACTTGGTCCAAACACCTCATGAGGCCAGCCCCGCTATTTATCAGCCCAAAAGGTACTCTCTTAAACATGTGGGTTTGCCCATTGTATCTGAATGCGGTATATTTTCGATCCTGGGGGTGGAGAGCCATTTGCCAGTAACTGGCAGTTAGGTCAAGGGTAGAGAAAATATTCTTAGCAGTCAATTTGATAAATGTTTCTTGGATGGGTGGTGGGATGTCCCGCTCAGGTATAGTAATGTTGTTTAATGTCCTAGCATCGAGACACAATCGGATGGTTCCATCTTTCTTTTTGACCATGACTAACGGGTTATTATAGGGTGATGACCCCTTTTCAATCACACCCCAGTCAATCATCTGCTTAATTTGAGCATTCACCTCTTCTTGATACTGAAATGGGATAGGGTATGTGCGGGTCTGGAAATGCGTCTCTTCTTTTACTCGTATCCGATGGACGTAATCACTAATTTCACCTGGGACCTGAGAAAATATTGTACAATTTTCCGTAAGTAATTTTTGTAACTGGAATCAGTCCTCTACCTTGTCTAATGATGATCCCATAATTTTCTCTTGGATATCCTCATCAGGAATGGCCTCCAGACATCTTAATTGGATTTCTTCAGTTTGTTTATTTGTATCAAAACTAATCTGCTTCTGCTGGAAAGTTAGTATCTTTTTTTTATAGTCCAGGATACATTCATGTTGGGTTAAGAAGTTGGACCCAATTATCACATCCTGAATTAGTACTTTTATCACTAAGAAGGCGTGTCCTGCATTGGCTTCTCCTATCGATATTTCCAACCAGACTTGATAGTTTTCAGTTCTGGTCATCCTCCCATCAGCCAGCTTCATTTGGATTGGGCGAGCGGGAAGCCTGGATATGAGTCCATGTTTTTCATAACTTGTTAACCATTCTCTAGAAACACAGGAAATCTGGCTGCCTGTGTCAAGAAGAATTTGTGTAACTGAGGCCCTGATTCTCATATTAATAATTGGGCAAGGGCCAATCTGAAGTCCCCAAGTGGAATCCTCTTCCTGGATGACTGATGTTAGGTTAGTCATCTTCACTACTTTCGGCTGCTGGCAAGATGAATTCTGGTACTGGTAATCTTTTACTGAAGTCCAGCTTGATCGAATTGCCATTTGGTTTCTTTCTTTCTCACTATGATTGCTAGTAGTTGCTGATTGCTGTTGTCTGGTCTTTTGCTTCCATTCGTGATCTACTAGTCTTTTAGACCAATGGCTATCATCTAAAACCGCAAGAAATTCTCCCATCTCTTCAATGTCTTTGATACAACTTCCAATCATCAGCTTTTGGGTAGTTACTGGCATATTTTGTTGAATTGTTCCAATGATATGTCTATCTGCCAATGCGAACATCATGAGAGATTTAAATCGATTTGCTTGGTGGAGGAAAAACTGAGCATGTGTTTCTCGGGGTATTGCTCCGTATTTTTCATGACAGAGCATGTTGTAGATATCAATTTGATGCTTGTCGCTCCAATATTGTTTCATTAACACATCTGTGTACTTCTCTATAGTTTTAGGTTTCCATTTCACCATATCCCACCAGTCTTTGGCATAGCCCTGTAAATGGTAACTGGCAATAGCTATCTGTTCACCTGCTTCTGCCTTATGCACTTGAAAGAAACTTTGTAAGCTCTCTAAGTGGGTTTGAGGATTTCTCCTGTCTCTCTAAAGATTTTTATCTGAATAATCTTTCCCCCCTCTTTATTGACTTGGGTTATTCTATATTCGTTTCCTATCATTCCTAACTCTCTCAAGACAAATTTTTGAATTTCCTGATACTCTCTAACTCTTATCTTTTCTTCCTGTCTCTGTTTTGATTCTTCTTCTCTTCTTTTTCTCATTTCCTCCTCATACATTTCCTTCATTTCTTGCATATTCTGTCTGAGTATTTCCTCCATGAACTTGAAATTAAAGTCCATTGATCCTCTGTATTGTTGCAGAGCTTCCCTTCGCTCGGGTGTCGACTCCAAAGCTTCAGATAAATCTACTTGCTGTATATCAATATTTTCTGATTCCATTTTCTTAATGTGATTTATTTATTTCATACCACTAGCATTTGACTACTCCCCACCGGTATATTGGCCCTATAACACTCTTTCGCTGCCCTCACCTACTCTACATTGCCCTATCTCTATATTGCTGCGTTTAACATATTTAACATATATATTATAGCGAACTACTGGTTACGCATATAATAAGCCACTGCTGTCTATGATATATATATTTGTACTTTAACAAAATGTTTACTATTGACATATATAACAAGCTTCTGCTGTCTATGCTATATATATATAACGGTGTTTTAATAAATTATTCAATGCTACCTGCTTTCTCATTTAGCGACTGATTACTTTTTTTTTTGACATATATATATATAAAATATTTCATTAGATCCGAGTATTTTCGTTCCTTCTTAAATTACACACACATCCCTGCTTTCCTTAAATTTGTTATTATGCCTGCTGTCCTTTCATTCACTCGACCCACATTATTTCACTCGATTTATTTTTTTCATTATTTTTATCAAAACAAAATTGTATATATATATAGAATAATTAGCTAACTCGAGTAACGAATGCTAAAAGAAATTTATATGCGTTATATTTTGCTCAGGGTATATATGGGTTTTTTTTGTATCGAAAGCTTCACGTTGGAAAGCGCCAAATGCTAAAAAAAAAATTTAACTATGTAACAGTCAGAAAATGTGTGACTCATAAACATAATGCAGAATTCGACCACCATACAGAACAGCAGCACCATTGAGTAGCGAAGCCACCCAGGTTACTGAGTTCGAACATAGTTTATCGGTTCCACAATACAATCCACGAAACAACGCATCTGATGCGACATTAGTAAATATTTCCTTAGGCATGGTGGTCAGGGATATGCAAGAGATTCATGATTTTATTCTCCCAATAATCAAACTAATATTAATTAAACATTCTTATTTACATAATCAAGGAAATATTATATAGAATGGGTATCTAATAAATGAAACGGAACTGCAGACATATAGTTTAAAATAATTTATTAATACATTTTAATAAAATCATTTACTAATAATATTTTAGGGATTCAAAGCTTCAGTAGCGGGATTTGCGACATGATTAGATTTTAAAGAATACCTTTATTTATTTAGACATTATTTTATATTGAGGACTTCAGTAGCGGTATTTCCAATACTGTAATGTTTACAAAAGGAATTCACTTATTTGAAGGCTTAATCTAGCTACCTAAAATTCTTGAGTAAATATTTCTAATGCATGCCTTGGGGAATTTATACCTTTGCAATGCAAGAATCTAAAGTAAGATTTAAGAGTAGCGGCGGACATATATTTATTTAATTAAAATATTTATTTTATGACTAAGGGCAAACATTTATTTGAGAGTGAATTATGAAGATAATGCAGAGGCAGAGTGATATAGAGAATAATAGAATTGAGTAAAGGAACACGTGGTACGCTTTAGAAAGGCGATATGGAATGGCAGTATATCGAAACTGCAATGCCGCGAATGGGTTTATAAGAATGTCGGGCTGGTCTCTGCCTCGGCCCGATGAAGTAAGGTGTCACATAAGCATAACCAGGGACAAGCGGTCCGTGTCGCAGTTTGCCAGCTGGCTGCATGACATTGTCAAATTCTACGCTTGTGTAGGACGACTGGGGTTAATTTCAACCCTGAAGAATCTGGAAATTTCATGGCGGAATGGGTCATCATGTCTCTAAAATGTAACACATGTATACTGTATAAATGATTATGATGAGATTTAAATAGATTTCTGACTCGGCCCTACATTATCAACATTTACTAAAGAACTCTGGTGACTCTCAAAGAAATGTAATTTTCTAGAATTATTCATTAAGATTTAATAAATACAAAACCTATATAAACTGGGAGTTAATACAACTAATATGCCAGCCATTTGCGAAGTAGTACACCCTGCATTACAATAAATGATGCACTGAACATGTGTCGATTTATATGAAAGTTAAGTTATTTAGGAAAGTAAATATTAATGAAATTTTGACACGCATTCATTGTTTTAAGCGATCATAGATTTAAACTTTGAAAATTGAGATAATTATGAGCATGCAATAATTAAATAATAACTATAGATAAAAATGTAGATTATAGAAATACGCACCCAAGAAAGATAGAATGAGGTAAGCTAGATTATTAGAGACATTTACACATTACATTAATTATTTAATTTAGTTATACAAATGATAGTTTTTACATTTTACCATTTAGATAAGTAATATAAAGAAGAGCTATAACATGTTATTAGAGTACTCTAGAGTTTGAACACAGACAGGTACCTGTTTTATAAGAAGTTTTCTGATTCCATTAGTTTAGCAGCAAAAAGTTCACGAGTGGCAATTCTTTCTTGTATTTAGATATTTCATTTACTTTCACAGCAGCAGCAGCTTTCTCATTCATTTCAGGCAGCAGATCTTCATGGTGAATATATGACGGGCAATGGAAAGTTCGGCATCCGATAGGCCATCTCCCGATGGAGAATAATCTAGGTGCTTTACTCGGTCATACCTTGGCAGGAACAAATTATTTTATATTTTTGGAGACTCTCAGTGATCGAGAGCAAAGCTAAAGTTTAAGTGAATGTCTCCAGCAAGTCTAAGATGGCCTCTTTTCTTATCTTGATCTCTCACATTTTTGTTAAGATATTTTTAGGTTCTACTTAATCTGCCCTGAGGATAATCAATGCATTTTGTTGGTTTTTAATTAAAGAAAGCTGCCGTTCTATTGTTTACATTTACTAATTACATTTTGGGGAATTTTTCTTTAATTAATCTATTATCTATCACTGACCGATGCTTTTAAATTTCAAAGACAAAAAGGAAACATAAGATTATTTTAACTTTTAATTAAATATTACATCAGATTTTTTTAGAATCATTATTAAACGAAATTTAAACAAAGCAACAAATACGAACTTTATAATCCAAAATAAATGATTAAAATTATACACAATTATATAACTAAAAGAAATCTAAATTATATTATTTTATCCCTATTTATTGCCATTAATTTGAGATCGAAATGTGTGCGTGTTTATGCTGAATTCTACATATATTTATACATTTTTAATATTGCTACACACACAATTCAATACCAAAAAAGTTTAAATTTGGGCGGGATAGATCGGTCAGTGAGAGACGACAGAAAAAAGTGAAACTTAAGATTCGAATACAAATCTTACTGTTTCAATATATACATAGATAAGTTTTCCTGAGATTCCCCATAGTAAATGGAAGGACAATTGGATTCCTGGCATTTGAACTTATAAACAACTTGACAGTTGGTAAGGTATTCTTAGCATTTTTGAGAAGTTGATGCAATGGAGGTGCAATATGTATAGCTATTTGATGAGTGAAAGTAATAATTTTAGTAATGTGGTGGATTATACTAGATATATAGGGAAGAGACATCTAGAGTTTAGGGTTGGTGAGGGGTAGGGGTATCATATTTTATAATAAAAGTTTCTGACAGTTTGTCGAAATAGATCATCTTTATATCTGATATTATGCAGTTTAGAAAAGTATTTGCTGATATTATCATTTCTGTCTGATTCAAATTTGCATAAATGAAGGTTATGATGTAGGAAGGCTTTTGTGAGAGCATGGTGTTACAGAGTCAAAATGAGGATAGCTTCAACAATATTAAATACCTGGACTTCCACCTACAATGTGATTTTCCCACATTAAATTACTGAATGGTTGTTAAACCAATACAGGTTCAAGGCTTTATTTATCCTGATTCTCTAACATCATGCTCTCACAAACTCGTGGGTCTTAAAGCCTTTCTACATTGTAACCTTCATTTATGCAAGTTTTCTGAACTCTGAAATGTTGCATATAAAGATACCTGCAAATCAGCAGAAACTTTTATCATAAAACATGACATCCCTACTCCCCATCGACCCTAACCCTGGATGTCCCTTCAAATTATATATTTAATATAACCCATGATATTTCTAATATTATTACTCTCTGCCATACAAGTCACTCTATGTACTAATCCCTCCATTGCATCAATTTATCAACAATGCAAATGATATCTTACCAACTGACCTCCACTCTCAAATTATTCATAAGATCAAATGCCAGTGACCCATCTGCCCCTCTTTATTGTGGGAAATTTTGGGCAAACTTAAAGCTAGAAAAAATGTAGACACACACATTCAATATTTTTTTAACATTTCTATGCAACTGGTTATCCCTTTGTTTCTTCATCTCTGTCAACATTATATGCATTGAATGCAGTGACATTAAATAAAAAATTAAAGAATCACGAAATATCTCAGATGACAAAAACTATCAATAGAAAAGAATCATATATACCTCTCTCTAAGAGAATATCTATTCTTGCAAATTAATTTTCATATTTAAATTTTATGCAAATTAGCAATAACAGCATATATATACACATCCACACCCACCTCCCAACTTATGCTATATCTATGATGTGTAATAGTCATAAGCAGACTAAGAACATACTGTTTATAAATATTTTCTACGAAAGCTTTTCTATATACATTCATATATCTATTATCATAACTTTAGGTCAGTAATTATACATATATTTTTGTGTACCAAATTCTATAACTGCAAGCTACTTTATTTTTTGTCTAAGATTAATATAAAATCAATAAATATTATATGAACAACTTACATAAATTTTCAGGAATAGGCTTGAGTAACCATTTAATATTAAATGGTAGTGGTTATTAAATCTACATCCAGTGATATTTATAGCTTGTCATTTTTGTTACTGTACTGCATTTATTGATTACTCAGGTTTATAATAGATAACATCATTGAAGAAGAATAATCAAAGTTACTCTTGCAAAATACCAATAACTTATGGTCAGATGATATGTTTAGGTTTTACATAAATTCAAGTCAGAGAATTTAAAATAAAAAATATATTATTACAGATCTGGTGTCAGATTTCTGTTACAGTGCAAGTATGATGGTTTGGATTCAAAATAAGATATTGAATTTCAAGTTGGTAACTTAATAGTAAACAAAAAAAAATTTTTTTTCTGAAAGATGCATTTGGTCCCAATTAATAAAAACCATGAGTCAGCAAATAGTCTACAGATGTGAATAAAATAACAAGGCTTCTGGATTTTGAAACCCTTACAATTAATACTTATTGATTATTTAAGCTTGTAATAGATGGCAATACTATAGCTGAATGAAAAAAAAAATGTTTCTGAAAAATATATATAAACTGTCCATTTGTGAAGACAAAAACTATCAGCAATAAGATGTATGAATTCAATGAATAATATTCTTTTGATGAGTCTAAAAATGTTTTTTTGAGAAAATGGCATTTTTGCAATTTCCAAAAACATAAATGACTTGATAGCATCTTATAATAATAGTGTACAATTAAACTTGTGTGCAATGTTGTACAGTGAATCCAGATCAAAGATTTAATTTTTAATATATTTATTTTCTTTATTAATTTCTTTCATTCGCAAATATTTTGTTTCTTAGCTTCATGACTTTACACTAATGCATTTTTTTTGGCAATTCAAACATTTTTTAGTCAAACTGATTTAGAAGTGATTCGAGTATAAGTAAGCTGTTCTTTTTCCTTTTTTTAAAAATTTTCAATAAAAATTTAACTAAAAGCAATTTTTAAAAAAAATTAACAATAAATAATATTTTTTATTGAAATTATATTTTAAGGGTTTGTTATTAAACACTGATAACAAAATTAAGCTCTTATAAAATTGTCAGTGATATGTGTTCAAGATTTCAATAAATGATTACTTTAAAAAAAATGAAGTAGCTGCAATACTATGAACCATTTAAAAAAAGGACACACATTATTAGTACAAATGTACTCATTATGCACCCAGGGCTTTCAATTCAACCAGACTGAATAAATATTTTTAGTATCAAATAAAAATTGGAACTCTGGCTGGTAAAAGTTCTGGATGGCTGTACATAAAAAGATCTAAAAGACAGTAAGAGGTGGTCACTCTCTTATTGTAAAATGCTATCGAACTTTGCAGCTAGAGGGCAGTTCAATTATTATTTAAATACGTTTGTAAAAATTTTCATGTGTTGTTATAGTTATATATATATATATTAGGCACTATTATGTAAAAATGGCTGCAGAAAGGAGTTTGCTATTAACTGAAAGGAGACCCTTTGATTCCTCTTGAAGGCCTTAAAGGAACCTAATGTCCACTCCAAAAGTTCTTGTCGTTGCAGCTGTTATTACTATGTGTTTATTCATATAGTATACGAACATGGATTGGCTGCTCACCAACACGCATTAGCCAGCGTGGTGAGTTTATTGACTTTTTACCTCTGAGTTTAAGATCAACAAACACCATGGACTCTCTTCTCAGTGCCTGATAAGGCAGAATGAATGTTTGTGTAAATGATAAATATTTTTCCAATACATATATACAATTATGACAGACAAAAATAAAGCATGGCCCTTATTCCCAGAAGGCTGTAAAGTCACCAACCAAGGCAGTGGTTGGTGGCCGAAGGTGGAGGGTGGTAAGAATCCCCTGATTGCAGACCCAGGCTGCCATTTGATGACAACTTTTTATCTAGGTACTTACAACTGCAGATCACTTTTAAGTGAAGGAAGATTGCAAGAATTAGAAGAACTCTCTTATATTAAATGGGATATTATTGGACTTTGTGAAGTTAGAAGAAAAGGTGAAGAGACAATTGATTTAAAAAGTGGACATATATTCTATTATAAAGGCACAAATATTGGAAATACAAGTGGAGTAGGATTCATTATAAATAAAAAATGGAAAGAACAATATTGTGGAGATAGATGGTGTATCAGACGGAGTGGCAAGATTAGTTATACAACTTAATAGCAAATACCAAATGCAGATAATTCAGGTTTATGCCCCAACAAGTTTTCATAGTGATGAAGTAGTAGAAGATTTTTATATAGATGTACAAAAGGCTTTTGATCAGAGTAAACAACATTTTAAAATTGTTATGGGAGGCTTTAATGCTAGAATTGGAAAACAAATGAAAGATGAAAGTGCTGTAGATAATTTTGGTTATGGTAATAGAAATGAGAGAGGACATAGACTTGTGGAGTTTGCAGAAAAAGAAAAACTTTATATTATGAATTCTTTTTTTGAGAAAAATGTTAAAAGGAAATGGACATGGAAGCATCCAAATGAAGGTACAGCAGAATTGGATTATATTTTGACTAACAGGAAATACATATTTCAAGATTGTAATGTTCTTAATAGATTTAACACAGGAAGGGATCATCGATTAGTAAGGTGCAAAATACGTGTTAATGTAAAACTAGAAAGACAAAAATTGTTAAGAAAAATAATATTTACAGTTGATATTCCTAATCTTCAGAAACATTCTAATGAATTTAAATTAGAACTTATAAATCGGTTTCAAGTATTAGTAGATTTTGAACATGATTCAGATTTGAATGAAATTAATATGAAAATAATTGATACACTTTTAAAAACTGCAACAAAGATAGCTGGTAGAAAAAAGCAGCAATTGACCAATAAAATTTCTACTGAGACTAGAGAATTTATGAAGAAAAGAAGGAATATGAAGATATACAAAAATGATGCATTAAAAAGAATTGAATATCTCGAATTTTGTAAAATGGTGCGGAAAAAAGTTGAAAATGATATAAGAAAGTATAACTGTGAACTAGCAAGAAAAGCTGTAGAAGAAAATAAAAGTCTTAAGAATGTAAAACAACATTTTGGTATTGGTAGGAAATTTATATCTGCAATAAGAAAAAAAGATGGAATTATTACTAAATAGAGAGATGACATTATGAAATTGGTAGAAAATTTTTATCAAGAATTATATAGTAATAAAGAACAAGTACCTCCTATATCTATTACATCTTCTGAATTGCCCAGAATTTTAAATGAAGAAGTGAGAAATGCAATTAAATGTATGAAGAAAGGAAAGGCTCCAGGTAATGATGGAATTATAATTGATATATTAAAAGAAGCAGGTGAAGAACCAGAAATTTTTTTTAGCAAAGTTATATACCAAATGTCTAAATGATAAAGATGTACTGGATGATTGGAAGAATGCAGTAATAATATTAATATTTAAAAAAGGTGATAAAGAGGATATTAGAAATTACAGACCTATCAGCCCTTTATCAATTTTATATAAAATTTTTACCAAGATAATTACAACTCGTCTACAGAGAACATTGGATTTACACCAACCAAGAGAGCAAGCTGAATTTAAAAGTGGTTTTAGTACAGTAGATCATATTCAGGTATTGAGAGAAGTTATAGAAAGGACAAATGAATATGAGTTGTCATTATGTTTTGGATTTGTAGATTATGAAAAGGCATTTGATTCTATAAACATTTCTTCAGTGATTAAAGCATTGGATCATCAAGGTATAGATCCAGGATATTGTCATATTTTAAAGAATATTTATAAAAATGCAACAGCAACAATTAGATTACATAATAATACTGGGAAAGTCAACATTGAGAAAGATGTAAGACAAGGTGACTCCATATCTCCAAAACGTTTTACAGCAGTGCTGCAAGAAGTATTTTGTGGATTAAAATGGGAAACTAAAGGAGAGAAATTAAATGGATATTATTTAAGTCATTTAGATTTCGCAAATGATGTAGTTGTTTTTTCAAATAATGCTCAGAGCTGCAGGAAATGTTACAGGAGCTATCAGATGAAAGTAAGAAAGTAGGACTAAAGATAAATGTTAAAAAGACTAAAGTAATGTTTAATCGATTTGCTCAAAATATGAAAATAAAGATTGATTATGATGAATTAGAAAAAGTTAACAGTTACAAATACCTTGGTCAGATTATTAATACAGATGGAAACATAATGGAGGAAATTAATCATAGAATTAAACTTGGCTGAAGTGCTTTTGGTAGAAATAACTTGATACTAAAAGGAAATATACCTATGTGTTTGAAAAGGAAGGTTTTTAACAAATGTGTTTTACCAGTTTTTACTTATGGATCTGAGACTTGGACACTCAATAGAAGAGCAATACAGAGACTTCAGACCACTCAAAGAAGTATGGAGAGATGTATGTTGGGAGTAACAAGAAGAGATCGAAAACGCAATGTATGGGTAAGAGAACAAACAGGTGTTACTGACCTCATTGAAAAAATTAAAAGATTGAAGTGGAGTTGGGCTGGACATATTGCTAGAAGAGATGATAATAGATGGACAATTGAAATTTTAAACTGGATTCCAAGAGATTGTAAAAGACCCAGAAAGAGACCGCATGTGAGATGGATTGATGAAATAAGAAAGTGTGCAGGGGTGATGTGGAGAAGAGAAGCTAAAGATCGGAGAAGATGGATTAAACTTGGAGAGACCTTCATCCTGCAGTGGATTGATAATGGTTGATAATGATGATGATTATGTAAAAATTGTGGCAAGTGAAATAAAAACATAAAAAAGAAGTGCTTCCATTCCTAAAAAAGCCACACTTCATCACTGATATATATATTGTAACCAAAAGAAAGAGAGGAGAGGAGAGAAGGGTGGTTGGAAAATTAATAATGGCCTATTATCCAAGACATTACTCAAGCAAAGAAAAGGACAAGGGTACTTTTTATGCCTTACCCATACTCACAAACAACCTACTCAAGACCTCAAATGCAGATGGATTAAAATTCTTTCTCTTCTAAGTTGTATACCTAGTGGACACACATTCAGATGGCTTTTTATATGCAGACAGTTTCTCTTTCAGGACTCAGTGATGGTTTTCTGGCCTGCCATCTGCCAGATTGACAGAGCAAGGCAGATAATGGCTACTCTACTCTTGCATGGTGGACTTTCTGGAGCTATCATATAATTAATTAAAACAAATAACAGCTGAATGATAATCACTGGCAGAATCAAGGTAGAGTAATAAAAAGATAATTCTGAATGTAATTTCCAATAATATTTATATGATTTGGAGTTATCTGTAAAATTAGGATTAATTTCTTGCAGTTTGGATCTTCCAAACTATTGGGTATAGATAATTCCATTACTTTTGCTGAGGTCCAAGTTTATTTGTCCAACATCCTATTTTCAAGCTCATATTTTGAGCAGGAATAACAGCCTTTTTAATTAAATTACTTTAATCATTTATCTCCTAAATTTTGATCTAGTAATCAGTTTTCAAGCATTTTAATTACTTTTCCTAAAGTGTCATTTCCATCTTTTTTATTATTATTAAAAGAAAAACACTTTTTTTCTTTCAACTACTTTTAAGTTAAATTTAGAATCAACTATAGCTGAAAAAAGATTAAAAATAACTATCTTTTTAATTTTTAGAAATATTTTGTATTTAACACAAAATAACTTTATAATTAAATACACCGTATATCTTTATATGTGCATTTACAATATACATTTAATTTTTATTATAAAAATTTATTAAACTATTGAACTTAAATTTTGTTCATAATTTTTTTTATATGTGAACATGAAGTATATATATATATGCATATATAGCTCCAATATATATATATATATACAAATTTATGAAAGTATAGCTCCAATATATATATATATATACAAATTTTGAAAGTTTCTATCCAAATAATTGGTTAATCAAACTACAAAATAAATATCTATACAACCATGCTAATACAAAAGACAAAGAAACACTATCATTTTATCATTTTATCCAGAACAGGAACTCTTTCAGGTGATAATAGAGAGTCAGCATCAGCCTAAATCAATTCAATCTACAATCTGGTGATATATAAATTTAAGTAAGAATTACATGATTAACTTCAAGTATGAAAAAGACACTAAAACTTTGAAAATGCAAATCTAAGTATTATAATTTATAAATAAAAATCCAGGAATAAATTCTATGAAGCAAACTATCTATTTATATAAAATCTTTAAATATTTCTAAGTATGTTATTTATTTATATTAATATTTAATCAAACTTTTAGCATTGATTATATATGTGGCTTTGTTTAAGATCCATCAAAAGTTGAGAACATCAAGTTATCCTGGACTAAATCTGAAAGTCAAATAAATATATCTTGGAAAGAACCTCAGCATCCTAATGGACCTATAAACTATTACATTGTCAAGTTCATCAATGGTTATGAGCATAATATTTCAAACAAATTTATTTTAAAAGATATAAAATGTTCTTCATATTATGGGAAATATATTAATATTTCTATTGCTGCTGTGAATATTGCTGCAGAATCTCAACTATATATTGGCAACTGGACTTACCATGAAGAACCTTTATCCTGTCCACATTCCAAATTATTGAAAGGTAAATCACAAACATAATTTATTTATTTTTTAAGCTTCAGTTATGGTTTTTTCCAATTTTATTGTAAATGTTTGTTTTATTGTCCAATCTTGTAGAAATGAATTTTGTTTTTGCTTTATATATAATAATTCATAATATTTTCTCATTATTTATCATTTTTATATATTATTGATTTTATATTACTCCTAATTTATTTTATGTTTTGAATCTTTAAAGTCATAAATAGAGATTTTGAATCATCAAATTATACAACCATTTTACATTTTCCCTTGTTCTCTTTCATGATTTTTGCCATATTACCAATATATATTTTTAATGTTTTGTATAATTTATTTCATATTTATAACCAATTTTTTTCTGTTTATTATCAATTTGTATAATATTGATTATTAAATAATCAATTTTTATTATCTGCCCATATAATTCTGTAGTTTTTTATTCCATTTTTAAAATTTTATTGTATATTTTTTTCTGAATATAGTATTTGAATTAAGTTTTGTTAGCATTTATAGTTCCAATTTGGAAATAGGTAAGAATATATTTATAAGTAGAACATTAAGATGTTATATCTATAAAACTTTTGTAAATCTCTTTTTAAAATATTTATCTATCTGTATTTTTTAATATTAAATTGCATAAAAAGAATTTTTCTTTGCAATTTATGACAAAAGATTATATTAAAAGACTGGTTGCAAAATAAATTTGGATTTGGTGGAGGATGTGACTAATAAAATGATAATATAATAAACATCACATGACCACTACCTCTTATGCTTGTGTATAACTGTTGTTAAAACATGCAGTATTCACTATACGTATGCCACATACAGCAAGCTAGAGTAATCAATGGATGCCAGAAGGCTTGTGCATAAAATCCCCATCTAATGCCTACTCATCCAATATCCCCAGAATAGTTCTGGCTTGTGCCTTCTTCAGTGAGAAGCCTTGGATCTGAGAGCACTACACCTCACTGATAAAGGCCACAAGCCAGAAACTAGTCTGGGGGGTATTGGATGAGTAGGCATTAGATGGGGATTTTATGCACAAGCCTTCTGGAATCCATTGATTACTCTAGCTTGTGTGTGTGGCATACATATAGTGAGTATTGCCTGTTTTAAAATGATAATATTTGACTGATAAGTCAGACTTTGAATGAACTACCAAATATGAATATAAGTAACACTGCTTATAACTTTTGGATTTAGTAATACAAAAAAATTTAAAAAAATTATAAGACTTTGGATGTCATATAAATTTTCAGGATTTAAAAACCTTTTTTATATTGGAACCATCATTTATTAAATATAATGCTGCTATAAAATAAAGCATTGAAAATTATATAAAAAATTATCAAAACATTATCCTAATTTATATTCTAAACAAGTGAAATATATTTTTAACAAGAGAAATATTTTTATTATTAGATAAGATGCCAAGCATAATATAAATAATAAATCTTTGAATAACTATACCAAATATTTTTGAATTTTTTTCAAAGAGAATTTATTTGGATGATTTTAATATTCTATTCTTTTCTACTTCAAATTTAAATATACAAAGAATAGTATTAGTTTCACATAAATTTTAGATTATGTATTTTATTGCAGGCTATAATGGTAATAGTACATCAAATTGAAATAAGATATAAACCCACACATATATACCAGTATAACTGACCTAAAATTAATCCATTGCATATATCATATCATAATGGACTCAATCATGGAACTAAATTTGGATACAATTTTTGTTCACAAAAAGTCAATATTGTTTATGAAGAACATTACATCAGCACAAAAAGGCAAAGGAAGAATAGTTTTATTTTGAATGCAAAAATTGTCATTAAGCATATACTTTAACCTTTGAATATATTTTGTATAACTGCTAATATAATAATTCAGAGCTATAATTATAATGCATGAAAATGAAAGCATGCTAGACTTTTAATATTAGTTATTTGATTTTGATAGAATTATGTATGAATGTGAATAATTTATTATATATGCTAATTACCTATATAAATACCTTATTTCTGGCATATATTCATTCTGAACTAGTTTTTAAATGAATAAACAAATAAAATATTAATCTTTTTTATAATCAAAGTAGAAATTATTACAATTTTTTAATAAAAGATTTATATTTTAAATTTTTATTAAAAATATAAAAAATTTTTTTTTATTAATTATATATACACAATCATATTTTTAATTATTCAACATTTCAACTTTTTGACTGATCCACAAGATTTTAAAATATTTTTTTTAAAAACATAACTCATTATTTTTTTAAATAAATAATTATAGATATTGGAATAGTGTAAAATGATCTTGATTAACTGAAAAGACCAGTTTGATCAAAATGCTCTTTAGAAGTCATCTTCTATATGTTTAAAGAATAAGATTAATAAGCATTGGATTTGTGAGTTTGCAGAAAACTATTATGAATTTTTTTTTTTTGAGAAAAATGCTAACTAGAAATGGACATGGAAGCATCTAAATGAAGATATAACAAAATTGAATTACATTTCAACTAATAAAAAAGTACTTCAGGATTGTAATGTTGTTACTAGATTCAATGCAAAAAGTGATTATTGAGATGTTAATGCAAAACTAAAAACAAAATTAATAAAAAAGACAGTATTAATAATTGATATTAAAACAATTCAATGAATTTAAATTAAAACTTGTAATCATTTTAAAATATTGATAGATTTTGAAAATGGACAAATTTAATTGAGTTTAATAAGAAGATAACTGATATTCTATTGGGAACTTAACAATAATAGTTGGTACAAAAATAGTAATTTGCCAATAAATTTTGAACTGAGACATGACAATGCATGAAGAAAAGAAGGAATATGAAAATACTTTTAAATAATTATTAAGAAGTATTGAATATCTGGAGCTCTGTAAAATGTTACAAAAAATAATATTGTAAGAAAATATGATTGTGATTGACAAGAAAAGCTGTAGAAGATGTTATAGTTCCAAAGTAAAACAACATTTTAATATTGGAATAAGAATAGATGGAATTATTATTAAAAAGAAATATGACATCATGAAATTTGTGGAAGAGTTTACAAAAAAATATATAGTAATAAAGAACAAGAAAACAAAATACCCACTGTAATTACTGCATCTTTTGAATTAACAAAAATTTTAAATGAAGAAATGAGACAAATAAATGAAGAAAGAAAAAACTCCAGTAAATGAGAAAGTTATTTTTGAAGTCTTAAAAGAAGCAAGTGAAAAAAAATTAAAAGATTGACAAAACTATATATAGATATGATAAAGATGTAGCAGATTAATCAATAAATGCAATTGTAATATTAATATTTAAGAAAGATAATAATATTTTAGAAATTACAACAGTCTTCTGTAAATTCTATAAACAATATTTATCAAAATAATTACAACTCATTGACAAGAAACTTTGAATTCAAATTAACCAAAAGAACCATATGGGTTAACAATTATTTTAGCACATGTAGAATACATCCAAGTATTTAGAAAAGTTACAGCAAAGACCATTGAACATTAATTGGCATTATGTTTAGGTTTAGATTATGAAAAAGTATGTGATTCTATAAACATTTCCACAATGATTAGAGCCTTGGACTATCAATATATAAACCCAAGATAATATTATTTGCTGATTAATGTTTATCAAAATGCAACAGATATGATTAGATTACATGGTGACAATAAGAAGAGTAATATTGATATGGGTGTGTGGCAGGATGATTTCATTTTCAAATCTTTTCATAATCATTTTACAAGAAGTATTTCATATATTAAATTGGGAAACAGAATGCCAATACATGAATATTATTAGATTTTGCAGATAATTTGATTATTCTTGTAAATAAAACTTCAAAAAATCTTTCAAGAATTATCAGATAGAAGTAAGTCATGCAAAAATAATAATGGATCACGGATTTTCTTTAGGGTAAAAATAAAGATTGACAACTAGAAATTAAAAAAAGTTAACAAATATAAATATCTTGAGTAGATTATCAATATATATCAAATCATAATTGATGAAAACTAATCACAGAATTAAATTTAGACAGAGTGCTTTTGATAGAAATAAATATATACTTGTCTTTGAAAAGCAAAGCTTTCAGAAGGTGTATTTTATCAGTTCTTACTTATTTATCTGAAATTGAGACACATCATAAAAGAGCAATGCAGAACCTTCAGTAACATGTAGAGATGCAGTTAACAATAAAAATAAAGGATTAGTAAAGAAGCAGGTACCACTAAAAAAAGATATATAACTTTATTGTTCAGGAGTTTATAAAAAGTTTGAGTGCCAGTCTTGCAATCATCAGAATCGAAATAGGGCCTCCTGATCTCAAATCAGACAATCATTGAAAAATTTAAAAACTAAAATAAAGCTAGATTGAACATATTATTGAAGAAATGATTGAAAAAAAAGTAGTTGAACTCTTAATCTGGGATGAAGAAATTATAGAAGACCTAAAAATAAATAGCACGTGAGATGGTTTGATGACATAAGGAAGTTAGTTGATATAATGTGAAAGAGAGAGGTTATGAGCTGGAGAAATTATGTTAAACTTGGAAATACTTTCAATTACAGTGAATCAATAATGTTTGAAAATAATGATGATTTGATTGATATAATTTCTTAACAAGAAGATTCATCACCTTGTTTTTGTATTTCTTATTAAGTCTTGACATTATGTCATACAATTTTATAAAAAAAAATCTTCTTTAATCATTGTCTATAAGCAGTGAATCTTCTCAGTTTCATTCTTTCATTGATAATCCATTAAAAATGTGCTGCACCCCTTTTGCTTTTTAAGAGTTTATTTCATTTTGGTGATTAATTTTACTTCCGGAATCTGATTAACTTCATAGAATCTACTGGTAACTAGTTGAGTTAGTCGTCTGTCTCATGATGCCAAGATAAGATCTACTGAAAATACAAAGCCAAGGCATTAATATTCTTATTGAATTTTTATTTATTTATTTATTTATAATCATATATAACAATTTATTATGATTTACTTGTAGTATATGAAAGTGCAAATATTTTAAAATAAAATTTTATTAATTTGTATCATTAGCATAAATATCTGCTGCTCTGTGATTTGAAAGATCAGAAATTATATATATATAAAAGAAATATTTTTCGGGTTTATCCGTGTTAAAAAATTTAATTATTGATATCCCGGACGTTTCGACTTGATCACTCAAGTCATCCACTGGGTGATAAAAGGTAGAAAGCCATATATATATATATATTGTATTGCAATATATAGCCTACCAGTGAAGGGGTTTATTATGTAGTAAGAAAATGAAAACTTGGTTATACTTTGATTTCTTACACCTATAAATGTAAATTGCAGTATTTGGATCTCTATATTAGATCTAGAGTGGCATTTAAAAGAGGAATTCTCCTATGTGAGATTTTAGTTTTGGATGCATCAGTCTGTCAGTTTACTTTGAGTTGTCCTAGGTTAAGTGCTTCTTAATTAAGTTGATTTAAAACACATTCAAGATTTCAATATATATATATAATGTTTTTGTCTGCCCAAATATTGAAATATTCAAGATTTCAATATATATATATAATGTTTTTGTCTGCCCAAATCACAAAGTTAATTCTTAGCTGGATTATCTTTTATAATAATTTCTTCCATTTTTTTCAGGGTCTGATAGTCGTGTTACCATCTGGGGATCAATATTTGGTAGTTTTTTCCTTGTCATTATTATAGTTCTTTGTTTATTTTTTTGTGTTCGGTAAGTAACTTATACTAATAATAATAAAAATAAAATATTTATTATAAAATTAAATATGTACAGAGAAATGTGTTATATCATAGAACTTTTTTTTTTAAAAATTATAGCACATAGTGGCTGATTATGCTTTTCTTATGCATATATGAGATTTGAAGGTTCCAACTGACATTTTAAAATAGTGATATTTAAAATAATTAAATTGATGAAAATTTTATTAAAACTTTCATATATAACAAAAATATATATACTCAAATTATAAATACACACAGTTATTGATTTATATATTTACAGTAATTGATGGTGTAATTAATAAACTGAAATATAACAACAACAACAAAAAACGAAATATCTTTATTTAAGAGTTTCTTGGCTTTTTGATACAACAAATTAATCAGTTTTACTTTCACAATGGAAGCGATAGATGATGTCCTTTTCAAAAATATTATTAATGTATTGTTTTAATGGCTATTTTTTGAAATAATTTTGGAAATAGTAGAGACAAGTTGATTATAAAGATAATTATATATATATTTAAGTTATCCATATTGCAAATAGGTAACAGAAATATTTTCAAAATTGTTTTCAGATTCTAAAATGAGTAAGCTAATAATTAATATTTTGTACATTCCAAGTCATTTTAAATTCAATAAAGTAATATATACATATATTGTAATGGTCAGCTTATTCTAATTTAATTATAACTAATTTATTAGCTAACTGATATGGATAGGACTTGATTGATATTAAAGTCAGCAAAATCCAATTGGGGAATATTTTCCTTAACATTTAATGATGAATACAACCAATACATAACCCACTATTTGCAATATCAGGTAGGTGAGATCTTGAGTTACTCATGATGAAATGAACATGGAATTATTATTTTGGACCAGACAACTTTATATAATAAGTTAAACATACTATCTAAATGAATTTAGTAAACTATTGCAATTGTCATAAAATATTTTCTTTCACAATAAATATACATTTACTACCACTGATCATTAATCATGTATGCATTAAACTCTTAATACCTAAAATCATTCTTTTGAATCTAATTGTACATTATAGTTACAACTTAATCTAAACAGAAATGGATTAACTGGTGATGATTATCTCTAATAATCATTTCCAAATTATCAATTTATGATTCACAACAACATTAAATACAAATATATAACAAGTTGTAGTTCCACTCATATTTTCTGTAAAATGTCCAAATTTTAGCCAGATAAATATTAATTT
Organism: Epiperipatus broadwayi; assembly: GCA_028023455.1. Lineage (NCBI taxonomy): Eukaryota > Metazoa > Onychophora > Udeonychophora > Euonychophora > Peripatidae > Epiperipatus > Epiperipatus broadwayi. The sequence goes on from JAQFVV010012836.1 coordinate 369,159, forward strand.
GTTAATCCCAGATTATAATATAAATATAGTTATATAATTGAGCACACTTGCTGTTAAATAAATCCCCTGGCTAACAATGCATCACAAAGTTCATTTTATGTGATTCTAACCTCACAAATATAAAATCATTCATTCAGCCATATTTAGTTCCATAGCCATGTTACATACAGATATCTAATATAAAATTTGACTTCCAAGTGTATCTTCTATGCAAATCTTAGTAGTCTATACTTATAACAGTAATTTTAGGGAGTGGTCACTTTAGGTTCAAATTCTTTTTTTAATAATAATGCCTAATTCATTAACTGAGGTGGGCCCTTTGAATCCGATCGAATTTAACTTAATAAGCACATTATCATAGCTATAATATATTTTAGCTATACAAACTAATGAAGTAAATAATTGCTTTATACTATGACTCAAACTCATAAAAATATAATGCATGCCAATTAACACAAGAGTCAATTTGTGTACATGAAGAGCTCAATCAAATTTAAATAATATTAAGTTCAATATACAATTACTACGATTATAATTTTTGTATTCGCAATCATTTATACTAATATTTGAACATTTCACATTTCAAGCATTTTCACTTACTTACTTGACTTTGAATAATTTAAAGAAAATTCTTTTTTTTTTTTTGGATAATACTTTTTTTTTTTTTTATCTTTTAAAGGAGCTATACATTTCAACACATTCTATATATACATAAAAGAGGCAAAGCAAATTTTTAAAATATAACTTGATATTTCTTAACTAACATGATTTATTTCCTCTCTTGTCAATCAATTGTAAATTGAATTCTGGTATAATATTATATTTATTTATTTTACCTTTGGTTAACAGTAAATTTTTATTAGTACAGATTTTAGCAACCAACAAATATTGAATAATTTAAAGCATAGAAAATTATAATATGTAAATAGTTCGTGTGCCAGTAAAAAATTCAAATGTGCCATCTCTAGCATGTGTGTCATAGGTTCACCATCAGTAGTCTAATCTATAAACAGTTTTTTTTAATCTTAGAACTTACATATGAGTTTCCAATAGTACAATAGTGGTTTGTAGTTTGATTTTATTTTACAGTTTATTATGAGGATTCCAGTCAGGTTAGCATTTCTTTCTCGATGGCATGAATCACTTGATTTATTTCATTACTACTTTCTTTTGCAAGACATAGACAGGCAGCCTTTTCTTTTCTTTGGCCTACAGTTCTGTCTAAAGTGTATCCTTAAAAATATTTGATATTTAAGCATTTTTTCTTTTCTTTTATTCAAAATAGGGATTTCTTTAAACATAGCCTTTCACATTCATCAATGATGGATCCAACATAATGTTTAGGCCTAATAAGTTTTTCTTTTTGTCTTAGCTGGTCATAAGAACATTATAATGTAGAATAAAACACGAATAAAAAAAAAGATTTCATGTAAATCCTGGCTATATATATATATTACTGACCACTTATTTTTGCATATTGATGACCTATTTATTTTATTTTAGTTGGATGACCTCAGCTGCTTTAATTACATTTAATTTTCAAAATACCATAATTATCTAATAGATTGAACTTTTACCTTGTTTTTGAATTTCATATATCGAAACACAAAATATAACTTTGAAATTAAAACCAATCTTAATTTTTTAATTATTTATTTTTCTTTTTTTTTAAAACTTAAACCAGAATGTAGATTTTTCAAATTAAACTTTAATGTTTATTTTCTTTAGTATTAATGTATTTAATTAAGCTGTTTTTGTAGTAAACAATTCATACAAACATGAATTAAACATTTATTCTTTTAAGTACATTTTACTAATTCCAAATTTTAATCTTTGATAAAAAGAAATAGCTAGATTATTTAAACCTATTTCACACAATTTATTATTTAGTTTCTCTTAAATTTAATTATTTATAATAAAAAAAACAACCTCTTACATTATTTATATTTATTTTCAAATATTACTTTTAATAGTCCCTTATAAAGTTTCAACTTTATCTATTATTATTACTTTTAATAATTTATTCTAAGATATTCTTATTTTATTCTGGAACTTCCTTTAAGATTTCTTTTATAATGCTATATCATGACAATTTTCCATCTTTATGTGTAAGATCACCTGGCATATCATGGAATAGATAAGACATCCATTTCAATATTAATAAACAAAAAATCAATGGTATACAATTTACAGTTGATCTGAAAATTATTTTGGATTCAGCAAAATCCCTACCAGAAATAGTGTCCAAAAGAACAAAAATAAATATAAAGAAATGAAAGTGGTGAAATGTCTTATATAGAAGTCAGGTGTTAGAGTAAGAGATGAATGTTTGTAACTTTGTGCATTGTTAATAGACAATACTTATAATATTGACATATATTTGTCAAATAAATGAGAAATTTAGACAGATTGCATAAGTTAAAATATTAGTGTAATTTCCAGCAACATTCAATTACATACATAACTGTTACATACATTGTTAAAGCACTCCTTTAAAGTTGGGTATCATAGATCTGCCCATTAGGGCCACTGTAGTCTCTTATTTTTTACTACCCCAATTCTCCCTCTACATCCCACTTTTATATCTGACTTCTGGAGTTTAAACAAAACTTCTCTAATTCCATAAATACCTCTCCTTATATGGTATGATAACTAAGCTCTTCACTAGCCCTATGGGTTTTGATTCATCCCCAATTTCACCTTATAAAGTGAGGCATTTTGGTGGTAAATTTTATTTAAACCTTCACACCATATATGGTTAATTTCTACATGATATCATTGCATTAGATAATTATTTAGATAATTCCAATATTATTTAGTTATACACTTCTAATATTATTTAGTCATACAATTCTATACTTATTTATGAATCCCCCTAATTTTACAATACTATTTACATAATAAATTTCAAACAATCCTAATTAACTTGTCTGTGACACCACACTCCTCTGTATTAGTTATTTCACAAAGTCTCTTAGATATATGGGTGGATTTCTATTTTGTCTATGGTGGTGGTACTATTGCTCTTCTCTTGACTGCTCCTTTTCACTTGATTTCTCTGTTTCTGGCTGTTCTTTGATCATCACTGGCTCTCTAGTTTCAGGTGTATTATCTGCTTCACTAATTCCTGTTTGGATTTCTGAGTTAGAAATTTGGATCTTTCTGATCTCCGGTTTAGTCTCTTTTGATTTGTTCTAATTGTTTTGGTCAGGGTATCTTCCTTCCCAGCTTGGAACACTCCGGTGGCAAATGTGGTTAAAATGTCTTTTGTACACCATCTCATCTTCAGTTTGCACTGTCACAATATTCTTTGAAGTTATGCTGACTCCTTCATCTGTTATCCAGATTTTCCACAGACAATCTCTAATCCACACCTTCTTACTAATAATGAACTTCTCATGCTCAGTCCGAAATCTTATAGCTTCTTCTCTCTGTCTTCTTTCAATTTCTTTCTGTCGAAGCCATTCTTGATGTCTTCATCGAGCTGCTTCATGTAATTTTCTTTCATATTGTCATGGCCACTCATGAATTCCTTTTTTCCTTAATTTTATCAAAAGTTAGCAAGTTCTTTTTCCCAAGGTTGCTTGTTGGATTTTCAGATTTGAAAGCATTTTCACTTCTGTAACAGTTCTCCTTTGTTTTTATCCAAATTCTGTGAACTCACATTATTTGCTTCAGATGCTTCATCCACCTTGCTTTGATGTGCATATGGTACTTTCTGTATTTTGAATATTACAGTCATCCAATGATTCTTTAACTCTAGTTGTACTAGTGTTGTTAGTATTTGACCCTACCTTGTACTAAATAGAACTGGGAATTTACTTTGTATTTCTTTTCTGATATAATTTTTTATTATTATCTTGATCATTATTTTCAGAGGTTGGAACCAGTTTCTACTGATTAGTGGGTTTATTCAGTTATGCACTATAAATAATGGTAGCACTCTGCTGTTCACGTTACAATTTCTCTCCCATAACTTGTCTAACAATCTGAATCATGTTTCTATTTACGTCTCTAGCACAAACTTCGGTCCTCTCGATTTTTTTTTAATATCTGCTTTCTTTAGTAAGGTTCTTCCAATCTCTTAAAGACATAAGAGAGACTTCCAAGCTGCTATCTATTTCCATTTTGAAATGCTTTCCTTCTACGTATAATGTTTGCTTAATTTCGGACTTTACGCTCTTTAACATTTTTATCATACATTTCTGGGGATTGCTTTCTTAAACTTCATTGGTAGAATTCTCTCATCAGAGGTCCTTATAATCCATGGTTTGACAGTTTTCACTGGGATTGACTACAATTTCACTTGAGGTGTCCTGATTTTCACAGCGGTAACATACACGATTGCACCTATAATCTTTCTGGCTCCTGCCTTTCCCTTCTTATTTGAGTGTTCTCTGGATTGACTGATACTGCATATGCTGTGATCTTGTTCGATATTCTGTGATGTGTTATTTATGTATTCCTTAGCTTGGTCGATTACTAATTCATGTCCATTTCCTTTTTTATTGCTTCCTTATATGTTATTGTTGAGTCTGCTAATAACTGTTCACGGAATTTTGTTTCATGCAATCCTAGTAACAATTGTTCGAGGAGTGCTTCTTCCAAGAACTAGCCATGAACACAATTTTTTGATAACTCACATAGAGCCACATCATATTCCATAAAGGTTTCACCTTTTTTTTGTCATTGTAGTCTAAAATGTAATCTTGCGATGTTTTGACGGTAGAGAACAAAACTCTGCAGTTAATTTTACAACTACCTCATTATATGGTAATGTTTCAGGCTCACTCAAACAGTTGGCTATTTTCAATATTTTGAATCCTGCAAAACCCAAAAGAGTAGCTATTTTTATGTTATTTTCTTTGTCGCTATTTTTCAGAAAATGTTTCTCTATTAATTTTAGATATAATGGCCAGTTGTCCAGATTTTCAACATCAAAGTCTGCTATTCACAATTGTATGTTGGTAGCCATTTTCAATGCATGAATTTATCTCTGGTCATGGTTCCCTTTTTTGGTTTAATACTGAAGTCCAACATTTCTTTGCTGTTCCCCGAATCTGTCTAATGGTGATCCTGCCTGACTGTGCCAGCTTTGATGTGTAGGCATCAAACAAATGAGAAATTTAGACAGATTGTGTGAGTTAAAATATTTAGTTTAATTTCCAACAAAATTCAATTACATACATAACTGTTACATATGTTGGTAAAGCACTCCTTTAAAGATGGGTATCATAGATCTGCTCGTTAGGGCCACTGTGGTCTTATTTTTTATTATCCTGATTCTCCCTCTATATCCCACTTATATACCTGACTTCTGGAGTTCAAACAAAACATCTCTAATTCCATAAATACCTCTCCTTATATGGTCTGCTAACTGAGCCCTTCACTAGTTCCTATGGGTTTTGATTCATCCCCAATTTCACCTTATAAGGTGAGACATTTTGGTGGTAAATTTTATTTAAACCTTCACACCATATATGGTTATTTTTTACATGACATTGTTACATTAGATCATTATTTACATAATTCCAATATTATTTAGTTATACCCTTCTAATATTATTTATTCATACAATTCTATACTTATTTATGAATCCCCCTAATTTTACAATACTATTTACATAATAAATTTTAAACAATCCTAATTAACATGTCCGTGACACCACAAGTATAAAAGAAATAAAATTATTTGGGTTTCTGAAAAGTTTGTAAATTATTTGCATTTAAAGAAAGAAACTTTGATTTCTGAAGACATATTCTTGCCTCATATGTTTAAACAAGTACTGTATAGATCAGAAATATTAATATTAAGCCTAAGAAGGAATGGATAAACTGATTAAACAGAGAGACAAATATATTCTTCCAGAAAAGATTTTCAAAAAATGAGTGGTGTGATTGCTCTTAAAAAAAAATTTCTTCCTTGAAATACAATGGTATAATGATAGACCTTTATGTGGAATTGTTGAGCAGAGAATATAAGGTATATGAAGATAAGTCTGAGATTTTTATATAGGGTAGATGTCTAGAAATACTACTATGGTTATCAAGAGCTAGAGAGAAGATCATAACAATGGAATAATGTGTGGCAGCTTTTCGAAATTAGTTAAAAAGTTAACTTATTGAAGATATGATATTTTAAATGATATTTTTTAACATAATCTGAAAAATAAATTCTATCTTGAAAATCAATATATTTCAATATAACTTTTGTAGTTTTTTTCTGTATTTGCCTTGAATGAATAATTATACCTGTTGATTATATTGTGGTTATCTATGCATATTGAATTTATATTTTTCAGAGTTATTAAATTAATGTCAGCTCTTCCACATTTGAGTCAAAGCTTTAAAATGAAATTATTTTTGTTACTCTAGAGAAAGAACTTAAAGTGCATGCTACTGGCAGTATATGAATATTTTTCTTTTTGTAATACAAATAATTTCAACACTTTTATTAAATATAAACATTAGTGATGCAGAGGCATTTCATTTTCACCCACTTCTCAGCAATAAAAACGAAAATCTCAGTTCAGAATTTTTTTAAAGTTATTTAAAAGAAATTGCCTTTAAAGATATCAGTTTGTTACAGATCTTTCCCATCACACATATTTTTTATATACATTAAATAAATAAAAGGTTATGGTTGCAATAGGTATAAAACCTAAGTTTTTAAAATGTTTGGCTTCATAATCATTGATATTTACAAATATGCATAAATAATAAATTAATTATCATTTATCACCACTACCAATTCTTCAAAGTCATGAATGTAGAGATATTACTTCGCCTTGGTTTATTATATTTTTTTGTTAACATAATTAAGGTCAAATAAGATTGTATAACATACAAATAAAAATATCCCTAAAGAAGTATTTACTGACAAATATTGAATAATTATTTAATTGGAAATGGATAGGCTGCATAAAACATTTTACATTTATTTAGAAGCTTAAATATCTGAAAAATTTTCATATCATTTTGAAAATTAATCAACTTGTTACATTATATGATCTACATCCAGATATTTAATCACTGCATCACAATATCCCTTTGAAAATGTATTCTATACATGGAATATATGATCTTTCCCCTTTTTATTATGAATTACTATCATTTTATCAGAGTTTTTTCTGCAACTAGAATACAAATAGAGATCCCATATTATAATGTCTTTCTCATAATACCACCAATTTGTCCAAAGAAACATCTTTGACTATATGTTTGGACTCACATAATCTGTTATAAAAGTTATATAAGCCCAAGCGTATAGGAAGTGATGTTTTTTTTGGTAGAAAATAGATTAACTTAGAGAAGCTTATGTAGAATGGAAAAGGTATTGTGGAAATAGTATAAAAAAGAATAAGCTATATAGTTTGATTTTAGTTTATAAAGTACATATTTTGGTGCTTAATGATTATCTAACTGCAAGCACCTTTGATATTTTTTGGGGAAAAATGATATAGCTATCAAAACATCATATAATTGTACATTTGTTTTATTTTGGATAGAAGTTTACTCCAGAACGATCTTTATACACATGAATAATCAGATGATTTTAGGCCAGTTTCTGACTTAGCAGTTTTAAGTAAAAGTTGGCTTATAGATGATATAATAAAAAAACAGAGCTTTCTGAAAAGAGCCTGTAAGCCAGATATTTTTTGGTTTTGGTATTATTATCTGGTACCCATTGATTACTGATATTCACAGAGGTGGTACTGGAGTGAAAAAAATATTGCTGTCAAATGCTAATTAAATATAAGCTTGAAGAATAGCCGATAAATGTGATCCAAATTTAAATTGCAAGATATTGAGTCAAAATCAAATTTTGTTTTTTAAAAATATTTTAATGCCCTAATGCAAATAAAATGACATCTTATTTTAATTACACTCTTTTTATAAACTTGTTTACATTAAATATTCATATGTTATTTATTTAAAAGCAAGTAAGGCAACAAGCCAAGATCTATAGCCATGCATATATAACCCTTGATCATCATCAATAAGATTGTTTGTCATTCTCTTAACATAATTTATCCTAATATGTAAAAATATTAGTATTTATTTATGTAAAAATATACTTTTTAATTACAATGATTAATTTGTAGGCAGTCTTCTAAACTAATAAACATAATTTCCTACCTAAATTCTTTCACTTACTGTTAAAATTTGTGTAAAATATTAATTTTGTTATTTGATTGATGAACAAAAATATTTAGTTTTAATCACAATCATTTAAGCTAAGATCTATTAAGAATTTTATCTTAAGTATAATAAACAAAGCAGCTCCCATTAAATAAATATTACATCAGTTTTATTTTTAAGTATTAGTGAATTTTCTTAAATTTCAATTTATATCAATATAAATGAAAAAGTCTCATAAGTATATATTATGCTTTATTATTAAATTTTGTATATTTTTCTAAAGTTAATATTTAAAATTCAAATTTACATTGGTTTATTACTTTATTTTAGAGTGAGCCTTAGAAGAAGTAAAATACCTGTGATAATTCTTCCTGAAAGTATTGCAAAACCAGATGAGGTAATATATGAAACTAGTCTTTTAAACAATGACTTATCTGGATGTATTTTTTACCTCATGTGACATTAAAATAAAAGCCATATGAGGGTGTAATTGTTCATTTATTTACTTTGAATATTTGATTTGGGTTCAAATTAATGGTTGATTTTTGGAAACTTTTTTGGATCACAAACAGAACTTTATTTAAACCAATTTACCATGTAGTATAATTGATAAAGAGATATCTAATTATTTTTAACTGGAAAATAAAAGATCCATATTGATATAAGTTGGCCAGATTATTACAGTATGAACAAAAAAAACATAATATGATATGGTCTTCATCATTGATGTGAGTCAGTAACTCATATTTTTATTAATAGTTGAACTCACCATTGTTTATCTTTATCTTTTTTACTTAAAATGATATAATGACTAGTTTTTTCATTTGAAACAAATTTAACATGATCTGTGCAACACTAGTGAGTTTTTCAAAATAAATGTTATAAATTATTTATTACAACTACATATTAATCTGCAGTTCAAGTGTTGCTATTTTCACAACCTTCTCAAATAAAGGTGCAGAGATTAACTTGTTTGATGCCTATGCTGAGTGAAGATTGTTCATAATTTTCATACAAAATGAGAGTAGATGATCTGACTTTTTACATTAGTGAATGATTGTGATATGATGGAATTGACATGAAGAATGCACTAAAAAAATACGTGAAAATATACCAATATTGTAATTATGTATTGGATAATTTCTGTTTCATTGCATTGTTAAATGTTTTTAGAAAAATTCAAACTTTATGTGTACTTTTATTATAAACAATTAAATGCTTATATTAAATATGGGAAAATATATAGTTGTAAGGTCAGGGAGAATTAAAAGAACTATTTTTTATGTATCCATTGATAGAAATAAAATAAGCCTAATAATTACCAGAGATTGATTTAAGTCCACAATAAATAATAATAAATACTGTGAAAAAGACTACAACAGCTAAGAAAATTTTAAAAAATATCCAAGCCTTTTTAAAGCAACATAAGAAGATTTGGATATCCCTATATAAATTGACTTGATTGGCAATGCAAACATGTTATTTGCAATGTCCAAAAATATTGTTTATAAAAAGAATAAAAAATAGAGGAGTGTCTATATGTTTCAAAAGTACATGACATCAATAGACTGGACATTTTGTATTATCCCAGTTTTAATAAACACAAAGTCAAATTGTCAATTACTTATTTGCAGTGATTTCGAATTAAAAGTCAATAAAAGTGTCAGATGTGTGAGATATTAGCTATATTCCAAAAAAGCAGATATATTTTATTAAATTCTTGTAGATTATAAATCAGCAGAACTTTAAAAAAGTTCCAACCCACATTAGATTATTTAAATATAATTGATAACTATTTAGTACAACCAAAGCTCTTAACATATTTTATATCGAAATGGATTTGTTTTTGCAAAGTATAGAGCAATCTACACACTATTTCAATAATATCCTCATAACAAATGAATTGGAAGAAGAGTTGCAGGAGTGAGTAGAAAGGATCTGTGAATATCTAGAAAAATTTGAAGCATGACTAAATGTTTTGCTAGGTGTATTGTAATATGAAAAAATTAGAATTCTTAGGACACATCATATCAGAGGCAAATTGACTGCATTGAAAAAATAAAAGTAATCAAAATGTTTAAGATAAAAAATATATATAAAAATTTAGACTTTTTTAGAGTTAATCAATTTTTTTTCCAAAACTTTTTTAAAGGCAATAGCCAATCATCTGTATAAATTATCAAAAAAAAAAAAAAAAACAGAAATAGAAATGAGTAGCCATTCAAGAAGAGATAGATATTTATTAGAACAAAAGCCATTGTAATATCTAATAAACTATTGGTACATTTTAACATTGGTCAAGATGCAATCTTGATAATTGATGTCTACAAATTTAGCATTGAAGCAATGATGTATAATCCTATGTAGAATGGGGAACACCTCACCACCTATGCATCAAGGATGCTGTTAAAATATGAAATGATATATCCATACTGACAAAGAGGCATTGCTCATAATTATTGAAATAAAAAAAATATATCAATATTTGCTTGATAAACTATAAAACTGAACACAAACCTCATTTTGGGATTTATCCAAATAGACCTTAGATTATCTGTCATCTATATTAAAATAAAATAGAACATTTTTAATATCTATGATTTTAAAATTTGGTATAAATTAGACAAATCCATTATAATCGTAGATGTATTATCAAAAATTCCAGACAAAAGGGAACTGCATAAACTAAACAAAAATTAATTACATAGAAATAAGATATTCTGGACAGTTCAATAATAATAAAGTGGGCAAAAACCTATTAAGGCTTCCAACAATTGTCATGGTAAATAAGAAAAGAATACTCAACTCACCAATCCATCAGTCTCCCATCTTACTAGAATCATACTGATACCAATAAATGAAAAAGAAAGAGTCCACAAACTATTGCATAAATATTACCCTGGAATACTAAGAGGAAAAGCATTAGCAAGATCTTTCATATGGTAGTTAAAGTCAAATAAATGATATAAAAGTATAATGTAATATAATCACTGACTTGATTACCAATAAATGTTTGTATGATGAGCAAAGATAACTCAATAATGGCAATTGATTCACATTGATAATTGAGTTCATTTGATTATATTTTTTAATAATAGTGGATGTTAATTCAAGATGGACAGACAACTTATAAAAAGTAAAAATTCAGGGAAATCTATGGAGAAATTAAATAAAGTCTTTGCTCACCATGGAAATTTGGAAATTATTGTTTTGAAAATGGAATTGGTTTATGTCTCTGAAAATGGAAAACTATTTTATGGAAAGAGAATAAAACATGTTTGTGCACTATCTTATTATCTTGAATGTGACCATTCTTCAGTTTAAACAGTCATTAGATCAGATAGATATAAAGATCTAAGTCTAACCTACTTTGCCTTATTGATATTCATTGCTTACAGCAATGACAGAAAAATCCTCAATGTAATCTTTCCCTTTTGGTTCTCATCTCCAAAAAGATAGTAATTGTCTCAAAATAGTGGAAATAAAAAATATACCAAAGATATTATCCAACAAATATTATAGCTTGAGCTAAAACAGTGCAGAGATCAGATAATATAAAAATCCTCCATACAGTTAAGACATTAAAATGTCATCTATTTAAATAATGTACAATTAAACAGAGAAATAGCAGATCAACAGAATAGGAATTAGTCCAGAAATTGATACAGTAGACATTAAAACCAAAACAAATCAGGATATGACAATTGGAATGAGAAAGGAGAATAAACAAAAAATAAACTGAACAATTTTAAAGAAACAAATGTAAGACATATCTTATTTGAATAAAGTTAACTAGATAAATTGGTTGTTAAAAAGATGAGGGTTAACCTCAAATTCCTAGACTGTGATAATGCAGAAAATAAAATTCTCTGGAGTAAGTAGATAAGTTTTATTTGTATAATATAGTATGTGATTTTATTAAATAGCTTACATGGTAAGAGACCTGCTAGCATATTCTTCATGTTATTTTATATGTAAAATATTAATGCTTATATTAAAATTGTAATTAAATATAATGATATGCACATGCACAAATTATGCTGAATGTGTATATAAATGAAATTTTATATATCAAAATTAAAATGCAATTAAGCAAGGAAACATATAATTGAAAGGAAATAAGTATATCAAAAGATATTGGCAATCTTCAGTACTAATTAGATAGTCAATTGCAATTATTCAGGAATGTACTTAATTAAAGGAAAGTAATTACAAATTCCAAATATTTTAGATAACAAAAATTCAAAAGAAATAAAAAGGGAGATGAGAGAACTAACAGTGCAAAAGCTTAGAAGCAGCAGAAGACATGATATAAAATGATCAGAAATCTAAAGAGCTTTTCTTTTGAAAACAGATACAGGAATTAATATAGATAAAACTGAATTTTATTATATTTTTTATAAGATTTCGGATTACATGTTAAAATACATGAATTAAGTCTTTGGACTAATATCCATTATAACAGGGCTGGGATCAAACCCTGTTCCTAAGAAAGGGATTTTATATTCAAGCGTATGTATAGATATTAGTAATAACTATATATATGAAAGTAGAAAAGTAGGACTAAAGATAAATGTTAAAAAGACTAAAGTAATGTTTAATCGATTTGCTCAAAATATGAAAATAAAAATTGATTATGAAGAATTAGAAGAAGTTAACAGTTACAAATACCTTGGTCAGATTATTAATACAGATGGAAACATAATGGAGGAAATTAATCATAGAATTAAACTTGGTTGGAGTGCTTTTGGTAGAAATAACTTGATACTAAAAGGAAATATGCCTATGTGTTTGAAAAGGATGGTTTTTAACAAATGTGTTTTACCAGTTCTTACTTATGGATCTGAGACTTGGACACTTAATAGAAGAGCAATACAGAGACATCAGACCACTCAAAGGAGTATGGAGAGATGTATGTTGGGAGTAACAAGAAGAGATCGAAAACGCAATGTATGGGTAAGACAACAAACAGGTGTTACTGACCTTATTGAAAAAATTAAAAGATTGAAATGGAGTTGGGCTGGACATATTGCTAGAAGAGATGATAATAGATGGACAATTGAAATTTTAAACTGGATTCCAAGAGATTGTAAAAGACCCAGAAAGAGACCACATGTGAGATGGATGGATGAAATAAGAAAATGTGCAGGGGTGTTGTGGAGAAGAGAAGCTAAAGATTGGAGTAGATGGATTAAACTTGGAGAGACCTTCATCCTGCAGTGGATTGATAATGGTTGATGATGATGATGATGATGAATAACTATATGTTGTATATATTTGATTTTTTTTATGTTTCTTCTTTAAATAATTAAATAAAGATTTAAAATAGACATAAGGGGGAGGGTTTATGCTCATTTATATTAATGAAACATGTTTAGCATATGTTGTTGTATAGGTAGGCGAATGAGAGAAATCATTTAGAAAGCATGTATTATATATGTGTTATTTTAATGTCTAAATGCCATATTTTAATTTTGATAAAATAAAAATTTAAGAAAATGAAGAAATATGTTCATGAAAATAAAAAAAACTAAACAGATAATTATTTGTGGGTGCTTTTAAGGAAGGCATTGTTCTAAGTTATTTCCAAAACAGTGTTCAATGAAAATCTTGCTTAGACAAAAAGGAAAAGATTCTAAAAGGGTTTTTTGTCTTCTTTTGAAGAGAAGCCAGATTTTGGATATTATGTGCTAGGATACAGAAAAATAGAGAAGATTCATAAGATAAAAATTTTCTAGAAAAGAAAAAAGAATGATATAAATAGAAATATATATCAGGAAACATTTTTTAGTTTTTTTTTTTGAATTGCTATAGTGATATATGTTCACATTATAGATTACTTGCCTTGGAAATTTTGAAGACTTGTTTTAATCAAAGGAAATATATTTGCCAGAGATGAATAAGCTGGGGTAAAGCTTTAAGCATATTTTATTCCCCTCCATCCCATGATAAGACAAAACCACTACAGGAGTGAACCATCACCAGAACCTGAAAAGAAGCTGGGACTGGCTATCAGCATTTTCCCTGCAAATGTCCTAAGTAGTAATCTAACCAGTGGAAATTCAAGAAACCAATTATGATAAGATATTCATGCTGAATCATTTCCGGGCCATAGTATGCCAAAAGAATTCATTCTCAACATGAATCTGCATAAGTTACCTTCCCCATGGAACTCAAGGTATGTTAAATGCACCTTTTTAGTTTGATGTTTAAAGACTTTACATAACTATATTTCAATCAGCTTTCTCATCTTCAGAAAATTTATGTTCCAATTTAAAGAGATTGGACATTATTTTATTATAATTATTTCATTTCTTGTCTGTATGAATATATGTATATATGTGGGTGTTTTATTAAATATCTGAATACATTGAAATATTCTCCATTATTTCACGTATGTTTTTTGGAATATTTAAACCCATTTACATTTTTTTTAAATTTTGTTCATGTATTATGTATTTAATTAAAGATATATGCATGTTATAGTCATTCCATTAGTTGATTAATCTGATTTTTACTGCCTTACCTATATCAATATATTTTCCATGGTCTCAGTACCAACCACCCTGAGTGAGATAGCCGGCAATTGGGCATTTCTGAATTATCACTGATTGCTTTTCTTATCCCTTCCAGCATAAATCCTATCAACACATAGGTTTGGCACTAATAATAAATATTTAGGTGAGAATTCTTAATAATAATAAAACTGTTATATTTTTTAATATATTAAAGAAATGATTCATAATCTAGTGTTAGTTTAAAATAGTTCAGTAATAATGAGAAAAGAAGTATTATATTACAATGGCCTCCCAGTATTCTATTACAATGGCCTCCCAATTATGGGATTTCAAAGAATGGAAAGTATTGGGGGCAAGAAAAGAGTTAACAAATAATTGTAATAAAAAGTTGTAAAATATTTGTGTTAAAGAAAAAAGAAATTATTGTTGTTGAATTAGATTCAGGATATAGGATATACAGATGGTAGGGAGAATAAAATGTAGAAAACTTATGATATGTAGCATAGTAATTCATGGACTGGTTGTGAATAACCAGATAAGGGAATTATAAGTAGATAGTAGAATGAATATGGAATTGGTGAAAATAAAAACATTTGGAGGGAGAAAGGAGAAGACACCAATAGAGTATTCTAAAATCTTGCAAAGATCTTTCAATAGTTACAGAATACTGGAAGAATGTAGAATAGTGATAGCATACAGACACTTTGAAGGATACACTGATATTTGATGGAATTCACTTTTACACCAGTTGTAAACTTTCTCAGATTATAAAACAACCTTAAACAAGACCTACTGGACTGAAGAATATCAGGAGAATATTAGATTGCAGCTAATGAAACAAAAATTTAAGGGCAGTGGAGAGAGTTATGTGCAGTTTTTCAGGTGACAGGTGGCCATGCTGAAGACATTAGAAGCTTGTGAACTTTCTGAAAATCAAATTATAAGGATGGTACATAGAAACATATCATAGGAGATAAAATGGATGTTGGGAAAGGGGAGTGGTAGATCAGTGGAGACATAAAATATTGAGTCAGTTGAATGTAAGTAAACAATTGTGTCAAATAGAAGATTGAAAATTTATGATGATAGAAGAGGCAGGGATTTATGAAATTTTTTTTATAAAAGGGAATCAGACAAAGTGAATGAAGCAACACTAAGATACCAACAGAATAAAAGGCAAATGGAAAACATAGTGTGCTCATGGGAAAACCGCATTCCAGGCTATGCTCAACAGACATGTTCCTCATAGCAGAGGGTCAGATAAAAGTGGAGATCCTTGTAGACCAGGTAGTCAAATCTCAATGATAGCAGAAAGATTGTACCACAGAATTGGACTGACTTCAGTGGGAGATTGGGTGCATATGACCATATGTATCCAATCTCCCATTGAAGTCAGTCCAAATGACAATGGATAATAATAAGAAAGCCAAGATAGAACCCAAACAAATATGGATAGACATCAAAATTAATGAAAAAAGCTTTTCACATATGTCCTTAATTGTGAAGGACTTAACAATGCCTTACTAGAGGCAGATTTTTTTGCATAAATATAAGTGCACCTTGGATTATGGAGAGAGGAGAAATGATTGTAAGTTTTTAACTGATCTATACAGTTCAATAGGGGTATTATACCTCACTGAAGGCTCAATGGATTGCAGCATCATGGGAAAAGTATATGAGGTGAAGATAACCAAGAAAAATTGGGACAGCATACTGAGGCAACTGTTGGGAAACTACCACCAGGTTTTTCAGATGTACCTGATATGATCCAGGGCTTTTGGGCAAAGAATTAGACTGCATGAAAACCAACCCTTTAAATTGAGGTTATATTCAATTCCCCATTAGTATAGGGATGAGGTTAAGAAACAAATAGATCAGATGATAGAATGGGATATCATCTCAAAATGTTCATCAGCATATTGCAATCCACTGGTGGTCATACAAAAAGATATGATACCATGAGATTGTGTCTTTATCATGGATTGTAACATTCTGCTCCCCAATGCAAGAATTATTAGGAAGGTTCAGATGAAAAAGAATTTTCTCAACATGCAACTTGACCAAGTTACTGGCAGATGAAACTGCACCCAGAGGACTGTAAATACATGACTTTTTGATATGAGAGTTATTCGTCTCAATTTAACTGGATGCCTTTTGGTTTGATAAATAGTGGTGCAGGATTATTGAGATGCCTGGATTGGGTACTGTCAGTTGAGATAAAGGATTTTATCATGATGTACATGGATGATATGTTGATCAAATTGGCCATGGTGGAAGAACACATAAGAGCTGTAGGAATGTTTCTTAAGGAATACATGAAAAAAGGAATTAAAGTGAACTTAAAAATAATGTTATTTCAGGAAGAGGTGACATTTTTGGGCCATGTAGTGGGAGCACAAGGTGTTAGGTCTCACCTTGGTAAAGTATAGGCAATTAGTGATTTCCTATACCCAAGTCTAGGAAACAACTAATCCTTCTTGGGTTTTTGCAACTTTTATAATAGGTTTCAGGAACAATTTGCAGAATGGATTGAGCCTTTGGTAAGATTAGGGAGGAAAATTTTTCCCTGGAAATGGACACAGGAACAAGATCAAGCATTTGAAAGAGTTAAAACAGGATTTGTGGAACATGTTATGTAGGCATATCCAGATTTTATGAAGCCATTAATAGTGCAAATGGATAGTAGTGGGTATAAGCTGAAAGTGATGTTATCAAAGTGCAAGTGACTGGCCAGATAGGTGTATTGTATACCAGTTACTTAAAGGGATGAACTCAACTACATCATAACAGAAAAGGAAGCCTTGTCTATCATGTGGGCATTCCAAAAGCTTTGCTATTGGGATCAGAAGTAATCGTAATCATGGACCATAAAAGCTTAGAGTTTATCAACCACAGTTACCAATCCAATAGTCAATTGCTGCACTGGAGTTTGAATCTTCAAGAATATAGTTATAACATGAAGCAGTGCAGAGGGTCAGAATATTGTTGCAGTCCTTCTCAACCAAAACCCTGCATGCTCCCAGTCTCAACATTTAAAGGTGGAAAACTTATATATAGCATGCATAGACTTGACAATAAATGAAGTTGAAAAAGATCTCAAATAGTTGGCTCAACACTAATGAGAGAATATACAGTTAAAATAATTAATTGAGCATCTAGGATGGATAGGAAATAAACTAAACCAATCTGTGTTACAATATAAGATCCTGGATAATCCTGAGGAATGGAAGCCGGTCATATCTTGACAAATGAGAGAGGCAGTTGTAGCTCATGTCTACTGATTATATGGGTATTATGGTATAACAAAAACTGACATTAGCTCAGGAAGTGGTTTTATTGGCTGAGTATACATAACAAGGTTATCACAGTAATAAACCAGTGTGAAGTCTGTCAGAAAGCCAAACCAGCAAACAGAAGTTACACAGCTCCTATGATATCCATGATCCCAAAGAGACTATGAGAGATGATGGCTATGGATTATTATGGTCTGTTACTGGCATACAACAAAAAGAGATATCTTATAGTGGTATATGACATTCTTCAAAATTGTAGCTGCTACCCAGTCACACAAGAAAATGCCAAAAACATGGTACATGTATTGGGAAAGGTGCATGTTCATCTGTAGGGAAACCTCAGGTTCTTCTGTTAGATCATAGTATGTCATTTATATCTGGAGAATGGCAATGATGGATCCAAGGATTAGAAACCAAATATGTATTAACATCCATTCATAACCCACAATCTAACCCTTGTGAATGGGTAATTGTAAATTGGAGCAGTTATTTAGAATCTACATTCTGAAAAATCACCAGACTTGGGTAAAGCAAGTTCCAAATAAGTCAATTACATTAATTGGTCTATTAATGAATCAACTAGGTTTTCACCTAATACAATTGCATTTCGGTAAGCATGCTCCTAGATTGATCAAGGTGACCCTATCCAAGATGAAAGAGCTCCCATAGACCCCAATATTGATATGATTCAGGTATATCAACTCTTCTCAAGAGGAGTCAACAAAGGAGCAAAGGCCAGTAAGAGCCATACATAGGTTTAAATAAGGGACTGAGTAATGGTAAAGACACCACATGTAAGTGATTTCAGAAAGTTTTAAGTTTTGTAATATGTACGAAGGTCTGTTCCCTATTGTGCATGCCATAGAAACAATGCATTTTGGGTAGATATAAGGCAGGAGATTAGAGGGTCCTATGATGCCAGATCTCTCAAACCTGTGACACCACGCAAATGAATTTATTGAAGAAAATTTTTATTTTATTGGTTAAAGTTAAGCCATCCAAACATGTAGACCATGTTTGAAGGCTTTTGAAAGAGGGAGTGTTGAAACAGGGCTAGGATTAAATCCTGTTCCTAACAAAGGGATTTTATATTCAAGAGTATGTGTAGATATTAGTAATATGTTGTATATATTTGTTTTTTTTTTTATGTTTCTTTTTAAAATAATTAAATAAAGATAATGGGCATAAGGGGGGAGGGTTGCGCTCAGTTATATTAATGAACCATGTGTATGTATATGTTGTTGTATAGGCAGGTTTTAGAAAGTATGTATTATATATGTGTTATTTTAATGTCTAAATGCCATATTTTAATTTGTTAAAATAAACATTTAAGAAATATTATGTTCATGTAAAAAAATAAAATAAAAAAGAATTAAACAGATTGTTATCTGCGAGTGCTTTTAATGAAGGCATTGTTCTAAGTTATTTCCAAAAAATTGTTTGACTAAATTTTTGCTTAGACAAAAACGAAAAGATTTAAGGTTTTTTTTTGTTGTTTTTTTTTTGAAGAGAAGCCAGATCTCAGATATTATGTGCTAGGATACAGAAAAATAACGAAGATTCCTAACATTAGAACTTTCTAGAAAAGAAAAAAGGATATAAATAGAAAAATATTGGAGACATTTTTTTGGGTTTTTTTTTTTTGACTTTGAGTTTTAAAGTGTCAAATTGCTACATTGATATATATTTGTATTATAGATTACTTGCCTCAGAAATTTTTAAGACTCGTTTTAATTAAAGAAAATACATTTACCAACTAGAGATGAATAAGTTGGGATAAAGTTTTAAACATGCAGGGCTTTATACTCCCCACTGGTCCCATGAAAAAGATAAAGCTGCTACAAGAGTGAACCAGAATGACTGGTTATCTGCATTTTCCCCTGTCAATGTCCTACATAGTAATCAAACCAGTGGAGATATGATGAGATATTCCATGCTGAACCATTTTTCAGCACCATAGTAAGCCAAAAGAATTCATTCTCATCATGAATCTGCATAAATTCCCTTCCTCAGGAACTCAAAGTAATACGTTTATTTTCCAAAATATGTTAAATGCACCATTTTCCTTTGATGTTTAAATACTTTACAGAACTATATTTCAATAGACTTTCCCATCTTCAGAAAATTTATGTTGTATTTGAAGAGATTAGACATTATTTTATTATTATTTCATTGCTTGTCTGTATGAATATATGTATATATGGAGGTGTTTCATTAAATATCTGAGTACATTGAAATATTCTCGTTCTGTTATTTTATGTATGTTTTATAGAATTTATATATATATATTGTTCATGTATTATGTATTTAGTTAAAGATATATGCATGTGGTAATCATTCCATTAGTGGATTAAACTGGTTCTTACTGCCTTATCCATATCTATATAGTTTTTATGGTCTTAGTACCACATGCCCTGAGTGAGCTAGTCAGAGACCAGGCATTTCTGAATTATCACTTGATTGATTTTCTCATCCTTTCCAGCATAGGTTTGGTGCTTGGAGTCAGAATAGGCTGACATTCATAAATATGCTGGGCAGAAAATAATAATAAATAAATAAAACTGTAAGAAGTGATTAATAACCTAGTGTTAGTTTAAAATAGTTCAATAATAATGAGAAAAGAAGTAATATGTTACACTATGTATAAAATTATTAATGTCTATGGTCAATAACAGCTAATTGTAACATTATTAATGTCTGGTAAATCAAAACAATTAATTATATATGTATATTAATATCAGTGTAATCATATTTATATGTATAGCCTATCTAATCTGGGTTCATACTGTTATTGAATTGTTAATTATTAAATTTAATTCAAAGATACACTCTGTAGATTAATTATCTTCATTAATATTAACTCTTAGTATTAGCCATATAATACTGCATATAGTTGGCATTTATAATGGTTAGCATCATAACACCCTATAGAAGTAAATTGCAGCAGACACAAAATGGCAATAAATATCATTATGGAGTAGACATAACAATTATAATATGATGATAATTTGGCATTTGATTGGTAATACTCCAATAAATAAAAAATATATACCTTCTAGCAATTTATTTAAGTCTATTTGAATATGAGAGAAATATATATCTATATACTGTTAGTTTAAAAGTTTACCAAAATTGAAATAGGGTTAATTTTCTTAAAACTGCTTTTTGGTTTTTAGAAAGCGAGCAATTTATAAAAATCTTTAGAACTCTTTTGTCCTGTGTTTTAATTTCCTTGGGAATTGTACTTAACACTTATGCACTTGTATTAAATCATACACTAATTTATTTAGTCTCCTTCTAACATTTTATTTGTATAAAGTCATGCTCATCTGCAATTATAAATAACTAAATAAATAGTTAAAATAAGTACTTATATTTCACATTTTTTTCTTTCAGAAACTAATGCTATTATTAGATCCACCATATTAAAATAGCATAAAAATATTAAAATAATAGAAAGAGACTAAAAATACTAAGTATTAACAGTAAGAAGATGGCCAATAAAGAAACTAGATGGTCATCATCAGAAAAAACTTGAAGAAAATTATATTAAGAAAATGAAAAGGATTAAAGTGTACAGAGGAAATTGATAGATTTAGCCAAAACATTTTGTTTTTTTGATAGAAAAAAAGTCTGATTACAAAAAATAAAATGGGTCAATTGAAGAATTATAGAATAAAAATCTATATTCTATTTCACAAGAGTATCTCCAACAACCTCTAGGAATCTCTCTGAAATGTCAACTCTAGCCATGCACTCAATTTGAAAAAAGCTCGATTTTCATTTGGGAATACCATTTTAAAATGCTTTTATATAGTAATTCCAAAAATGATTTTATGTAAATAATCTAGTTTGGAGTGAAAAAACATTTTTTGTAACACATCTTAGATCAAAAAGTTGTTTTTTATTGCATAGACTGGAATACAGATGATAATATTTCCTTTCTGCAGATGCTATTTTAAAATTATTACTCAATTTAAGTCTTTACTAGCAAAAACCTGATTTTCATAAGGTCAATTATTTACACAAGATATTCTAGAAGTATTAATTTAATTTTTTTTTTAAAAAAATGAGATGAAGAAACTATAAACACCATTGTGTACTCTGAAGTATTTTTTATGAATTCCTGATTGTTTTTGTTTTTCTCTCATAAATATAAATAAGTTAATTTTTGTGTGGGCCTACAACAATTAAAAATAGTCCATAAGGGTCCCAAGTATTTATTACTTTTCAGGAAAATGTATAAATTACAGATTGTTTTTTAATTTATTCAAAATAAAAAATATATACAATTTTTTTTATTTATTTTCAGATTTGGTTTGATAATCAATGGCCAAGAAAAGATAAAACTAATAATCGTCATGGATCATGTAAAATAACAGGGCATTTATGCAAAGGAGCAATAATTTATAATAAAAGATCACGAATGAATGTTCCTGTGAAAACAGCAATAATTCACTCAGAAACTGATTTTGACAGAACTAGAGAAAGAAACGACAAAGTTATCATAACAGAAGACATTAATAAAAATTTCGATAGCAATAAAATAAAGAAGACAACTGACTTTTCAGCAGCTCAGTATTGGATATGCACTCAGCAATTAATTGATGCAGATAAAATAGTTGACCAAAATATCAGTAGCCAAGTCAAATCTAATAAACTGAACACTATTTTCAATACAATGTATGAAATTCCATTTACCAATGAAGAGTGCCAGGATAAAATATTAAGATGTAACAGCATTATTAAAAACAAATCACCGTGCTATGTTAGTGCAAAATCAAAATATGAAAACAACATTCTAAACAATCAAAACAATTTGAGTATCTCACTTGAAAATAAAATAAATCCTATAAAATAATCATCCCTCTTGAATTAATAATTCTGATCACATAATAATCCAAAATAAGGGACTATTATGAATTATGAATAGCTTGAAAGTGTGATTCCAAGAAGCAAATTACTGAAGTATATTTTGTCAAAAATAGTTAAAGATCAAATCAAGCTTATTTTAAAATAATCAGTTAAAAAAAAATCTTATTGAAAAACAAACAATATATTAGTGCGTTTGATATTTTTATTACACACACACATATATGTTATCCTTAAAAAAATGTGAATGCAAATTTTGATTTTAAAAGAAAAATTCTTGATTTAATTTGCTATATAATTTTTATCATATGTACATGTATAGAGATTAAATTTTTTATCTGAATATGATTATTGTATATATCTTAGAATAATAAAGAAATCTTTCTATTATATATATCTAAGCACACTTACTTGAATGATACATATATAAACAATGCAATAGTGGTATCATTATTTGTGATTTGTTATTTATGAATATAAAAAAAAATTAGAAAATTTTAATTACTAAATTTTAATTTTAAAGTTCACATTGCAACTATTAAACACTGTAATTGCAAACATTGTAAGTAAATATTAACAACAAGTATCCCTTCATTGTTAACCTGCTTTTTAATGGCTTCCAATGTTTCTTAAATTATGAATGCTGCATCCAGCGGCACTCTATTGCCTGCTAAATTGCAAATATAAATGCTACAAATAATTACTAAGCATGGCAAGTAAATTTAAGTAACAAAAATTTATTTACAGAGTTATATGAAGATACTCAATCTTGTTTAATTATACATATATGACAATTATATACACATACTATATTATTGAAATAGTTAAGATTTTACTTCATTAACACTTAAAATAAATTAATATATATATGAGCTCTGTGCACAGATAATGAAGCTATTAATTGTCAGTGAATTATTAAAATTTACTGCCAAGGGCTTTCAGGACAGTTTACAGTCCCATATTCATGGCAACTTATTCTATTATTAACTGTAAAATTATGCAAATTTATGTGCAGATACGAGATAGGGAATAGCAGGCCTCTCTTCTGTTGATTGCCGATGGGTCACCCACAATAAAGCAAGCTTCTCTAACTTTACATTTGGTGTCATTTGTTTCAGAGCAAATGACACTGGCGTGGTAGGTAGAAAAACGTGTCCAGTGTTTCTCTCATGCTCGACAAAAATCCAATTACCTTCAAACTTGTTTTGGTTCTATTATAAAGTTATCATATTGAGTTACTCTGGTGGCAATGTTAGTTTTGGTCTCTCCATAATATGTTGTCATACAATTTCTTTGGGGGCAGGTGAAGGACCTGAAGGTATAACAAAATAATATCAATATGACCTGTTATACAGTTCCTAAGTTTACTTTTGAATGTCTGGAGGTAAACTTCTTCGCAAGGTTAAGTGAACGAGGAGCTGACTGGAGTGCCTGGGGAAATGGCACATCTGCCTTTTAGAAGTTTCACTTAGCAAGTGTCCTGTCTTAGTTCTATTCTAGATCTGTTTCACCCTCTTGTTTTAGTGTAGACTCGCTTGATTGGCATCTGCTGTCCACGTGGTGGTCATCTCTTGAGTTACCATATTCGATCCCTGATCAGATAACACAATTACCGTAGAATTGTCTATTTTAAGCAATGTTTCTATAATCATTAAATCTGATCAGGAACTAAACATTCAGGGTTGCAATGGCTTTGTTTACTTTATCTTAATCCTTTGCTCGAATTCATCTAACTTTCTTGATAAGTTAGTTTATAGTTTTTCCATTAATTCACCTATTTAATTAGACAATTGCTTTTATAAAATATTGTGAATGCCATTGGCATATATGTACCTATATTTATTTTACTGTTATAATATCATTTATAATACTTATTTTGTATATATATAAATATACACACACATTTAGCAATCCATTTAGTTTTACAATTATAGTATTATTTAACTAATAATATTTATTTTGTGTATACATAAATATACATACACATTTAGCATACCTCTCCCAGGTTCAGAGATCTGTGTTTTACTTTTTGACCTATTCTATGAACTTAAAACATAATAAAGTATGGTAGGAGGGAATTTTTCTTTCCAGTTTGCAGTAATTTCATTTGGGACTGCATTGCTGTTACGGCTTTTCCCAAATGTCCACTTGCTGTTGTCTTTTTCCTGAAACAACAGTAGGGTTTGTTGACTACATTCATCTTTTTGCAACTAGCTGGTATGTTTGCATAACATTATTTCATCTGCCATTCAGATGGACACCATTTGCTTGGTTAAATGGCGTACAATTTCAGCCTTATTCCAAAATCTCAATTTTGTTTCTAACCCATATGCGTTCTCTAGATACAAATTTGTAGTTAAGAACAGGTACTTCATACTCTTTGGGTGATCTACTTTCCACAATCTTGGTCCACAGTCTACAACCTAGATTTTTCTGTGGGATTGATTTTTTGACTTCTTTCAAGGATTCAACTATGTCTGGAGGTATTTTCACATGCGACTGACAGTTTTTACATTTTTCAATAAACATTACGATGTCATTATTTTTTCCCATTGATAATTTAATTCCAAAGTGATTAAACCAATCATGGCCAATGAAGGGATTTGTCAGGGTGTGAATTATATATAATGGCAATTTTAATTTTTTACCATTGTATGAAGTAATTGGAGCCTGAATTGCTCCTTTAATCTTTATATATTGATGTCCTGAGCTTTGAATTTGATATGCATAAATCTAGGTGGCTGTGTCATATCTCCCATGATCATTTTCCAATCAATTTTCATTGATAGGGGTTTTCCGTAAATTTTGACAGTCATTTCAAATTTTTGTGATTGGTCAAAAAACACATTATTAATCACCATAAATTCTTCTTACTTAGGTTTTCTAGTAAAACAACACCCTTGGCTGTTATTACTTGTATCATTGTCGAATTTCTTATTATGAAACATTTTTTCCAAATGGCCATTTTCTTACAATGTTTACAGCATTGGTCCTTATAAAAACACTCACATGCCTTGTGACCTAGTTTTGCAGCGAAAGCACTTAATTCAACTTTTTTAATATCAATTATTCCATATTGATCAGGCACCTTCTTTTGGGTTTGTCAACTTTTTGGATTTCATAAGGATTGCTGTCTGCTAGTTTCATGGCTGCAAATTCTTTAGTTTGCTGTAACACAAGTTTGTGAGCTATACCACATTTAATAGCTTCTTTATATTTGATATCCTTGTCTGCAAATAAGCTGTCTCAGACTGGCATTGCTCATACCACATAAAAATTGTTCGAGCTTCCTCCAGGTATGAGTCATAGACACAGTTTTTTATGAATTAACACAGGGCAGTATCATAATCTTGTGTTCGATCATTCTTATCTTATTGGTGATTTCTGAAATGGAGTCTGGCAATGTGTCTAGACTCATGTGGATTAAAGTAGTCATCCAAATAATCTTTGATCTGTTTGAATGTTAATTCTTCCAGGGTTTGAAGTTCACAAAACCTATTTGCAATTTGGATGACCCTTTTTCCAGCAAAACACAATAAGGTCACTTTTATATTTATCATCCTTTACTCTGTTAATAATTAAGTTTCTCTATTTGTTGGACATACAGGGGCCACTCACTTGCCTCTCTAATATCAAATTCAGATATTGCCAGCTGCATTATGATGACTTAGTCAATTTAGCAAAAAATATCTTTCTTTTTTTAGTAATTTATCCACTCATGAAATCAATTAATTAGATGTCAACATATTTGGCTGTCAATGCTAATTGTTATTATTGATAATTTCACAATTTACTGAGGATTACGATCATTGAGGTTTGTAATTAAGACTTTGACTGCACCAATTGCTGTGTCCAGTGACACTATTGTCTGCTGGATTGCAAATATAAATAACTCAAATAATTATTAATTAATGAGGTAGCTCGGCAAGTAAATTTAAGTAACAAGAATTTATTTACAGAGTTATATGGAGATAATCTTGCTTAATATACACATATATGACAATTATATATACACACTATATAAATAACAATAAGGGTCCAAAGGCGTAACAAAATAATACTAAGATCAATATGACCTGTTATACAGTAGCTAAGTTTACTTTTAAATGTCAGGAGGTAAACTTCTCTGCAAGACTAAATGAAGAAGGAGCTGACTGGAGCACCCAGAGAAATGGCACAAATGCTTTTTAAGAGCTTCTTGTTGTTTTTGGTGTAGATTCTCTTGATTGGCCATCCTCTGTCCATGTGGTGGTCATCTCTTGACTTACCATATTTTATCCCTGATCAGACAACACATTTATCTTAGAATTGTCTATTTTAAGCAATGTTTCTATTACCATTAAATCTGATCAGGAACTAAACATTCAGAGTTGTAATGGCTTTGTTTACTTTATCTTAATCCTTTGCTCGAATTCATCTAACTTTCTTGATAAGTTAGTCTATAGTTTTTCCATTAATTCAGCTATTTAATTAAGATAATTGCTTTTATAAAATATTGTGATACGCCATTGGCATCCACACACATGTATAATATTTATAATACTTATTTTGTGTATATATAAATATACACACACATTTAGCAATCTGTTTAGTTTTATAATTATATTATATAGAGTATATGAACACAGACTTTCACATGACCCACTTCTCTCCACTCTATCTCATAACACTGATATTCTTGGACACATGTAAGTTGAAAAGATAAATAATCACTAATATAAGTATTTCATGCTAAACCAGCAATCATCAGTTGATCCAGATTATTATCTCCACATATATGCAATAAGTGCTCAGATATATATTAAGATAGCCAGTCTGCATACTTTAATGGACTGGCTTCAATCCACTCCATACTCCAACTCTTCAACTGTCCATCCAATTGAAAATCTGATGATGGAATGCTCAAAGGCGTTACCCTGAGGATGAGATTCTCATCACATCCATGTTGACCTAAAGTCAATCTGACCCCTCATGTACAGGACATAATCCATTTAATACATATACAAGGGATGGGCAGACCTCTACTATGTAATAACTGAAATACAGGCTTATTATATACGTGTATCAATATATGTAATATATAGGTATATGAGCACAGAATTTCACATGAATCATCACTACACTCTACCTCATAACACTGATACACTTGGAGACATATATGTTGAAAAGATAAATAATCACCAATATACATATTTCATGCTAAACCAGCAATCATCAGTTAGTCCAGATTATCATCTAAACATTACGAGCATAAAGCTAAACTAGTCAATATTAGGTTGTGTTTTAATATTATTTTTATGCTGGTCTGTTTTAATTTTGGATTTGGGGTAGTATTTGAGATTAACATCTCTACATATATATGCAATAAATGCTCAGATATATATTAAAATAACCAATCTTCATACTTTAATTATATTATTTAACTAATATGTGTTTTGTGTATGCATAAATAAACACACATTTAGCAATGAATAATAATTTACTATCTATAATACAATAATGTATCGTAACTAATTTTTACTTCTCCCAGGATCATTAAGTCTATTTCTAATAAACATAGGAATGTTCCTAATTCTTTTTCTTCTATGATTTTCATTGATTTAATTCCAGCATTGCCAATGAATTAAATAGACTAAAATAGAAAAATAAAACAGGCAGCTTCTTGCAATTAGGTTCCCACAGCATCCACAGTAGGTGATTACAAGATTCTATGAATATGTAGAATATAAATGATATAAATCTAATAACACCCATAGATAGCAAAAAAGTAAACATTTATATGTTTATATAATAAAAAAATTTAAACTCACATGCATATATAATACTATATAAGCAGGCACCAATAAGATTTATTAAAACTTAAAACAAAAAGTACTAATAATTGTGATGAGATAAAACTTTTCAAAATCCTTTTTTTTACCAATATTTATTTTAAAATGTGAACTAATAAAAAAAAGAGAAAAATAATTAATAAAACTGTAATAGTTAAACTTTTTTTATATTTTAATTAAAAACTGTTTGCTTGTTTGGATAAATTTTAAAATTGAGATTTAAATTATTTTTATCAAATGTATTTGCTTCAGAATTTTTACATAAGTTATTAATCAATGGTAATGCAGTATGACAATAAAATAGTTCAGATTGTCTTCCCCATCACTTTTTTACATAGATTGATATGGAGTAAATTGCAAATACATTGATATCTGTCAGTAAGTTTTCAGTGATGCATGTGTTAGGCAATATGTATATATTAAAACATATTAGATTAAAATTTGATAGCAATCATTTAAAAAAATAAAAAACAATATTGATTGTAAAAATTTCATTTTTTTTAAAACTATAACATTTGAGTGCATGCTCAGCATTTAACTAGGCTGTGAAGTTTCAAAAGTTGACGAAATGTTATATTGTATTTACCCCGGCACAATTTGCCAATGGGGAAAAAAAGTCAAGAAGAACCACAAGGATAAGGTGAGTGAGTTAAAAGATAAAGATAATAAGGAGGGAGTTCAATTTATATATATTCGCCCAAACAAAAAAGCCAACGTTAACATGGCAGAAAATGGTGGCTCAAACATTCAGCAGCCTTCTACTAATGCTAACAATATTAAGCTAAAATTAAAAGTAATTAGTAACCTTGATTTAATAAGCAACTCTGAATTTAATACTTACCAAAATGGTGAAAATAATTTCTAAAAATGCAAGATATGCTACCTCATCCGTTATTGAGAGTGCTGATCTCCCGGAGGTTATGAACTTAAATGGTAATGTTGAAGCTTGTCAAGGCACTGATTGAAACATCTCTCGGCGTAAAAAAAAGAAAAACTGATAGCCTCAATGAAGATATTCAACCTCAAATGTTGATGAATGAAAATCAACCTAACAGCCAATATGAAGCCAGCAATAACACAAAGTTTTTAGATGATAAAATAGAATCAAATAAATCAGCCAAAAATATTAATATACCGACATAATTCATTGAATTAAATGATAATTTATCGCACGCTCAAATGTTATCGCATTTACCCTCAAAAACGTTTGTTAAGTTAAACTCTTATTGGAAATTTTTTTTTTATTAACTGCATGTCCCCTGATAATTCCATTTTTAGTTTGATTATACAAACTAATGATGAAAACGGTGAGCATATCTTAGAGAAGCACGACTTAAATGAATATCTAATCTTGTTGAGTAATAATGGTTTAATGCAAACGATTAAACACATTGCATTCTTCCCAGCAAGAGGCTTTATTTCTATCATATTTTAATAAGGAACAGAAAGATCTTGTGGTCTAATAAAAGAGGTACAAGGCCATAAGATATATTATGTATCAAAAGATCCTAATCCTTTAGTATTCGGTAGAGTTTTACACACTCCCCCTAGCTTTAATGTTGAGTTCTTTAAAACCCAGCTAAACAATTATGCCAAAGTAATTACATTGGAAAGAGAGATGACCCCTGGTATCTCTTTCCAAATTCCTTCAAACTCATGAAAAGCTGTCCTTAAGCTGAAAAAAGGTATTGTGAAAGATCAAATATCATATAGGCTGTTCAAAGATCAAATGCCAAATGCTATTATATTGAAAGGAAGACCCATCTGTGCTTTAAATGCAACAGAGTTGGTCATATATCTGCACTGTGCATTATTGGGAATTGTGTAAAATGCAATAAGTTCAATAGAAGCAATCATTTGTGTGGAACTAATAATGTTAAGACCTGGGCAGACATAGGAAATAGTAATATTAATAAAAATATTGATAATGATTTTTGTGACATTAATGACATTGGTGACAGTCTCGGCCAATCTTCTGAGCTTACTGAAGTATCATCTTATGTAAATAGTTATGTTCAGGAGGTTGATGAGGTCTGCACCAGTGAGACAGTGTGTTTCCAACAATGTAAATTCTGATGTAAATATCAGTGATGGAATAGATATCAATAGTGATATCATTACTGAGTGTGTTTATAGCAATACTGTTTATAGAATAAATACAGAAGAAGGAGTTGATGTCAAGTCCAATGATACTAAGACTAACCCTAGAATGTTAGATCAGTTTAGTAGTAACTCCGAGTTTAATATCAAAAATGATTATCACAAGGATACAAATGAAATGATTAATGAAACTATAAATGATATTTTTGTAGATAAAGGATCAATTAATTCCAGTAATTATGAAAAAATCCCTCAATATATTAACTCTTAATATTAAAGGTTTAAATAGCCCAGGTAAGATTGATAAAATTGTTGACTATTTATCTAAATAAAATATGAAATTGTAATTTTAACTGAGACTAAAACAAATCATGATACACCCGATTATATTATTGATAAATTATCTCAACAGAATATATTACTTTTTAAACCTAATGATAGACCCACCCAAGGTGCAGCTGTTTTAATATATATGCATTCTGAGATTGAAAAAATTCATGTATTGTCTTTTCAAACAAACTATATTGTGCTTTCCTTTGTTTATCAGGTCGACTTGCACTATTTGATTGCTGCATACTCTGTAGCTAAGGGTAATGATATTTTAAATATAATCCATAATGTTCAGAATACATTCTTGCAAAAACCAGGGATTATAATACTGGGTGGTGACCTTAATTGTACATTCTGATCTTTTCCTAGTGCATTACAAAATAAAATGAACGAAATTTTTACTGTATCCATTGCATATCTGGATAACACATATACTTTCTTCAATAGCAGATTCTCTTCTCTTATAAAAGATATACTTTCTTCAATAGCAGATTCTCTTCTCTTATAGACCTTTTCTTTGTGTCTGGGTATAAGTTCAATAAGTCAAAGATCAATACATCACTGGTTGGTTTTTCAGATCACCTTTGTGTAAAGTTAGTACTTGATAATTATAGTCAAATTAATATAGATTTTCTATTAGGAGAAACATAAAAGATGGTGTTCTATCCTCAATTAACCAATTATCTGTTATCTTAACTATCATTAATTATTATACAAAATGTTCCAGCTTACCACTCTGTATTGCTTGGTTTAAAATTAAAAACGATCTCTCTAGAATATATTACAAGAATGCGCAGAATATTTATCAATGAATCAAATGAAAAATAGAAAATTCAGAGAGTTTTATGCAACCTCATATCTAATCATCAATTAATAAATAATTTACAAGAAGAATATAACAACTTATATCAGCTTATGCATCAAGATGCTCATTCAATATGGCTCAGGAAATTAATTCCTAACTTGAGTAAAGTATCAAAACCCATGTTAAACTATGCTAGATTATACACCCCCCCCACACTTTAGGAGTATTGCCAGTATAATCAAAGATGATGACAGCATTGCCTCTGAAATCTATGTTGATAATTATATATTTGAAAAGTTAAAAATGAAATTTGGTGTAACCACAGGTTTCACCGATCAATTCAGTAGTATCATAACTGGGGAACAGAAAGAGCATATTTCTACAGGATATTCAGGATGAGATTAATATCCTCAAGGTACAACCAATAATGGCAAATGACACAATCCCAGCCTGTTTATAAACAGCTTGACTATGCTCTCAGATTTGCAATGTGGAGATTTTTTAACCAGTTGTGTTATGAGAGAATTGAGGGCCCTTTATGAGCAACAGAGTAATTTTTATCCTCAAAAGAGACAAATCAGTGCAAAGTCCATCAGTTGATAAATTGAGACATATTTCTATAGAAGATATTGACTTGGAAGATTTTGGCTAGAATTCTCTTGAAGAAATTACATCACCTTATCAATACTAGAATATCTTCCACTCACCATGGCATTAAGAGTAGACATGCAGCCTTAAAAATTCATGAGGTATTAAATATGCCAGGGATTTAAACTTAACCCAATATTATGCTATTCAAATTACATTTTAGGGCTGCTTTTGACATGGCCACTTGATCATATTTGATTCAGTTCCTCCACCTTTTAATTCTAGATCACATATGGTTGGTGAATGTAGTTAAAAATTATATTAAAAATAGTAGTCTCTTAAAAACTTTATGAAAAGATCTGAATTTTTTTATCCCTAAGAGGGGTATTCCACAGAGTTCTCCTTTGGTGGCTCTTCTGTTTGCAGTTTATATAGATCCTCTCATTCGAAAGATTGAGAACCTCATTCCCGGCCTTTATCTTCTGCATTTGGGATTACATGTAGCTGTTGCAGCTTTCATTGATGACATTATAATATTTCAAAATAGCTATAATATCCAAGTTGTGATGAATATCTTAGAAAATTTTCAGCTGAAACTGGCTGTTATTCAACCCATAAAGTCTGCATCCTGGCTGTTAGCTACTGGTAAAAAAATGCCATCTAACTTTATGGCTCTCCCATCTTCTTTCTTGGGTATACCATTATGTATGTCTAAGACAAAAGATGAACTCTTATTTAAATAAATAATTACAAAAATTGAGGATAAAATAAGTAAATTTTCTTCTCTTAAATTATATGAAATTACAAGAGCATCAATTTTTAATTCCATTGTTTCAGGGATTTTGGCATACTATGCACCCTGGGTATCCCTACATAACAAAACAATACTCCGAATAATATGTTTGGGGTAGAACTTCAAGATGGATCCCAATATCAACCTTGCAAATGCCAATAGAAAATGGAGGTCTTGGCCTGATTGATCCTGGGCTATATATATCTTACATCAAGGCAAGTACATTTATTAACTTATTTAAAAGTCAATTTCTTGGACCTTTTGTCGATTATACTAGCTCCTTTAATGAAACTGGATGTAAGGGAAGATCTTTTATAACTGACCTGTTCATCACTTATAGGTATCTCCAGGATGATCTGAATTTTCTCAGTTTGGAAGGTATTAAATATAAAGACTTAATGAATCATTTTAAAAGTCATGATAATGCATGGTTGGATATATCAAAAAAAGTATGTTGAAAAAGTTCCACTCTATATATCACCTCAATATTACTTGAAATTTGTTTTCAAACTGATGAATGGCTTGTTTCCAAGAGCTAAGGTTCTAAATGAAAGGCTACGTATAAATTTGGATGTGTCTTTACTAAGTATGCTATGTACATTAACTGCTTGCTGCATGATTCTTGATGAATTGCAGGCAAAGGTCCCACTTATTCACTTAGTTCAGGTAAAGCAAACTTTTTTAGAACTGGAACACAAGTGTCCGAATTAAGCCCATGAGTAATTACACATTCACACCTTCTAGTTTTATTTAATATTTTAATGTGTTATAGTGTATATAAGTAAATCTAAAATAAACCAATTTTCTCTTTTACATTAAACACTTATCCTGCATCATTATAGATTCTAATCTAGGTTAACATGCTAACCTGCATATCTCTAAGCCTATGTGCTCAACTTAATCTAATGTATAGATAGATGGCATAAGAGTGCTATTAAGTTAGTTATATGACTTTGGCTATTAAGTTCCATATGATTTAGCAGACTACAAAAGAGCTAAAAATTTGGCATATTAATATAGGAATAGACTTGAATATCGCACATTTTATTGAACACTTATAATGAAATAACATGTACCATATAATCTCATTAGTTATGTAACACCTCCGAGAGTAATCTTTCATGTTCCAACTATATAATTTTGTATATTTTAGTTTTAAAATTTTTATTGACTTTATTAAATTAATATTATTTTAAAATATTATTTTAAAATATAACTCAATTCCATATTTTTATTGTCTGTGAATTCATTTTCATCCAACTCTTTATTTATCTACATATATATCATTATATATATATATATATATATATATATATATATATATATATATATATATATATATATGTAGACCACTCTATTAGATTTTGTAATTAATAATTATTATAGTAATGGTTCACTTAGTTATGTGTGTGTATATCTTATCAAATCAGTGTTAATTTAATTATTTTATGAGTCTCTTGTTCCATCCTATGTGACTGCCGGACCATGGTTAAATTGAATGCATGGGAAACTTGGAAAATGTCATCCATAAGGTATTAGATCATTGAGCAGAGGTAAAAGGATTGAATGTTGGCTGGATTCTGGATCTTACCATCTAGATTTGATCAGCTTTAGAGTATTTTACCTGATGTTCTGGATTTTGTTGCAAGGAGGGACAATTCTTACCATTACATAGATTTTTCTCCCAGGTTCTGAATGCCCAGACATGGGGTCTCATTAATTATTTGCCATGGCCTTGAACTGAATGCATGTGGGCAGAAAAAAAAGGAAAGGTGTATATTTTTTTTCTCCCAGGTCTGATGTGACAACACAGGGTTTCGATAGTGTAAACACTCACATAACCTGAGTGATAATTTCAGGTTGAGAAAAAAGAGGAAAGTTTTTTTTGTAAGATATGTAAAGTTTTTTTGTAATAATTATAGCATATTTTTTCTCCCTGGGTTCTGGATGTTCAAGTGTAAGGTCTATTGATTTATTCCACACACTGAATAGACCGTCATGTGTATATGTGAACTATTTGCACATGGACACTATAATATATGAATTTTTTGTCTGGGTTTGAATACTCAATTGGGGGATATGGCAATTTGTTCCATATCCTGGATAGGTTAATTTATTCATACTCTGTGTCAACAACTATATATATGAAAAATTTTAGATTTTGTTAAAATATGCCATAATTTTTGTTGTGCATGTATAATGCATTGATGTGAGATAAATCATGTAATAATAATTTTTTTTTTCATTCTTGTCAAAAACATAAATTCCGTTAGTCATATTTCAGAATTATAAAATAGTATATGGATATAAAATTTTTATCTCAGACTAAATATATGTAAAAAAAATTTTTTGGGTTGGCATATACTGGAAAACTTTAGATGAATATTTTTTTTCCTTACCTGGTGCAGAGTTGATATATACACATAGGACAATTGAAGTGAAATGTTTTGTGGTTATACTTAGAGTGGTCTGATAAACAATTTAATTTTTTTTTAAATATATGATGTACATATGCATAATTTTACTTGCTCACTGATGGCTGGCACTTGAGAAAACCAAAAGTCTCTCCTAATAACTTTTGTCATCAGGAGTGGGAAAAAATAGTAAAATAATAATAATGGAAATCCAATGTTTTTTGTAATATTTTAAAGAATTGAGTTAGATGTGGACAATGAAATGAGTTCAATGAGATCAATGAACAGGATTAGTGTATGGGTACTCAAATAAAACTAAAACTGGAATAGCAATAATAATAAATGCAATGATGAATCTTTATAAAATTTTTTTAGTAGAAATGATTGCAGCATAATCTAAAATAAAAACAGGCACTTTGCAGGTAAGAATTTATTTTATTCAATTTCAATTTATAGATTTTATATAATGTTTTAATTTATAAATTTCATATTCATAGTATAAAATTCTAATTTATGAACCGCATATGTGTAAAATGTTGGGCAGGAAAATTTAATTATTCTAATTTAAATGGATTGCTACAATTTTAAGTATGACACTACATATAATAGAAATGGAGATAGGATGTTAGGAGAAAGCTGTAGTAGGCTGAGGCTGGTAAAGAAAGGGACTATTTCAGGGAGAAGAATGGCGAAAAGCATAGTGACAAATTATTCTAATACTTTTAACCATAATAAAAGTAGGAATTACTAGGGACAATATAGTGAAAGAATGGATAGTAGAACTGAGAAATAGGATGAAGTGGGGTAGAAGATGTGGAAAGAATTAACAAAAGCTTAGAAGACTTGAGGATAAGTTCTGTTACCTCTAAAAAGTTCAGGAAAATGTGTGTGGAGAATGTAGATGGGGGTAGTAATGTAGTAGTATGGGTGCTTGAAAGTCAATCCAGTGGGGACCACATTTCAGAGGAAGAGAAAAAGAAATGGATACATGGAGAGCTCAGTATATTTTAAAAACTCATCCATGATGAGTGCAGACTATGCTACCATGTTCCCAGAATTGTGAGTGTATGAGAGAAGGGTTTCAAGAGTATATGAGAGAAGAGGCAAGGAGATTGAACGAGAGATATCAAAGGCTAGAAGCAAAAATTCAAGGGAGTTTGGAGGCAAAACTTCAGGAGCAGCTCTGAAGAGAACAAGCAGAATATAACAAAACTCCTGAAAAAGCTGGAGGCAAGGGAGACCAGACATAGAGAGGTAAAAAAAGGCTGCAAGAAAGTTTAGAGGGGGTTGAGGAGAGATTGCAGACAGAATTTTCAAAATATTAAGGTAGAAGTTACTGAGATCTTAGAAGCACACAAGGAAGAATGGACCAAACTATCCAAAAATTAGAGAATGAATGTGAGACAATGAGAAAGATGGTTGAGACCCAGAAAGCATCATTAGGGGTAGTGGTAGAAGAGGTTAAAGGTGAATTAGAGATGAAACTAATCATATACAAAGAGCTGACAGTGCAATGAGAGACAATAAAGAATTACAAAGTATGCAGGGAGACATTCTGAATAGCCTGCATGAATTAAAAGAGAACCTGACCCATATCCAGATACCTAGGTATAGAAAACAATTTGCCAAGGGGGCCATATTAACCCTCCAATTGGAAGATGGTACATCCCTGGGCACCCTGGTTAGTCAAAAGGATAGGAATGACCTGAATATGGAGATAGAGATCTGTAGGTGTAGAGATATTAGACTAGAATTTATGACACTCAAGATTGGGGAAACTGGGAACATAAATATATCTCTGGTTTCTCACAATGCAGCTGCAGAGGGGGTTGTGACTTATGAGATGAAATATCAGGCACCAGAAGTTATTGTTGAAGGAAAGAAAGAAGAAAGAGGAGCAGGGTCCAGCCACCAGAGTGTAGAAAGGCAATAGGGAATTTGCCAGTGGAGATATCCCTTATATTTGAGGTGAACCCCCATTACAGATTGCCAAGTTCATACAAGTTAAGACTTTTAAGGCTGAAGTAAAGGGAAGTCCAGTCTTATCTAGAGAGCTTGCAGGAGCTTTTTCATTTTCAGTGGGTGAGGGCATCTGACCAGATAGCACTGGCCATACATTACCTATAGGGATACACTAAGTCATGGTGGACTCCTTAATAGAAAAACCATCGACATTTGAGTTATCAAGCCTCCCTGATTAGAAGTTTTTGGAATAATGAAAGACAGAAAATGGCATCTATTATGAAGTCTTGTGGAAAATTATGGGTCTATCCCCAAGGAAACTCATGTGCAGTTTTTTGTAAGACAGATGTCAAGGTTGCATTCTCTGTCTGCATTCACATTTACTGATGCACGAATAATTTTGGCCATTCAACAAAATGTACCCTTACTGGGATATCAAGCTAAAGTCGTCGAGGAAATGGAAGAATTATTAGCAACAATT
Organism: Epiperipatus broadwayi; assembly: GCA_028023455.1. Classification (NCBI taxonomy): domain Eukaryota; kingdom Metazoa; phylum Onychophora; class Udeonychophora; order Euonychophora; family Peripatidae; genus Epiperipatus; species Epiperipatus broadwayi. The sequence goes on from JAQFVV010012836.1 coordinate 407,287, forward strand.
GATTATATCCATTTTGGTCGAGCCCCTCGAAAAGATCTGCAAAGTTGAGCCATCAAGGTGTCAGACAATGGCAGTTGATCAATGATGGCCAAAAAGGAATTTTGGCCAAATGAGGGTGAAAAGAACTTATGAGGGAGAGTGGTTGTTAAACTGGAAGGGTCCTTTTAGGTACCTACTACCAGAGTTCCATTAGTGCTGAAGGGAAAACCAAATACATTATGACCATTAGAGGCTGGGGTTGAAGTTTACTTACAACTCTGTCCAGAGTTACAATTGAAGCTATATGAGTAGATATGGGCAGTCAGCTATCCATGGCTTTGAAAGAATTGGTGAGACAACTAGAGGGAAGTTCTCTCTTGGTGATGAAATTACCAGCCTGATGTAGGTGGGTGATCCTGGCCAAAGTCCAAAAGACCATGACTGAGAAATATTGTGGGGTCACACAACACTTGGCCACTCCTTTCAGATCATGTCCAGATTGATCCACAACATCATGTTGGGGAGCAATTTTCTGAGTAGACATGGGTGCATTATCGATTATGACAAAGATATTGTGATGATGTGCCAAGAGGAAGTCAAGTTTGGTGAAATACCCACTCCAGATAACTGCAATCAGTCAGTTGCTCAAGGGAGATTCAACCCACTAAGAGGTGATGAAAAAAGGAGGGGGGTGCACATCTTGTAACAGCCACTATACTTTTTTATTAAAAGGAAAAATGTAGGTAAAAGAATAAATATTCTTATGCCTGGTGAACCCATTATTCAGATCTAGGAATAGACCAAAGGAGGACAGAAGAGATACTCTGCCCTGTGTAGTAACCATTATTTAGATAATTTATATACTGGGGATGATGAATATAGGGGGAGTATGGAGATTCCTTTGAAGGAAGTGCATTCGCCAGCTGTCTTGAGTCATTCAAGGACAGTTTCTTACTGTTCAAGGGACTGGATGAGAGTGGATGATTGGATGTTTGAAGAACAGAATGACCTCTTGGGATTTTTTGATTCCATAAACCAGAAGCAAATAGCAATCAATCCCCTGATCCTACCTAAACAATCATAAAAGATACATGGATCAAACCCTACCTTCTCCCTTGTAAACTAAACTAACAAATCCCAGGGATTTACTAACAACAGATAATTCCTTTTATATTTTTTATCACTTTATAAAATTTTCTTATTTCTAAATAGTATGTTCTAATTATTTTAGGTAAAAGTTTTTTCACCTATTTCTTATATAAGTTTTCTTTATGGGATGGAGCACGGGAGCATTAGAAAAGCATAGAATATGTTCAGACAAGAGTAAACTTAAAACTAGTTGTTTAGATGAATCCTGAGATTGGTCATTGTATAAAATCCAAGATTAAGTAAAGGCTTTTTTTTTAAGTTTGGGGATATGAAAGTCAGTTTCACCCACCTGTCTGTTTCACATATTTTACCCCCACACCTATCCCTATGCCAGGTTTAAACCCTCTCAGAGAAACCCATCTATAAAACCTTAAATTACTATATATGCAGGATTACACATATATATGAAAAATGGTAAGTCTGTAATTTAATAGTATATACACCTGGGTCTCTTTTTACATGGACTTATTTAACACGATTTTGAAGTTATGCGATTCGTGTTTCACTGGAAGTCAACCTCCGATAATGCGCTATTACTTTAAATAATAAATAAATTTCGTGCACATTATTGGAATTCTACTTTCATCTTAGTAATTTCAATATTTTCAGTGCTTTATAATAGTAAGATTTTATGCAATAATGAAACTAAAATCATGATTTCCACATTTTATGTATACACACATTAAATTTTACAAGATTATAATGTAAATTTGTTCAAACATTGTGCGTGTTAATTTTGCATTTTAAATCACATTGTTTTTGCTTTTTAAAAAAGAACATAATCAATTATTAGTGTCCACAAGTTTATTTTTAAAAGGTCAGTAATAGCAGTGGGCACAATTAAAAATTAAAATCTGATTTTTAATTGTAATTAACAATTTAAAAATTACTTACGGGCGACTTGAAATTAATGTGATATAAAACAAAATTTGATTTTTAAACGGAATTGAAAATTAAAGACAAAAATAAGAATTTAATTTTTAGTTGTTAGTATTAAATAAATTTTTCCCAGCAGTGGTGAATAAATGTCTTTTTTATTATCATAAGTCTAAGTTCATAAACAATTAATAAAATCATCGTCGTCAACAGAAAACCATTAACACAACATGAGAGTGAACTTGGTGCTAGTTGTATTTCCTCTTGTGAGAATAATTGCTGAGATATTCTTGACTTCGTTTAAGGAGAAGCCAAATACATCACATCACATGAGAATCTGATTTTTTACTAGTTTGCAAATGAACATGTTTTGGGGCAAATAGTGATAATAATTAAAATGTGTATAAAAAATTGTAAATTACTGTACTGGAAATTATGCATAAAAATATATTATTTTGAATAAAATTAAATCTTATAGTTAAAAAAAGTTTGTCTTGTATCAATTTTTTTCATATTTGAAATGTTTTATTAGTCATATTTTATTTCCTTATTTTTTTTTTTGCGCGAATTTTAAAGTAATTTTACATTGGTGCTTTGCTTTTACGCGAATTTTGAAAAATCACAGATGCATCCCCCCTTTTTCAATGTAAGTTACGTCTATTTTTGTGCGATTTCGTTTGCGCGTTTTCTGAGGAACCTATCTATCGCGTAAAACGAGACCCAGGTGTATATTACAGATATGTGTTCATTTTAAGAGATTGCTGGTTTAAGAAATAATTTAATCTAAATTATTAGTTAATTTTATGGTTTACTTTATTGAAATCGCATATATATATAAACACATTCCCGATGCAATTATCCTACATATATAGTAATAAAATTAGTTTTATGCTAATTATAAAAACAGCTTTGTTTTAGTTATAAACAACTTTTAATTAGGTCATGCAAGTCATATAATAGCGTGAACTTGATTTTGACAATTCTCAGAATTTTATAGAGTTGTAATAATAAACTACAGGGAAAAAAGATAGAAAAAATAGAATCTAAATTAATTTTAGTAATATTTTTTCTAAAATAAATTAATGGTTTTTTCAACTACGGCCAAGCTCGTAAATAACCAGGTGGCCAGAATTGACAAAAATATAAATAGTTCAAGTTTTGTGATTAAAAGATCAGAGTTATATCTATAATAAGTGAATTGTAAGCTGAACCTATACTCGTTTTACGTTTGAAATACTGGAGTAAGTAGGCGATCACTTATCGCATTCTCCTTACTGGAAATGGAAAAAATTTGGTCCTAAAAATATGATGAGCCATACCTCAGCAAAGCAGACCGTGGTAGAATCTCCAATAATGTCAAACATCATTGAAAAGTGTCAACTTATCATCATCCCCAAATGCTTAGAACTGCAATGAAGACAACTGACCAGTAAATTAGTAAATTTCCACTCAGAGCTCTGATCATAAACTGTAATTTTCAATTATCTATTTAAAGCTAGCTATTTATCAAACCTGTCTTTACAAACACCTTTTCTAAAATCTGTAAAGAAAGCTGTCACACACTAAGGTCTGTCTGATTATAAAACTTATAATGTTAAATTCTCTCAAATTGTAAAGTTATAATAATCTATTTTGAACTAAATGTATAAATTTTCAGTGGTATTTTATGCCTATTCTTGATTTATTCAATTTATTCTATAATCTTAACATTTTAATATTATATTTAATATGCCAAATAGCTCGAAACCATAACTATTATATATGTATAATTTTAGCTTATTTCTATGTGAAGATAATTTCAAATCTTCATGATAATAAATATTAAATAATTGAATTATTACTTTTCCAACTTGCTGTTTTGAGATCATGTTATTGTTTTACTGATTAAGTTTGTGTATTGATATTATAGTATTGTATTTTGCTCAACACTAGTTATAAATTATAACTGTATATGTAACTCGTACATCATAGGAACTAGCCACAGAGATTATCAAAGCATATTTTTAATGTTTTATCTGTATTTGCCCTTCAAATATGCCTTGTCTTCCTTATATTTATATATGCTGGAAATGCAGGTGATAATCTTAAACTAGGTTACTAATTAATTTAGTCCCTACATAGTATATTTGAAATACTAAATTTGAGAACTGTGTTATATAGATATGCAAATAGATGCTATTTATTTTTAAGGCACACCAAGATAATTTTAAATATTTGCATGATATATGTATAAGCTGTGGATGTGTCTTTACTAAGTATGCTATGTATATAAACTGCTTGTTGCATGATTCTTGATGAGTTGCTAGCAGAGGTCACACTTATCCACTTAGTTTGGGTAAAGCAAACTTTTTTAGAACTGGAACACAAGGGTCCAGATTATTCATATTAATACTTATCCGACTCCCTGAACTACTACTGTTCTTATTCATGGCAAGTTATTCGATCCTAGGGCACCAAACATTTGATGCTGAAGCCTGTGAATAATGACCCATTTGCACCTTCTAGTTTTATTTAATATTTTAATATGTGCTATAGTGTATATAAGTAAACCTACAATAAACCAGTTTTCTCTCCTTTTACATTAAATGCTTATCCAGAATCAGTATAGATCCTAATCTAGGTTAACATGCTAACCTGTGTATCTCTGAGCCTGACTATGTGCTCATCTTAACCCAATGTATAGATAGATAGATGCAATAGGAGTGCTATTAAGTTAGTTATGTAACTTTGGCTATTAAGTTCCATATGATTTAGCAGAAATTTGGCATAGACTTGAATACTGCACAACACTTTATTGAACACTTATAGTGAGATAACATGTAGTATATAATCTAATTAGTTATGTAACACCTGCGAACATAATCTTTCACGTTTCAACTATATAATTTTGTATATTTTAGTTTTACGATCTTTATTAAATTAACGTTATTTAAAATATAACTCATTTTCATATCCTTATTGTCCATGAATTCATTTTCATCCACCTCTATAATACATATATCATTATATATATGTGTAGACCATTTTATTAGATTTCATAATTAATCATTATTATAGTAATGGCTCTCTTAGTCAGGTGTGTGTATATCTTACCAAATCAATGTTAATTTAATTATTTTATGAGTCTCTTGTTCTACCCTGTGATTGCTGGACCGTGGTTAAATTGAATGCATGTGTAACTTGGGAAATGTCATCCATAGGGTATTAAATCATTGAGCAGAGGTGAAAGGATTGAATGTTGGCTGGATTCCAGATCTTAACATCTAGATTCGATCAGCTTTAGAATATTTTGCCTGTGTTCTGGATTTTGTTACATAGAGGGACAATTCTTACTGTTACAATATATATATATATATATATATATATATATATATATATATATATATATATATATATATATATATATATATAGTTCATGTCTTACAGTAGATTCTCTTTAAATGAAATACAGGCTGTTTATTGGCATCTGTTCATTGTGCCCTCAGAACAGTTCAATCTTGGCACTCACTTGGTTTTTCCACAGATCCATCAGTAAGTATTTCATATATGACAAAAGATGTTTCTTCAGCATTTCAAGAATAAAGAAAATTCTCATGCTTCCATGGCAAGTGAAAATGATCCACCTATGACATCATCAATTTAGCAAGAAAACACCATGTGGTCATTAATTATAAATGTTTTAAATCAGCTACAATTGGCATTATATGGGTTTTATGTGTGATTGAAGATTATTTCAAAATTATACTTTCAATATTGGCAATTTTTAATATTCTTTAATTCATGTTCTACTAGAATGGTTAATGCCTTTGAAGTGAGTTTCTGACTTTATTCACTCAGGTGAAATCCTTTATTCTTTTTTGCTTTAAATATTTCTTTTACATATCATGGTGTAATAGGAAAATTATATGTCTGAAAGTAGCAATTTTTTTTTGTATTCTAAAAAACATCTCGTTTTTTTGATAATGTCTTTTTTGTAGTGCATAAGTAATTCACGAAAATCATGCAAGTAAAAAAAAAGATCCCATTGTTTAGCATCTTAAAATTTTCATTTCTTTTTTTATAGCCATATTTGCTTACTATTATACGTATTATATTATTGACAATCGATTTAAAGTGAAGTAAATTATAATTTTGTTCTCATATTTGTTTGCATAGCAACTACTTTGACCTCTGTTCATTTCCAAAATTGATGTCAGCCCATATCATTGTACTGTTTAGACCAGTGACACATAAGACAATAGAGACAAATTTATTATAGGTTGAAATACATATATATTTGTATTAATTTTTTTTTCAAGTATTTAATTTTGTGCATTTTCGTTATTAGGGATTTTCCTAATTATTTATATATATGTGTGATAGGAGAAAAAAAAATTTTTCTCACAAATTTAACCTTTTGTCATTTGTTGAAAAATATATATATGTCACATAACCACATCAAGATATGTTTTGAGATTGTAGATTGATGTGTATACTGTGTATCAACTAAAAATTTAAAGCTAAGTGTAAGTTAGGAATGGGCACAATCAATGATATGAGTAATCATGGGTTGTTTGGTTCAAGCTTGTAAGCTGCCCTCACAATATATAATTCGTCAAAAAACAATGCAATAATTAATACAGCAAACAATATTTTAAAAACAAATATCTACTATAATTTAATAGAAGTACTTGCAACTATCTAAGTAGTCGTTATCAACTTTATTCAAATTCTATTACAAAAAACTGTTATAAATGTATACAAAAACAATTGTATCATACATCAATTTTCCCACAATTCATTAATTTTTATATTAGCAGCTTGTCTACTTATCAAATGCTGCTTTCCATTTTTTATTAACATAGCTTCTTTAATTTTACATTTATTATTATTTCTTTCAATGCATAAAATCTTAACTTTATTAAAATCAAAATCAAAACCATATATACATGTAACATTATGATCAATAAATACTGAAGGTAATACATCATCATTTCTAACACTCTCATTTTGATTTTGGCACTCATTTATATAGAAATAAATGCTCCTTTGATCTTTTCTCCACTGTACACCGAGATTCACCTATAAATGCTTTTTCTCAAACACACCACCATTTATATATTGCTTAACTTTGATTTAAAATATAACTATTTTTTGAATTAAAAGTAGCATAAAATGTGACTCTACATATATTTTTATATATTTGCTTTATAAATTTCATTTGTTCATTACAAATAAATGGTACTGAAATCCAAGTATATTTCATTTTATCAATATCTATAGCACTTAAAATATTACAATCATTATTAAACTTACTAACAATATTATAAATTAATTTATGATTATATCCAATATTTAATAAATTCATAGTAAATACATTTATATTACTTATTTTATCCAAATTGTTCTCCTCAATAGATGACTTATTCACTGCCCTCCTAGCTTTTATCCTGCCCTAATTGTGCATAACACATATACACTCTGGCACTATGATAGCTTATTTTACCCTGATACCCACCCAAAATTTTTAAAATAAAGATAAAAAAATTTAATGATAAAATTAATATATTAATAAAATTGACATTACCCACAGTGCCCTTGTTCTTTCTTTCTTTTCTCCAGCTGCTTTTATTCTAAAATAAGACTTAATGAGTTCATGATTGTACTATTACATATTTTTGTTTAAACATGTGTACCACCTTCAAACACAATTGTATAGTTTTACAATTTAAAAACTTGCCTTGATGGTTTCATTCTCATTTCCAATCCAATTCATTATAAAGTAAGTTTTAAAGCAGTGGGTCCCCCCCCAGACTTAATGAGTTCATGATTGTACCATTACATATTTTTGTTTAAACATCTGTACCAGCTTCAAACACAATTGTATAGTTTTACTATTTAAAAACTTGTCTTGATGGTTTCATTCTCATTTCCAATCCAATTCATTATAAAGTAAGTTTTAAAGCAGTGGGTCCCCCTTTATTTTATTTTAAAATTATCTTTCTCTATCCCTAATAACAAATTTATATAAGGATGACTCATAGCCTGTTCAAGCCACCTTCAGGCACCAGTCACCAATAAGCAGAAAAGTTTACAGAAAATACTTTAAGACATTAATTTTCCCTTAAATTTTCACTATGCATTAAAAAACGCACAAGCATTGTTTATGCTGTTTCCATCTATCTCTATCTCCGAATTTCATGCTAAGCTACACACACAAAAAAATTTGAATGTCATGTAAAACTTTAATATATATGATAATCTTCTACAATTTGCAAGTCAAGTAATACCGACCACCCTTTCCAGTGTCTTATTTTAATACAGCAAAGAAAACTATAAGAGGCATCACATATATCTAATAAAATTTACATATAATATTCAAGTCCATACATTAGTATACCAAAGATGGGCAAACAAAAAAAACTACATATATAGCAAATTATTGCATATCAACATGCAGTCAGTTCAAGACGTGGAAAGTAATTGAGGCCCCATAATTGGATAACCAAATATGGGAAAAAATAATCTACATATTGGTAAAGTTTGTACATTCATGTAACAAAATCTGGAATCCAGGCAAATAGACCAAACTTGATCAGAGTGAGATGCTCAAATCCCTAATCCAACCAGGCTTCAACTTCTTTACAGTACTCCATGACTCAACACCTTACAAATGACATACCTGAGATTATACTCAGTTTCTATTTCTTCGCAGCTGGCATAGGGCAGGGAGAAACTTGAGACTCAGGGTTCTTTTATCAAAAGCTGACTACAAAATTATAAGAAGCCAATGGCCTAATGATGGAGGTAATATTTATATACTCACATTAACGCATATATATCATTCCTACTTAATATAATAATTAATACTGAATTGGGTTGAAAATAGGCTATAAGAAATCATAGACCACCAAGGTAATTTGCATATATATTTTATTTAGTAAACAATTGAATAAATATAAAGAACATGATTCAAAAGTTTGGCAAAAGCATGCATGTGTCATAGTAGATGAGAAACATCATATCACTCTCATCTTTACATATTAATTTAATAGGAGTGGGTGTGCATATGTGCAATCACTGGGATTATGGCTATGATAGAAATGCCAAATCCTATCCCCTAAGATTGTGGTTGCTATTTCATAAGTAACTCTATTAGCCCTTGATAGACTATTCATTATAATATTATATTATATATTTTAATGTAAAGTATGAGTGCACAAACAAGCTTGTTCAGGTAGATTGAACCTAAAAATGAAGAGATGGTATCAAACTAATGCTGATTATTAATTCATAAGGAGGTAGAATTGGCTGCTATGGATCACCAACATAGGCTATAGAACTAACAGATATTAATAATGGCCCTGCAGCTTCTCAAGAGTTCTTGTGACCAATGCTGGTGGTACCTTGGGACCAAATGTTCTGCTGCTTAGAATGTGAACATTTATGGTTCGAGAACAGGAGTGGCTTACTCATTTCTCTGGCATTAGGCTGCAGGACTTACTGATGAATGCTCCTGAAATAAGAAAATGAGATAGACTTACTGATTCCCATTATTTAAAACATGTAGCAAAACATTAATTAGTTATTTATATTTAATAAAATCTATTCTGCAAAGCAATAAGGGTATAACACATTTAAAATTAAAAGTGCTTTAACAATAGCCTTATCGGTTTTGCTAATAGGAGCCAATTCTTGACTAGTGTGGTATATAAGCTACTTAAGGGAGTAATTATATTATTGATCTTGTTAGCATATTTCAATGTACATCTTATAGTAATAATAATAATTTAGGGAGGAACAACTATATTCGAAAGGGGGTTCCTAATAGATTACCAAATAAATATTGTTTCTAATCATCCACAGGGTTAGTCTAATACTTATTATACATTAAATAAAATTATACATGAAATTTAGAAGCAAACCACATTATGCATTTATATATCAAAAAAATAACTAACAATAATAATGAGTGCAGAACGATTCATTATAATTACGAATATAGGATTTAATTGGCAACATTAAGTAAAGTAATTATGTAAAGATAATTCTAATGATATCTTCTCTAAAAGTTATTAAATTTAAAGATTCACTGTTTCGAAGCATTACCATGTAAGAAGTAATCAAATACAATTTAAAATAATCATATAGGAATTATAGGTACAACTGCAGTGATAGATAATAAGAATTATATAGAACATCAATTTGATTTAAATAAGTTAGAATTATAAGTTAGGTAGCAAGTTACATAATTTAAAGGTTAATTAATTTGGACAGAATTTAAAGTAACATTAATTTGAATGTTCAAAGGTTATTTTATATTTAGCTAGTTTTAAATATAAGAAATTGAAGATTGAACATTAATTGATTCAGAGTTCTGTGGTTCTGAGTTTATATTACCAGTTCTTCATTTCAGCTGGAGATGTAGCCACTTGAACTTCAGGCACAGTGGTAAATTTTCTTAGGATGGCTTAGAGTGTCTTCTTCTGGCAGTAGGCTGTTGCTGGAGAATTTCATATCTGCAGTGCTGATTGTTGGGTGCATCGGATGGCAGTAAAACTCGCCATTTCCTCATAGAGCAGGAAAACTTGCCTTCCTTAGCTACACATCCAAATTTTGAATTGCAGTGGCAATATCTCTTACATATATTGGTATGTGTCTACAAACTCAAAAGAAGGCCTTTTTATGCATATTAGTCTCAAGCAATTATTCATGGAGAATTTATTTCACCTGATAACCCATTAGCTTTAAAACTTACATTAAAATTTCAGATTGTTCAAATTGATTTTAAAACTTCTGTTTGAATTTTCAAGGTGTTAAAAATTCTCCTGGGAATTTCAATAGCACCAATTCAGTGATTTTACGGTACAACAGTTTTGTTGCAAACAAATTAGCGTGCAAATTTTCCTACATTTAAATTGATTTTACTGCAGGTGCGGTGGCTTAATGCAAATTTTGTTTACAACTATTTTGCTTTTAATTGATAAGAGTTAACTTTTAATAAAAACTAAATCATGCCACCCTATATATGTATAATGATATATCTACATATGAATTTCTACCTAAGCACATTAATTGACCTTTTATATTTAATTTTTAATGTAAAGAATTTCTAATAATAATAAAAAATTAATCCACCATAATATTTAACATAATTGGTAATAAGAGTTTCTTCGTAGATACAGATATAATGCGATGCACATAGCCATATATTTATTTTAATTATTTTAATGTGGTTTGAACCCAGTACAGGTATGATTGGTAATCAAAACTGAAGGTGAAACAGTAAGGGATCAAAACCTATCATTTTACTTAATATATTTTATTCACTTCAGACTGAAGTCTAAATCATGAATATAGCAGCTTGACCCTGAAGCATTTCACTATGAAGACTTAATACGTGCATTCATATATATATCAAAAAGAATCTCATGCTATAGTAGGTTAGAACACCTTAGGATTTAAATCCAGGTGTATATTTTTCAGGTTTCAAGCAAGTTTAGAATATACCTTTTGGTTAATCTAGTTAGCCAATCAATTATTGGTAAGACATAAATAAGCCCATACCATCCATTATTAGATTAGCTAAATATATATTATTTCTTTACAAAATGATTATAATGAAAATAACAATCGTTCAAATAAAAAATAGATCAAACTTTCATATTATCCAAAGATATATAATACATTTAATAAAAAAACAAAAAATTATATTGATAAGCATATAAATGTTGGATGGTCAAATAATAAAAGTCTGGATAAAGTAATAGGTAATTATAAATTAAATGACAATATGAAATATAAAAAAAGAAATTGTATCTAAAATTGTGACATTTGCAATATGATTTACTATGGTCATACAAGAAAACAGTTAAAGGTAACACCCAAACAAGATATTGCAATTAATAAATGAGATGATAAATCTGCTTTATACATTCATTACTTAACATATGTTCATAAAATAGACACTATAAAAAATAATGAACCTTTAAATTATTTTTAAAAAACAAAAAGATAATATGAAACATATTATATTAAGCATAATGTAAATAACTGTATAAATATTATAAAATTTCAACAAATTTAGTTAATTACGGATCAATTAAACAGGAATAAAAAATTATATTAGATAGTATATATAAAGTTGCATGATGTATATATTACTTATTCAGCATATTATGTTATATAGTTAATTCTTTGACGTTTTATTGGATCTCTATATGAAAGTTTTATTCTACTTTACTGGTGTTATTGTTATTTTACTTCAATTACAGAACACTAGATGGTGTTCAATCTGCAATGATTGACTAATATTAAAATAGATGATTAATATTTGAAAAAGGGCATGAAACCATGTCCAAAATGGCTTTTTATGTACAATTAATATTAATATATTTATATAGTTAATATCTATGATTTTCATTAATTATTATAATCTAAATCTATTATATATTCACCTTAATATTATTATAACTGCCCATGTAAAAATATTTTAAAGTATTTGAATAAAAATAAATTATTAATTTTAATAAAATAATTATAAATACTTAATATAATTCTGCCCACAAATGAATAAAATTGATACATTAAATTTCTAAATATAAATATAATTACAGCATCACAATATCAATATCTTTTATAAGTAAGTTGTAAAGACCTGGGTTTTGCCTATCAAGCTAATAAAAAAATTTTAAGAGCACTTTATATTTTAAAGTTTATATCATATCTAACTATCACCATATATATCCAAAATATTCAAAGTAAAATGTGAATTTCCATATATTAATTTAGATAAACTCAAGCTATTGGATATTGAAATGTTATTTAGTAATAGTATTTTTTGTCCGACATTTAAAACTCTTAGTTTAAAGATAAATCAGATAAAAACATTATTACTAGATGGTTGATTTCAGCTTTTAATTGCCAATATTAATCTATGAATCATAACTGAAATTTATATAAGCAAATATATAGAAATTCCAATATAGTTTCAATGTTTTTATATCTAATGTCTATGAAAATATTTTATACATATAATAAATCAACCCCTATCAATAAATATATAAATACAAAATGATTTCAATTCAAAATATCAAATAAGCTTCTGTACTATAATCCTGATTAATAATACTGTCTAATGGAAATCAAGCAATTTGCTAAAACTTCTAAACTACTTTTGAATGCTATTGTAAGGATGTTTCTAAAATTAAATAATATCCGTTTATAAATATCTTTCCCCCCATCTATCATTTACATTACAGCCTTAATTTCCTTACATGATTTAAAAAAAGTAATTCCCTTTAGTTCAATTTTTGCACAATTGTTGGTGTATTGTTTGTCTGTTATATATAAAGTACCTTTTGTTTCTCAAATACATTGAATGACAACCTGAAGTTTCACATTTAAAATATTATAAGTAACATTTGCCTTTTATGTTACAAAGGATAAATTATTTTTAGAATTATTAATGACTATTAAGGTTAGTGGAAGAATTAAAAACATTATATTCTTTATTATAAATGCATTTAATAGCTTTTGAATGTGAATTAATATACAGTATTAAAATTAAAAAGTTTATTGTTATTGCTGGCTTATCATTGATATTAAATGATTTTACGCATTATTCCATATTGTTTTTTTATAATTCAAATGCATATTTTTAATATATATTTCTATGTTTCTCTATTTAATTTGTATTGCAAACTATATCTAAACATCTCATGTGACAATAAACATCATAATCCACATAATGTTCATATATTTAACCAGAATATACTTCTAATGATGGTTTTATTATTTAATTTTCTATACACTTTTATGTTTCTCTTATTTAATTTATATTTGAAAATATGTAAACCTCGTACAGCAGCAAATATAATAATCTACATAATCTACTTCCAACAATGATTTTATTATTTAATTTTCCAAATGGAGTAAAACAGTATTGCAAATTATAGCTGTCATAGCCAAATTCATTATCCTAGCACACACATTATAAACCCCTTCAGTAAACATCACTAAATCAGCATTAATCCTCAAGCAGTCAGTAATGATATTTATATTAACATTCCATCATAACATATCCTAAATTTCTCTTAAATACATTTTCTTCTAATTGGTGTGAAATATTGAAGTATTATAAATTCCCCCTCAATTAATTTTAGGAAATACCATACTCAAGTATTTTAATGTTTACAAATATTCCTGGAATAATTCATAGAAAAGCTATATTTTTTATATCTTATCAGTTGTACACTTAAATATTTTTTCAGTATTTCTGAAATAAATTTATTTTTCAGTACTTTATTAAATTATATTCCATTTTGCATAAATTGAACATTGTGTTTTGGTTACTAATTTTCTGTCCAAAACTCTTTTCCTTGGGAAAAAAAAAAGATCTTTATTGTAGTAAAAATACTTTTAATATTAGTTACTCTTTTGATCCATAAAATCCTACAGCTTATTTTTAAATGTTTTCTTTGTTCTGATTTTTCCAAATGTGGATTTATCAAATCTCAATTGACATATCTTGAACTTCTCTAACATTACTGTATAATTTTGGTATGAATCAAATCCAACAATTTCAGGAAGCTATTATTATTACTAGAATTAATATCCCCTGCTTGATGGCCAAAAATTTAATTTGAAAATTTGTCATTATTTTATGCAACAATGTGGATTTATCAATCTCTATTGACATGCTTCAAACTTCTCTAACATCATTCTGTAATTTTAATAGGAACAAAATCTGATATCAATAGTCAGAAAGATGAAATCTATTGTAGATTAGCCATCCATTCTTTATTATATATATATATATTAAAAATAATTAGTAAAATGAGATAACTAGAACAATTCAATTGGCAGCAGCCTATCTTCTAATTGAATTCTTAGAAAGATTGAAACTCTTAGAAAGACTAAAATTGATAAAATTCCACGTGGATTAGTACTCCAGAAAACAAAAGATCTCAAGGTATAAAAAGACTGAGAGAGAAATAGTGTGTGCGCTCTTTTTCCTAATCTTCATCATTGAGGCATCAACTAGTTTTTTGTGAGCTAGAAGCAGTGGAAGAATCCAGCAGGGATGTTTTAATTTCCCAGGATCATGGCTCCTGAAGGTTATCAAGCTGATTAGGGTTTATAACAGATCACCCTGATCTTAATATGATTTGAAATGCCGAATGGCTTATAGGATTATGATAGATGGAAAACCAATGTCAAGGTAAATGTGTGGTTTTGTTTTGCTTAGTTACTCTATATATTAAGTGGAAGGACTTACATTCCTCAAGAGTGACTCGTATGCAATAGATGTGTTAACTTATTTATATTTACATCTTGCTGTAACTATATATTTGCTCATTATTATAAATTCCTCAAAATAGTGAAGAGACTCGTATGCAATATGTGTGTTAACTTAATTGTATTTATATCTTGTAAAATTTTAGCTAATATATTATAGTAATCAGGGACAAAGAGACTCTTACATTATAATTCTGCCACCAGGGTATCAGGCCAATTGAACCTGAAAATTTATATAGGCCAGCAGGTACTTACAGTAAAATCCAGAATTTAAATAAATACGACTGAAATGCCCCCGTCACTAGCTCATGGAGCAGCAGAGATAATATATATTTTATTTTAAAGAAATAAAGAAAATAAAAAAATAAGAATAAGCCACTACTAGATTAACAATACACAAAACATTTATTTTACACATATATAAAATTCAGAATTATTTATTTTAGTATGTTTACTTTAGAATTTGATTTAATTTACATCTTAACTTTTTATTTTAGCAGTTTGCATAGATGGATTAATTAATATTTTATTAGAGTGTCGAGTATGAATAGACTACATAGATTGCACTCAAAAAGAAAATATTCTACATTCCTTATTTAACCATAAGCCAAAAGTTCACAGTCAAATTAATGCCAATCTATCTGATGTATCGATGTATTCAATGCAACATGAATACAACAGCACAATACTGTACTGTCAGGAATGTTCATCTGAACAGCATGATTATCTAGAAGAAATGTCCCTCATCCAGTACAGGAATGCTACGTCTGTTTGGCGAGAAGAACAATAAGAAAAAACTTCATAGGAAGGGATTGCAGTTATTTTTGTTGACTTACCATCTCATTCCATAGGCTAAAGGGGTGTTCCAAAGAGCAGGGAATACCGTTTCCCTCTGATGGTCAATAAGAAATGGATTATTTTGCCCAAGTGTGGCATGTAATGTGATTCTGTACGTAGCGGATCTTCATACTACATTTACTAATTATACCAAGACATCCAATCCATTAACCCAATTTAACTGTGAAACAAATAACCTGTGACTAACCCTCCCTTAAACTAACATAACTTTACAAATCTATGCGGCCATCCACACCCAACTTAAATTTAACATAATTTAAACGTTTTAGCTTAATAAAAAAAAAATCATAATAAACACTCAAAAAGACAAAATAAATAAATAAATGGAAATGATTTAAAAATACATATAATAAAAATAATTATTAATAAATGATTTAGTTTGGTCAGATAGGCATTCATATTTCTATTTAAATATTGAAAAAAGTTTTATATTTAAAGTTCATGAGTTATATAGAGTTCTTATGGTTAAAAAAAAAGTCCATACTTTATCGTTGCTTGTGATATGGATTCAGTGTTGTTTCTAATTCCCATGGCATTCTGGGGGAGACCGGTATGCTGTTAGCTGTTCTGTTGGCATTCATGCAGAGGTTCTTTACTCTAGCTGGTATAGCTCTTCGCAGAATTTTATTGCAGGACACTGGTTGTCCTGGGGTCTGCAATATAGGAAAACAATACTTCTTTCTTCTTTTGAAAAAACTTAAGAGATTGAAAGTGCATCTTTTCAATCCCTTCTCCTTCAACTCTCCCAGAACTGAACTTTATTTTTAATATTTTCATTTTTATATCAAACCTCTGGATTAACTGAACATGATGTCATGATGATGATTCTTTCATTATGGTCCATTTCCTGAGAATTTTATTATTCTGTTATTGTTTTTATCTCCTATCTGATCTTTAGTTATAAATTTTGAGATGCCCACAGGCTAGTTTACTTAGATTAATTAAAAATAATCATTTCCATTTTTAGCCTTTTACACAATAGAAGTAATTAAATTTTGTATCTTCTTAAAAAAAATCTTCCAATCTTTAAATTTTTTGTCTCTTTTTTTTTTACTTTGAAGTAGTTTTTCTTAAAAGATTTATTTTTCCTTCCTTTTTCCCTTTTTCTTTTTTTAGATAGTTCTAATAGTTTTCCATCTGTGCGATTTTATATATATATATATGAGTTTAGATGACTTTTAATTTTCAATTTTTAATTCCTAAAACAAATTTTTATTTGCAAACACTTTTTAAATTTATTTTTGATTTCCAATTTTATTTATTAGAATAATGTAACAGCATGTGTGCTTGTTGCAATATATTTGTTCATCATTATAAGCATATGTTAATAAATTGCGTAGAACTACTGAACCCCTCTGGGTTTTATTTTATCTGGCCAAGGAATAGTTAACTCTGACATAATTTTGCTATTCTTACTCAGGAGTAGTAGGGGTAAACATAGAAAACCTGGCACAGTTGTACTTCAAAACCTATTGTTAGTAGTAAATCTACATCAGTCGCTGTTCAAACACTTAGAGAAAAAACTAGCTTAGAGTTGTTAAAGTTAAAATGACATCTTTTGGACAAACATCTATTGGCAAACTTGATGTAGGGAATGCATCAGAATGGCCACTGTACGTGAGCCAGATTGAAAACTTTTTTACTCTAAATAGAATTCAAGATAATAAGTGAAAAGTCACTGCACTTTTATGCTTTGCAGGTAAAAGTTATAGAAATAATCAATAAGTTTCATGTCCTCTCTATCACAGATAGTGTACAATAGGAGGAATTAATCAAAAAATTAAATGAGTATTCTAGCCCTTGCCCATCCTGCCACATAGTTTGGTTAATGTTAAGAAATAGAAAAAAGTTTAGGGGGGAAGCAGTAAAATATAATCCATGCCCTTAGAGAGCTTGCAAAGGATTGTGTATATGGGGATTGGGTTGAGAAAGTACTTTTAGATTAATTTTTCTGGGGTACGTTGGATGATAAACTGAGGCACTAGTTGTTAACTGACACTGATTTAACTTGTCAAAGTGCCATAAAGAAAGGCATAGCTTACAAGGTAATATTAAAGTAGGTCCAGGCATTTAGATCAAGGCCCAAAGACAATTCTAATATGCAAGTTTTTAAAATGGAAAAACAATATATAAGTCCACACAAAACTGAAGTGAAAAATGGAAACAAAATTTCATGTTTTGCTGTGGAAAAATAGGTCACAAAGTGTAGGTTGAAACAGGAAAAATGTTTTAACTGTGGTTATAAGAAACATCTAGCATGAGTGTGCAAAAAACTTGGTAACGAACAGAAACAAGAGAAAAGGGTGGTTCAGAAAAGTAGGTGAGGTAAACCATTTAATATGTATAGCATTAACTATATATCAACTAAGGGGAAAAGCATTGCCATGAGAGATAGAACCATTTCATAAGGACAAATAGAGATCACTAAACTACAGGAAGTGGAGTCAAGGAACCAATAATTAGCTATTATGCTTGAGAAAAAGATGCAATCTGAGCTACAACTCAACTTGTAGTTACAAGAACTGAAAAGTTATAATTCCAAATTACAAAATCAGCTTGAAGAGGAATGGAAAGGTTTTCAACAGCAGTATGAAGAGCAAGGTTCTCTGAAAGAGCAACTTCAAGTTCATATACAGACAATAGGTATTTTGGTCACAGAGAAAACAGAGCTGCAGTCATCCCTGGCACATAAAACAGAAATCAACTAAACTTGAAGAATTTCAAGGAAGATTGAAGGCTTCTAGACAATGAGTAACAGAATTAGAATGGTAGTGTAACCAAATACGTGCATTTCTAGTCGACAATATGAAAAGACAACTAAAGAATTATCAAAAGAAGTGGACAAATTACAACTTAGATATTTATAAATTAAATAAATTAAAAAAACTTGAACAACAAAATTCAGAACTTATTGGAAAATTACAGACCAAAATTTCAGAATGTCAGAATTTTGAAAGATTGAATGAAGATTTAAAAAGTAAACACGCAATGTCTGAATTATCCGAACAGGTAGAGTTGGCAGCAGTATGAAGTGTAGCTACAAGAAAAGATGGCCAAAAGTGAAAATAAAATAGACACTTTCAAAGATTTTTTAAAATGGCAATCTTTAGACAGTAAGCTGATAGACACAAAAACTGAAACACAAGGAAAAACCCAGAGTTTCTCCAAGTGGGAGAAGAAAGCACTCAAGGCAGCAAAAAAAAAAGAAGAGTTTACTTGAATTTCAAGGTTACATCAATTAATCAAAAAAATCAAGTGTTTCTCCAAGCTGAAAAGAGAGGTCACCCAGAACACAACAGAAAAAATGTAAACCCAAAAAATTTCAAGATTATGTTTAAACACATCTGTTTTCTGAAGTAAGGGGAGGGATTGATATATATGCATATTTTAAAAATAATTAGTAAAATGAGATAACTAGAAAAATTCAATTGGCAGCAGCCTGTCTACTAATTGAATTCTTAGAAAGACTGAAATCAATAAAACTCCACCCAGATTAGTACTCCAGAAAATAAAAGATCTCAAGGTATAAAAAGACAGAGAGAAATAGTATATGCACACTTTTTCCTAATTTTCATCATTGAGGCATCGACTAGTTTTTCACCAGCTAGAAGCAGTTGAAGAATCCAGCAAGGGATGTTTTAATTTCCCAGGATTTTGGCTCCTGAAGGTTATCAAGCAGATTAGGGTTTATAACAGATCACCCCGATCTTAATATGATTTGAAATGCCTAATGACTTATAGGATGATAGACTGAAAACCAATGCTAAGGTAAATGTATGGTTGTTTTGCTTAGTTAGCTAATCTATATATTAAGTGGAAGAACTTATATTCCTCAAAACAGTGAAAGGACTCTAATGCAATAGATATGTTAACTTATTTATATCTTGCTGTAACTATTTAGCTAGTATATATTTGCTCATCATTATAAATTTCTCAAAACAGTGAAGACTCGTATGCAATATGTGTAACGTACTTGTATTTATATCTTGTAACATTTTAGCTAATGTATATTTGTTCATCATTATAATGCCATCAGAAATGTCTCCTGAATCCAGCTACCAAATGATTATGAAAGCTGCCATGTTAAAGAGAAGTCCCTGCCGTCCTAGATGAACAGATACGTAGCCTACTCAAAACCCAAAGAAATATGATAGAGACTTTATGTGGTACCCTTATTATTATTATTTTTTATTCTAGTAATTTCATATAAATAACAATGTATAATATAGATCTTTTATTTGTGTATTTCTTTCGTTAAGATAATCTCATTTTAATTACTATTCAGTGTTTAAGAAATATATTCGTGTGCGAGTTTATGATTCTCAGATTATTTTCTCACTAGTTGATTCTTGTCTTTATGTTTTATATTTAACATTCTTTTTCTTTATTACAATAACTATAATAGTCTGATATATATATATATATATTATTATTATTTATTATGCATTGAGGTGTATTATTATTATATATATCTTGGTAATTGGTGAAGGGATACAGGATTCAAGAAATATTTGTTTAATAATTATAAAATTGCTTTATTGCTTCAATACTTTATTCGTATTCCTTTCTTTAATGGAAAAATAAAAAACACATAGATAATTGCGTGAGTTTTAGTTTCCCATTTCTTTACCTGAGATAGAGAATGCTGAGCTAGCATATGCAATACCAATTTATCGGGATTTAAATCTTTAATCATTAGGGCAGGGGTCCCCAACCTTTTTGCACTTAAGAGCACATTCCATAATACCGGCCAGGTGGTGGGCACCATTTATTTTTTCAGCTTGGTGGCGGGCACCATTTATTTTTTATCTGGACATAATTGCTGAGATATTCTTGACTTCATTTACGGAGAAGCCACAGTTCATCACATCACATCACATGTAAATTTATAGTTGGATATTGTTAATAATACACATAATGTACAAAAAAATATTTATTTCAAAAATTAAATTTTAACATATAATTGACGTTTATATTTTTACGCTGTAAAAGTATAGTATGCCCTACAATTTGATTACAATATAATACAATAATTCATAAAAAAAATTCAAAAATTAAATTTATTTGTATCAGATAAATAATTTTTTATCATGATCAGATAGCGGCGGGCACACATTGGTGCCCGCGGGCATAGGGTTGGGGACCTCTGCATTAGGTCATTTATTTCAATTAGATTTTTGTTTGTTTGACTATATTTAATATATTTGACCTTGCATATCCTTTCAGGAGGGGAATTAATCTTTTTCTTTCTGGGAGTAGTGCAAAGGATTGAAATTAAAGTAATCTTTCAAAGGTATGTAAGAGTCAATACTTTTATAAACATCCCGATGACTGCATCAAAACAATCGTAAAAAGATTTAAAATTACTTCTCATCCTGGTGTGCCACCATATTTTTTTCATGTTCGATATGTGCACATGCTCATCTTATCAGGGTAGGAATAAACTAGTATAATATATATATATATATATTATTCGGGCACATACATATTGCAGTGCCATTAATGTATAAATGCTAATACTACAATGCATTGAAAAAAAAATTTTTTTTATATATATCTACTAAAATTATAGTCACTTTTTTATATTTAATTTTCTCAGGGTGTGCTCTTGTATACATATATTATCGAGCTACACATTAGGGAGTCATTTTGGTCCTGAATTGTCAGGTAAAAATGAAATAATCCAGTCATACACCATTTTATTGTACCGGTAACCTTGAGGAATTACCTTTAAATATGACAAAGCAATGTAAATTTCATGGAGTCATATATAAAGGAGATAATAATGGAGATGAATGAACTGAAAATACATTATATTTCTCAATCACCTCCCCAAATATCAACACTAGTGATGTGAAATAGTTTTACCACTTAGCAATAATTTAATTTACATAAAAAGGCATAAATTTTCAACCTTTACTACAGTGAATGAACAATTTCAAATACTGTAATCCCTCAATTCACGTGAACATTCTATCATTTGCTCGGTAGTTAAACATTGATAATCATGCAACTTATGGTGAATATTTGAAAGGAAAACTGATAGAAAAAATGTTATTCATTCAATAGTTAAAAATTAATTCACATGGATACACACACATGAGTTAAGTATATAAAAAATAAACAGATAAAAGTAACTTAGCAACTAATACATATGACATAAATTCTAACAAAAATCATCAATTTATACTGACTTATTACAATAAGCCTGTTATATTGTCTTTTCTGTTTAAAGTTTGAAAAATTTTCAGTCTTACCATGGTGTATTTTTTGTATTAGAACTTTATTTGCTGATCAACATTAAAAAAAATTGTGATGTTTCTTTTTTCCAATATATTCCTTTTTAAATGTTGTTTTCAAAATTATGATACAGCACACACATTTTCTATCAGCATTTTAGTTAATCCTGGGTTAAGACATTGAAGTTGAGCTCAAGGAAACCAGATGTCTACAAGATTTATGGTGAATTGGCACACTTTAGATTAATTAGCACTGCATATTCTTTGGCAGTAATCCTTGGAGAGCACAAAGCAAATGTTCGGTTTCTGGCAAGGATGATTATTGTTTCATAAATTACAGCAGCATAATTTTCCAAACTTATATATTTTTCAGCCATGTGAAGAGTTCACAAAAATGAAAAAGTTTATATTGCTCTCTCTAATCCAGAGTAATGAAAAAAATGTGACCTTTTATTCTATTCCTTATCAATTATTTTACTTTTTTTAAAAAAAATTAAAAATATACAAGAGATCAGTAATTAAAACTACAGAATAAATTGGAGACTTATCTTTTAATTACTATTTTTAATCACATTAATAGATTTATTTTTGTTGTCAGTAAATCTGGTCAAATTATTATTATTTTTTTTAAACAAACAACTACAATTACACCTGGGTCTCGTTTTATGCGGTAGATAGGTTCCTCAGAAAACATGCACAAAAGAAATTGCACAAAAATAGACTGGGTTGTAATTTTCAGAAATAGCATAAAAGCAAAGCAAGAAAGAAAAATTACTTTAAAATTCGCATTAAAAAAATAAGGAAAAAAAGTATGACTAATAAAAAATTTCAAATATTTGAAAAAAAAAAAATACAAGACAAACTTTTTTTTATTAACTACAGTATTTAATTTTACATTTTTTCATACATATTTTAATCATTAGCAGTTATTTGGCTATTTGACAATATGCGTTCATTTGTGAAATGTTAAGAAATCAGATTCGTCATGTGACATACAACTAGCGCCACTTTTAGTCTTGAGCTGTGTTAATAGTTTTTTGCTTCTGTATTAAAAAAATGAGATCATAATCAAAACAAAAAGATTATAGATTATCATTAAAAAGATTATTTTCAGTTTATAAAATCAATAAAATCTTCGTTATTTATTTTAAAAATCTAAAAAATTATTTATTTCTGTTATAATTAACAAAATACGTTTTAAAAGTTTAAAATTTTATGAATATTTATTGCAATATTTTTATATATAAATATAAATCTATTATTATTATTTATTCATTAGCATAAGTAGGTTATTTACATAGAATCTAATATTCTAAATACAGCTTCAGGCCATATTCATGTTAGCTGCTAATACGTTATATTTTTGAAAAAAAAAAAGTATTTAAAGTCAAAATAAGTTATTAATAATTTAAATTTCTTGATATCCAATAAATATAGTGAAATATAAAAGATATGAAGAAGAAACATGAATCGCATAACTTCAAAATTGCATTAAAATAATCTGCATAAAACGAGACCCAGGTGTATTTCATTTTTTTAAAATTTAAGTCATTTTATCTGGGAATAAATTCCATCTTACATCTCCTCATATTTTATTCTTAGGAGAGACCAAATATCACCTAAACTCCAACCGTCACATAATTCTCGAACTTTCAAAACTGGGCTTCACTCTTCTGTCTACTAATACATCAGTTGCTGAAGGGGTAGGAATCATCATTAATAACAGGAAAACACCTTCTTCCTATAAAGTGCTTTACCATGATGCCAATCTCATTGCAATCAAGCTTATATACCAATCTAGTGAATTCATTGCAATATACGTATACTGCCAGAACAACCCATTGACTTATTCTAGAATAATACACACCATAAATCTCATCACTGCAAACAACACAGGCCCTACAATCCTCTTGGGGGACTTCAACCTGCAATATGATCTGTTCACATGGAAATACCTCCATCTCTTAGCCAGGGGTTTCATAAATGGCAGAGGTTTCTTCCCTGTGGATGCATACTCATTCTATACGAAGAGCTCTAGAACACTGATTGACCTAATGTTTTACACCTCAGAGCTGCACTATGGTTTGGAAGCCAAGCTTCAATCCGTTCCCTTCTCAGACCATCTTGCCCTGATAGCGTCTCTAGATCTGGACTCCTATAGTCCCATAGACTACAATAAAACAATCAGAATTATAACTAAAGCTGCTGCCATGGAAGCTGTCTTTTCAGATGCCTACATACTCTTTGAAAAAATTGACATTCTTAAAACCCATAGAAACCTGAACGGCCATTTTTAATTCCCAAAAAAATTTACAGGACCTACAATTTTAAATAAAATGTCTAATTTATTACAATAAATAAATATATATATATATACATTTTTATAAAGTGCAAATATGAAAGAATGTTATAAAGCTGATAAAGTAGTCATTACCACAAAAAATAATTTAAAAAAATGATATTTTTCACATTTTTAAAATCTTTATTTTTACATTGGTTCACAAACTCTCAGTTTTGAAAGGTATAGCCTAAAATGACAATTTCATAGACAGCTTCATCACATTCGTCATAAAATGCAGAAAAAAATAATATATAACATGACCTACCTGAGTTACAGATTGTTGGTATAATGTGGCAAAAGGTGACCATTTCAATTTCGTTTTTCTGCTTGACACCCTGTATGTTCTATTTTTGCAAGCAGTTGTTTTTCTAGGCCCTCTATGCGGGATATCTATTAGAAATGCAAGGTTTTGTGTGGATTAGAAATGCAAGGTTTTAGTGTGGATCAAAAAAAAAATAACAGTAATAACTTTAGTAAAGTGTAAGTTATGGGGATAAAAAATAATTACTATATTATTGAAAAATCATGGGCTAAATTATGCATTATTACATAGGAAACCATGATAGCAAAGTATGCTATAAAATGAATAAAAAGTTATCTGCAAAGTATGCCATAAAATGAATAAAAAGTTATCTACAATGAAATGAATAAAAACGTAATAAATTCTAAGTTATGCATGTAAAAAATAATTACTACATTATTGGAATATCATGAGGGTAAGGGTGAGCTAAATTATGCATTATTACATAGGAAACCATGATAACAAAGTATTGTAACAGTCAAGTTTGTACATTCACGTAACAGAATTCAGAATCCAAGCAAAAGAGACCGAAGCTGACCAGACTAGGACTGTGACATCCCGAGTCTGACCGCACTTCAACTCGTAAGCCAGGATTCCAAGACTCAAGACCCTACGAATGACCACCTTGAAATTACACGTAGTATACCTCTTTCCACACGGCCGACATAGGTCACGGAGAAGCAATGAGACTCTGATAATTAAAAGAAAGGTTCTTAATTGACTAAAATATCACTAAATTTAATTTAACTTAATGCATAGTTTTCACATATATAGACTATAAATAATAATTAGAATTGGATTGAATTAGATCAATAACGAAACAGAGAACGAAATACATTAAATTAATTATATATTTATTTACAATTGGCATAGCTATATATCAGTTATTTACAACAGATTCAGCGTAGAATGTACAAACATTTGGTGGATAAGAGAACACATTCTCTTTTTATATACAATTCAAAATAGCTTTATATAAATAATTTTTATACAATTCAAAATAGCTTTATATAAATACTTTCATTTAATTTTCATAAATGGGTTTAACATGTGCCCATCTTATGAGTTGCTTTTCAATTAATACATAATTAATCACTACGTTATGTCTATAAATCTCGATAAGCCAAATCCTATTACATTTGTGGCTGGTATATAAATAATTATATTGAACTTTGATCATGAATTTATTTACTAAAATACCCAATATAATTTAATAACGAGCGCATAAACCAGCTCAAGTAATGATCGATCGAACATGGCTTTCGAGAGAAAATTTTCAGAATGCTGAAAGCGTTATATAAAGGTGGGAGAGTTGGCTGAAATAAGATTTTACCAATGCGCTATGGCACAGGTAAACAATAATAGGAAAAGTCGCTCTGCGGATGGATGAAATAACTTCAGGGTTCTTGCGACAAACGCCGGTACCCTGTAACCGATCGCAATGCTGCGTGAAAAGGAACATTGTGTTCAGGAATGGCGGGGGTCTTACGTGCTAACCTGGCCTTGGCTCAGGCTTCGCTACTGCTCTACCCTATAGAAGAAGATGTGCTGGCAACGCCGTGGCTCCATCTTAAGATACGTATATTACGTATAGCAGCAAAACGAGAATAATTTTATAAAATAAGATCACATCCGCCAAGCAAAGAATAGTATATTTCATACTATGAAATACGAGTTAATAGCATATTAGCTCTATCAAATTGGGACCAACTCTTGTGTAGCCTGGTAATAAATGTCTATGCTACAAAAGGGGATATTACTACATCTGTACTTTGACATGTTCGATCTATTAAGTTACTTATAGATAATAAATATTTAAGGAGGGAAAGTATATTTCTATGGACTTAAGAATTTAAATGTCAAATATACTTATATGATCAAGGCTAAATTTAATTCTAAATAAACTTATCAAGTTAAGTTTTTTTTAAATGGTTGATTATAAAAGAGCCACATTTCACATATTAAATCATTTAAATAATAAAAAAAATAGGATTTCGAAACAGCGCAGAAAGTTGACGCTATAAATAAATTACGCGAAGATTTTCAAATAATATCTTCTTAAAAATACATGAAATTAAGTGCTCACTGTTTCGAAATATTGGCATATAAAATATAATAAGCATTTAAAATAAAATAAGCAAAGAAATATAGACACAACCGCAGTGATATAACTTTAAATTAGACACTTATAATGTACTTTAAATGAAAGGAAAATATAAATTACTCAGATTATTTAAACTTTAACAACATGAAATTTTGGATAGCAATTGACATATTTAAAATATTAATTAAATGGATTTAAGTTTTGGTTACATTTAGCTTTATCATTATTTTAAAAGAAAGTTAGCTAACTTATATAGATATTATTTACATTTAGAATTACACAGAATTACACAGAGCTCTGCGGTTTGAAAAATAAAACGGTACCGGTATGATTTATCTGCAAGTTCTTGGCTGTTGGTTTGGTTTAGTTTGACTGGGCGGCATCATCTTTCCCATTATGTTAGGCTCGTCTCTTCTATCGGCATGATGGTGGTTTAGGCATTTCGACGAGAGAAACCCCGTTCTCCCGCGGAGTAACAGCAACAAGATGCCCGCTTTTAGCCGGACATGTTCAAATTAACAATTGTGAATACTGGCTACAACTCTCACTAACAATATGGCTGTCTATCTCTTGTTAAAAATACAGAGTATTTATATGTTTTCCTTATCGGAATCTCCCGCCTCAAGACTCACTAAACTCAGGAATTTAATTAAGTGTTTTTCAATTTATAATTCAGATCTTAGATAACTTATGTTAGAAACATTCCATAAGCTATTATTATAATTAAGATTTTTCGTTGCAAACAATTGTCCAATTTAGATTTTAAAATAACTTAAATCTTATCTAAGGAGATTTTAATTAGTAAATTTTTAACTAGTTTTACTTTTTACGAATTCCAGGTGTGGTCGTTAATGACACTTGTTTACAACCAAAAATCTTTTAATTACTTGACCAGCTTTTATTTTTAATCTTACATAGAAACTCTTTCTATTTAAAAACAACCTTTTAACATTTTTTTAAAACGAAAACATTTTTAACATATTTATTAAAAATAATTTACAAATATATTTTGATATAGCTTTTAAATATATTTTCGAGAAACTTTTCTCTGAAATATATTTAAAACAAGAAATCTTTTAACAATTTTTAAAGAAACATTTAATAGTATTTTTAGATAACGGCTTTTACATATTTTAAATCATGTCTTTCTTCTATATAGCACAGATTATATATCCACATACGAAATTACAATATTAAACAACAAAATTAATAATTTACTCTTAACTTAAATAATATAATAACCATTTTTAGAAATCTTAAATAATTTTAGGACGCTATAATTTTACTAATCCTATCTAATTATAGCGTTGGTTCGCACGTAAATATATAATACTGTTTTATACAGACATGAACGAATTTTAAATTTATTAACATTTAAATAGGTTCGAACTTAGCACAGATGAGAGTGTCATTAGGTTTGATGGTGAAACGGAAAGGGATTGGAGATTTCCGTTTCATATCCGAATACTTGGGACAAAAAAAATAACAAAAAAAAAGGAATTTACTTACAGTTGGCTATTAAATAATTTGACGCTTTTTTTTTTTTTTTTTACTCATAATATTAAATCAATTAAGCTATCACATAGAGATGAAAACATATAAACCCAATTGCCTGCTACATTCTATACCGAGGAATTTCATACATATTAGACAATCAATTATTACAAAAAAAAAATACGACTAAATTAAAAGTTTAAAAGCAAACCACACAAAATAGAATATTGTCAAATATTTACATTAAACAAACTTTTATATCCTACTGGATATACGTTAATTAATATACAATGGGGATGTTAATTTTTTTTTTTATATATATATATAATAATAATAATTTATAAAGTATATAATGATAAGGAAAGGCAGATCGTAACAAATATATACATATTTTTATCTAAATAGGATCTGGTGGTACATTAATTAACTCTTCTTTATATAACTTAAAACAGCACCCGAATATAATGTCATCCTCTTCATCTGATGTCCATTCATATCCCTCATACTCATCTTCCCATCTCAGAGTCGGTTGTGCTGGGTGCATTTCTAAACCCTGTACAAACTTGCTTCCACTGTATGCGTGTTTTCCAGATCTGTTTATTCCGAATAGTAGGGTTTGAACCCGTTCTTTCTCTCTCCCTCTGTTCTTCCCCTGGCGAACCTCTGCGGCTGTCTCCTGTCTTCTCTCTGTCCATCTTTTCTTCCTACTTGGGTATGGATCCTTTCTTTTCCTTTTCTTCTTGTTCTTTACAGTACTCTTTGATTCGTACTTCCCATGCAGTCCACCTATTTCCCAAAGCTCTCTATCCAACTCTGTTCTGTCCTGCTGGAGCTCCCGCTTTCTATCTTCTACTATCGCCTCAATATCCACACATTTAGATTCTTTATTTTCAGTCTCTAGTATATTCTCCAGCGTGTCCTTGCTATCCCACGTTTCCAATTCGGTCTTCTTCAAAAGGAAATGGCAACTTTCATCATCCCCTTCATTAATCTCTGGCTTGCTCATTTTGTCCAGCTCAGTTTTCCTCAACTCTTCCTTTTCCACTGGTTTTAACTCTTCTTTTACTAATACTATTATATCAATTTTAATATTTTCTTCTTTTAGCATTGTGCTATCAGAGTTTACTTCTTCTCCCTGATCTGACACTAACTCTTCTATCTCATCCTCTACAGTATTCTGCATTTCCTTGTCATTTTCGTCCTGTGCTTTTTCTATCTTCTCTGCAAGTTTTACTGGAATCTCCTCACCTTTTAGCTGGCATCCCTGCAGGATTTTACACAGTTTTTCTTCTAAGTTTTCTCTAATATGTGCTGTCCCTTTCTCACATCGCCTGCCCAAAGCTTCAAAACGTCGTTCCATTTCTAGATTATTTCTATGATCCCTCTCTTCTGCTTCCTGTCTATTTTTCCTATCTCTCTCTTCAAAACGTTGTTCCATTTCTAGATTATTTCTATGATCCCTCTCTTCTGCATCCTGTCTATTTTTCCTATCTCTCTCTTCTGCATCCTGTCTAAGTTGCTTCACTAGTGACTCCATCATTGAGTTCATATTCCAGCATTCTTTCTTAATTTCTTCTATAGGTCTCTGTTCAGATCCCGTGGTGTCTGACTTTTCTGACATGGCCACGCTCTGTTGTATCGATGCCTTTTCCCTCATCTGGCTTGCTCTTCCGATTCTTCCCTTTCTTCCTCCGTACTACTATCCATTTTAATATACATTTTAATATACTAACAACAAAAAAAAATTTTTCTCTTTTTAATGGCTCAATTTGTTTTTACTAAAGTTTCTTGGTTTTTTGTTTGCTTTCCTAACTCGGCTAATTGCTGCACTCCACAAAGAAAACGATCTGTCTCCTACTCATCTCAACACCTATGCCTAACTCTATTAATACACCTAACTTCTCGCTATACATTCGCTTGATGCCCACCCAACATTTAACTAACAGTGAAATAAATTTAACATATATAACAACAAAAATTATAAAATGCAACTCACCCTTGGCCTCTTGCAGCTGTTTTTCTTTTTTTAAATTTTCCACGGTTCATGGTTATAATTTAATTTACACGTCTGTGCTAGTTTCGAACCTTTAAGATTTGATTTGACCTTACATTTATTTCCTTCTCTTTCTCGTTCAATCCAATTCATAAAACATAAAACAAATAATAGACCCCCCTTTCCTCTCTTTACTCCTGATGACAAAATTTATGTGAGAACGATTTGACATTTATTCAAATCATCCTCGGGCGCCAGTCACAGTGAGCAAGAAAGTTTACACAACATATATTAGAAATCCCCTTAAAAATTCTACTATGCATCTACAAATACTTTTTACATAATAAAATAATAATCTATTCAGAGTATGGAATCAATTGACATTCAAACTCAGGAAAAACAAAAATCTATACATATACATTATTTTGGAACACGAAAAAAAAATTAATTCAAAATCATTAATTTTAAACAAAAGAATTATATATATACTCTCCATAATCTCTTCAGGGGTGGAAATGAGTTACAAGCCCCACGATTTTGGGCGTCCAAACCCGGTGAAAAAAAAAATACTATGTAACAGTCAAGTTTGTACATTCGCGTAACAGAATTCAGAATCCAAGCAAAAGAGACCGAAGCTGACCAGACTAGGACTGTGACATCCCGAGTCCGACCGCACTTCAACTCGTAAGCCAGGATTCCAAGACTCA
The DNA here is from genome assembly GCA_028023455.1 of Epiperipatus broadwayi. Classification (NCBI taxonomy): domain Eukaryota; kingdom Metazoa; phylum Onychophora; class Udeonychophora; order Euonychophora; family Peripatidae; genus Epiperipatus; species Epiperipatus broadwayi. Next base: position 438,606 of record JAQFVV010012836.1, read on the forward strand.
AGACCCTACGAATGACCACCTTGAAATTACACGTAGTATACCTCTTTCCACACGGCCGACATAGGTCACGGAGAAGCAATGAGACTCTGATAATTAAAAGAAAGGTTCTTAATTGACTAAAATATCACTAAATTTAATTTAACTTAATGCATAGTTTTCACATATATAGACTATAAATAGTAATTAGAATTGGATTGAATTAGATCAATAACGAAACAGAGAACGAAATACATTAAATTAATTATATATTTATTTACAAATGGCATGAAATTGATCAGTTTTACACATTTCATCGTCGAATGTACAAACATTGGGTGGATAAGAGAACACATTCTCTTTTTATATACAATTATAAATAGCTTTATATAAATAATTTTTATACAATTCAAAATAGCTTTAGATAAATACTTTCATTTAATTTTCATAAATGGGTTTGACATGTGCCCATCTTATGAGTTGCTTTTCAATTAATACATAATTAATCACTACGTTATGTCTATAAATCTCGATAAGCCAAATCCTATTACATTTGTGGCTGGTATATAAATAATTATATTAAACTTTGATCATGAATTTATTTACTAAAATACCCAATATAATTTAATAACGAGCGCATAAACCAGCTCAAGTAATGATCGATCGAACATGGCTTTCGAGAGAAAATTTTCAGAATGCTGAAAGCGTTATATAAAGGTGGGAGAGTTGGCTGAAATAAGATTTTACCAATGCGCTATGGCACAGGTAAACAATAATAGGAAAAGTCGCTCTGCGGATGGATGAAATAACTTCAGGGTTCTTGCGACAAACGCCGGTACCCTGTAACCGATCGCAATGCTGCGTGAAAAGGAACATTGTGTTCAGGAATGGCGGGGGTCTTACGTGCTAACCTGGCCTTGGCTCAGGCTTCGCTACTGCTCTACCCTATAAGAGAAGATGTGCTGGCAACGCCGTGGCTCCATCTTAAGATACGTATATTACGTATAGCAGCAAAACGAGAATATTTTTATAAAATAATATCACATCCGCCAAGCAAAGAATAGTATATTTCATACTATGAAATACGAGTTAATAGCATATTAGCTCTATCAAATTGGGACCAACTCTTGCGTAGCCTGATAATAAATGTCTATGCTACTAAAGGGAATATTATTACATCTGTACTTTGACATGTTCGATCTATTAAGTTACTTATAGATAATAAATATTTAAGGAGGAAAAGTATATTTCTATGGACTTAAGAATTTAAATGTCAAATATACTTATATGATCAAGGCTAAATTTAATTCTAAATAAACTTATCAAGTTAAGTTTTTTTTTAAATGGTTGATTATAAAAGAGCCACATTTCACATATTAAATCATTTAAATAATAAAAAAAATAGGATTTCGAAACAGCGCAGAAAGTTGATGCTATAAATAAATTACGCGAAGATTTTCAAATAATATCTTCTTAAAACATACATGAAATTAAGTGCTCACTGTTTCGAAATATTGGCATATAAAATATAATAAGCATTTAAAATAAAATAAGCAAAGAAATATAGACACAACCGCAGTGATATAACTTTAAATTAGACACTTATAATGTACTTTAAATGAAAGGAAAATATAAATTACTCAGATTATTTAAACTTTAACAACATGAAATTTCGGATAGCAATTGACATATTTAAAATATTAATTAAATGGATTTAAGTTTTGGTTACATTTAGCTTTATCATTATTTTAAAAGAAAGTTAGCTAACTTAAGATAGATATTATTACATTTAGAATTACACAGAATTACACAGAGCTCTGCGGTTTGAAAAATAAAACGGTACCGGTATGATTTATCTGCAAGTTCTTGGCTGTTGGTTTGGTTTAGTTTGACTGGGCGGCATCATCTTTCCCATTATGTTAGGCTCGTCTCTTCTATCGGCATGATGGTGGTTTAGGCATTTCGACGAGAGAAACCCCGTTCTCCCGCGGAGTAACAGCAACAAGATGCCCGCTTTTAGCCGGACATGTTCAAATTAACAATTGTGAATACTGGCTACAACTCTCACTAACAATATGGCTGTCTATCTCTTGTTAAAAATACAGAGTATTTATATGTTTTCCTTATCGGAATCTCCCGCCTCAAGACTCACTAAACTCAGGAATTTAATTAAGTGTTTTTCAATTTATAATTCAGATCTTAGATAACTTATGTTAGAAACATTCCATAAGCTATTATTATAATTAAGATTTTTCGTTGCAAACAATTGTCCAATTTAGATTTTAAAATAACTTAAATCTTATCTAAGGAGATTTTAATTAGTAAATTTTTAACTAGTTTTACTTTTTACGAATTCCAGGTGTGGTCGTTAATGACACTTGTTTACAACCAAAAATCTTTTAATTACTTGACCAGCTTTTATTTTTAATCTTACATAGAAACTCTTTCTATTTAAAAACAACCTTTTAACATTTTTTTAAAACGAAAACATTTTTAACATATTTATTAAAAATAATTTACAAATATATTTTGATATAGCTTTTAAATATATTTTCGAGAAACTTTTCTCTGAAATATATTTAAAACAAGAAATCTTTTAACAATTTTTAAAGAAACATTTACTAGTATTTTTAGATAACGGCTTTTACATATTTTAAATCATATCTTTCTTCTATATAGCACAGATTATATATCCACATACGAAATTACAATATTAAACAACAAAATTAATAATTTACTCTTAACTTAAATAATATAATAACCATTTTTAGAAATCTTAAATAACTTTAGTACGCTATAATTTTACTAATCCTATCTAATTATAGCGTTGGTTCGCACGTAAATATATAATACTGTTTTATACAGACATGAACAAATTTTAAATTTATTAACATTTAAATAGGTTCGAACTTAGCACAGATGAGAGTGTCATTAGGTTTGATGGTGAAACGGAAAGGGATTGGAGATTTCCGTTTCAGTATGCTATAAAATGAATAAAAAGTTATCTGCAAAGTATGCTATAAAATGAAAAAAAAGTTATCTACAATGAAATGAATAAAAACGTAGTAAATTCTAAGTTATGCATGTAAAAAATAATTACTACATTATTGGAATATCATGAGGGTAAGGGTGAGCTAAATTATGCATTATTACATAGGAAACCATAATAGCAAAGTATGCTATCAAATGAATAAAAAGTTATCTATAATGAAACAAATAAAAATGTAGTAAATTCTAAGTTATGCATGTAAAAAATAATTACTACATTATTGGAATATCATGAGGGTAAGGGTGAGCTAAATTATGCATTATTACATAGGAAACCATAATAGCAAAGTATGCTATCAAATGAATAAAAAGTTATCTACAATGAAACGAATAAAAATGTAGTAAATTCTAAGTTATGCAATGTAAAAAATAATTACTACATTATTGGAATATCATGAGGGTAAGGGTGAGCTAAATTATGCATTATTACATAGGAAACCATAATAGCAAAGTATGCTATCAAATGAATAAAAAGTTATCTATAATGAAACAAATAAAAATGTAGTAAATTCTAAGTTATGCATGTAAAAAATAATTACTACATTATTGGAATATCATAAGGGTAAGGGTGAGCTAAATTATGCATTATTACATAGGAAACCATAATAGCAAAGTATGCTATCAAATGAATAAAAAGTTATCTACAATGAAACGAATAAAAATGTAGTAAATTCTAAGTTATGCAATGTAAAAAATAATTACTACATTATTGGAATATCATGAGGGTAAAGGTGAGCTAAATTATGCATTATTACATAGGAAACCATAATAGCAAAGTATGCTATCAAATGAATAAAAAGTTATCTATAATGAAACGAATAAAAATGTAGTAAATTCTAAGTTATGCATGTAAAAAATAATTACTACATTATTGGAATATCATGAGGGTAAGGGTGAGCTAAATTATGCATTATTACATAGCAAACCATAATAGCAAAGTATGCTATAAAATGAATAAAAACTTATCTGCAAAGTATGCTATAAAATGAATAAAAACTTATCTACAATGAAATGTATAAAAACAGTAAATAAAATAAAATAAATAACCCAAAGGAATTACAAGCAATTATTATATATCAGTGGGAGATGATGAATGTTGAATACTTACGGATAATGGGGAATACGAAACCTCAAAATCAAACACATCAACAGAAAAGTTCGTTAGAATCATAATTACGTTTAGCGGCGAAAATAATTGTTTTCTCCGTATATTTTTTTTATCCGTTGATAAAATCTAGAAAGATAAAAAAAATTTACAAAATTTTAATAATGTACTTTACAAAAATTGCTATAAAAAATCTAATTTTCATCGCACAGAAAAAAATTTTAGACGTACAAAAAGATAGAAAAATGGCGGAGAGAAAGAAAAAAAAGCGTAACTGTGACGTATACGGTTTGCACGCTATTGCGGTCGAAATTGCAAACTTTTTTTAATGCGGAAAAAAGCGGTTTTCGGTCTCAAGGGGTTAACATAAATCCTGAGGAAGTCTGGTTCACCTTCACAGGCATCCTCCAAACCATAATCATACAGCACACCAAAAAACATAAAGGGTCAACAACCCTTATGAATGAGCTTGATTTGCTTCACCATAGGATTAAAAATTTCTCAAGTGATGGTACTATAGACAACCTCCTATTACTTAAAACACAGTACAAGCAGAAACAAGCTGCGATTGCTGAAATAATAGCAACAAAGAATGCTAGGTTATACTTACCTGGCCAATACTGCTGGACACATGGCTATCTCAGATGGGCTCTGGGGGCAAGGAAGAAACAAAAAACTCCTTTGTCCCTCCTCATCGGCGGTAGCCATACCTCCGGCAACCAAATTCTCATTCAAATAGAGTCATATTTCAAAAACCGCCTATCAAACTCTGTTACCTACCCCACAAATCAGTGGCATGAGACATCACAAAACAATGAACATGGAATAACAATATCAAACATCAAAAACCGCTTGGCCGCCCTATCGTCCAATGTCCATCCAGGACTACACGGCATTCCAAAGTTCATACTTACACACCTTGAGAATTTCACAGCTCCCATAGTATTAAAACTAATTAACCATCTTGCAAACAGCAAAAAAATCATCCCCAAACTTTATCCCATAGCGATGGTCCCCTTTCTTAAGAAAAACTGGGACGCATCTGCTCTATCTAGCATAAGACCAATCTTCATGATCCCAATCTTGTTAAAGGTCATTGAAGGTGTGATCAAGGAGAAAATACAAGATGTTATTCTGGACAACATATCCCAGTTGCAATTTGCAAAGAAGGGCTCATCCACACTCTCTGCAATCGGGGAGGTAAAAATTCTCTGTGATCATATCAGATCCAAGAATCTATACAAACCCATTGCCATTCAGCTAGACATCTCTGAAGCATTTGATTCAGTAGATGTCAACATCCTGCTCAATTGCCTCTCAGCACTAGACATTCCTACTCAAATCATTCAGATATTGGACAATCTACTAAACAACAGATTGGTCCACATTTCCCTGAATGGTTTCTTTACAGATGGTTTTATTCCTTCAAAATCCATACCCCAAGGATCTCCACTTAGCGGTCTCCTATTTATACTCTACTTAAACCCCCTTCTTAAACAGATTGAGGCAGAACTTCCAGGAATCTATATACCCCAGCTGAAGAAACACTGTAAAGCATTTTCATACATAGATGATGTCCTTGTCACCTTACCCTCCCAAAAATATCTAAAACCTCTCATACAAATAATCAAAAAATTTTCCGAATCCTCCAAACTTTCCTTCAACTTCAACAAGTCATCGGCCTGGAAAATCAACACCAGCAAGAAGATATCATCGCCTTTCTCAGCAGACCCCCAAAACTTTTTGGGGTTTCCCACATACAAGTCACCGCAAGCCATGTCGATACAAATACAGAATTCCATCATTGAAGCCGCCACCAACACAGTTAAAAACCTTGCCAAGGTTTATTTATCACTGCAAGGGAAAATCTCTCTCCTCAATATCAAGGTAATGGCAAAGATTAGCTACTATCTACCCATAATTAACATGATAAAGACTTTCAATACAAAAATCAACCGAATCTGTGCACGGCTGTTGTGGAATGGTAAAACAGCGGCCATAGGAATTGAACACATGCAGTGACATAGTAAAAATAATGGTATGTCATTGCATGCAACATTTTCTATATACTACCAAAAGTGCCACTCTCTGATCCACATCCTACAAAAGAAATTTCCCCAGATTGTAGCGGAACAACCAGTCATTCCATCAGACAGACCTCCACCTTCAAAGATAAGCTGGCTAAATCAGATACTTGACTACCTTTTCGCTCACAATGGCCACTCTACCCTAGTATTCAGACAAAAAATCTCCATTTGGGATGCTCATGGCCTGCTATTTTCCACACAAAACTCTACCATTCCTTACCTCGGTGGTAACAATCACGTGGTCACCAGGTTTTTCAAGCATCTCAAGCTGGAGCCATGGTTCCTGGACTTTCTCGTAAAAATCAACCTGAATTCACTCCAGACAAACTGGTTCCTGCACTACAGGAGATTCCTCAAGAATATAGATCCCATGTGTCACAACTGCCATAGAACCTGTGAAACCTTTGATCATATGATAAATGATTGCCCAGCATATGACAAAATCAGAACTTTCATTACTTACCACTGCCACATTTCCCTGAACAAAATCTTAAATATTAAATGCTGCTTCCTGTCCAGGGATTATGTCACCACAAGACTCTCAACCTTTCTCACTTATGCCATCTGGATGGCCAGATGTCGCAACAAATTTACCTTTCCTCATATGGTTTTTCAATAAAATTATTTATAAATAAATTCTTTTATTAAAATTCATTTTAATAAATGATATAAATTTTATTTATCTTTGTTTGTTTATTTAACCCAAGAAAGATACTTTTATATATCTTACCCATGCTCACACATTTATGTAGTCAAAAATAAAATACCATTTAAATTTTTTTTAACAACTCACTACATATTTACTTCATCAACCATGTATACTAGGTGACTAATAATATATAATAAATAAACTCAAATATTTTCTGTACATCTAATAATAATAATAAATAGCCACCAAAAGTGAGTATGGCCATTAAAAAAAAAAAAAAAAGGAGAAAGTGAAAAGAAAAAAAACTATTCTAAAAATGACTTTCGCAGTTACCATAGTCTACATACAAAACATGCTGGCACAATTTTCTTTTTATTTGCTAAATTACAATATTTCCTCAACAGAAAACTTTCTGAAATACTTCAATGCCATTGCCAATTGTATCTCTCTAAGATATTCTATTCTCTGCCATATTTTCCCAGAACAAACAATTGACAATGTACTTCTTCAAAATGTCATTGAAATAATCTTTGTAATGCAGACAGGACCCATCTCTTCTATGAAATCTATGTTCAAGTTTGCCATGAAACACTTTTTGGAAGTATTTCAATGTTCCTTCTTTTTATATATCTAATCCAATGAGGAGTGATTTTACAGTAGTGGATTCAATAGTATCACATCTTGCAAGCTAAAAAACATATTTATTGTTTTATGATCTTGCCATTGTATTTTAAAATTTTACAGAGTATCCTTAAATGAAACTTTTTTAATGCCTTTATATTTTGATAATAGGATGTTGAAGTTTCATACCCATACAATAAATTTAGGTAAAATAACAGCTTTATATAGTTGTTATTTCCTTATGATGAAATACTGTCTTCTAGCTTGTTAAAAGTAGCACTTTCGAATCTGCATTGGAGTTTAATATCTATGACTATATTTCTACATATAAAACTATCAAAATATTTAAAGTGGTTTACATTCTCAAGTTGATAGCCATCCAATATGACAATTGCTGAGGATTTTTTTTTTCCCATTACTGACTAATAATTAATAAAACGAGATCTTTATAAGTTGCACTTAAAACATTAAGAACATTCTGTAAATCATCTTTTTATAAGTTGCACTTAAAACATTAAGAACATTCTGTAAATCATCTTTTGAACTCGTAAAAGTAGCACAATCATTAGCATACTGTAAGTCTACAATTCAAAATGAAGTTCTTCTTTTTAACCAATTTAAATTAAAAATTTCATCATCAAAACTGTATCATATCTTGATCCCTGTCTGATTTTAAGTTACTATAAATAATTCCAAAGACCAGTCATAAAAATTGAAAACAAAGTTGAAGCATGTATACATGTTTGTTTAACACATTTTATTTTAAATATCTGATTTTCCACATGCAGTAATAACATTAATTCTCAGTCCATCATGTAGAAGCTGTATAATATGGATAAATTTTGGTCAACCAATTTCAAACAATGCCACAGGCCTATCCTATTAATTAAATCAAATGCTTTGACCAAATCAATAAAAGCTATATATAAATCATTCTCCTGAAGGTTTGTGATGAAAGTATTTCAGTCATCTATTATAAGTATTGAATATCTTTAGTAAAGATTAACTTTATTTAAAAATTCCACATTCATTCATTTTGTCTGTAGGATGGCTCACTTGGTTAGAGCATTATCTTAAAATTCAATATTCAAGAATTCTAAGAGTCTACGTTCGATTCCCATGCTAGTACTGTCACTGGTCAGGTTAGCAGCATTTGAAGAAGCGGGGAGAATACCTCTCAAAATGTTATGTATATACTAACCTATGTGCTATTATTAACAGTTGAATGTACAATATTTGGAATAATTAAATAAAGACATTCAATACTTATATTAGATGATGGAAATAATCCAATACATAAATCATTTCTTTGTTTCCAATATTTTTCATTTATTTGCCTAGCAACTACCATTCATCTATAACTGGAAACAATCTATTCAACAAAAGAAAGTATTTCTACTATAGTGGATGGTAATGATATTTCATGATAATTATTGCAATTTTGTTCTATTCCCATTGTTTTTAAAAAAGTGAAACAAAGCATTTTTGAGATTGCATGGCACAATTTCATGGGTCTAGATATTCCTAAAAAATTACAAAATTTTTCAAGCTAACATATCACTCCTATATTTTAAAATGTCTCTAGATTATTTCATCAGGACCTGCAGCTGGACATCTTTGTCCAAATGCAAATGAGTAGATAAAATGGATATATCATTGCCATTATATCATTATTAAAAAGTTGATCAAAATTTTCTTTCCATCTGTTCAAAATATCATTATCATCATATATGAGATGGCCATTGATAGATTAAATAGGATTGTGATACTGTTCTCAGGTTATATGTTAATGCATCAAAAAGATTTAGAATGACCATAATCAGCGAATGTCGGTTTTTCTTTGCAGTTTTAATCCATCAATAATTTTTAAGCCTTCTTGTTAGTCATTGAACTTGGTTTAAGATTTTTATTTTAGTATGAAATTCAACATTTAATCTATTATTTTTGCCAAGCTGAGAAAATCATATTTCTTTTTAATTAAATCACTAATAATATGATTGGCAGAAAACTAGTCTTCATAAACACATTGTTATCTCTACAAAGAAACATAGCTGCCTAACCCTTAAAACAATGGCATTTATTAAATTATATTATTATTAGAAATCAGAATAGAAGAGAAAATTCACATTAGAAGAATGCTTATAAAGATTAAAAAATTGGTATTATTTCTGTTGTGTTTTGCTGAATTGCAGGTTTCAGACTCAACCCAACAATAATAATAAAAATACGAATATATAATAAATAGATATAATGTGATGTACAATCTTGTCAATGAGCTGGTCATGCCGAATGACTGGACTCACTTCCAGCTGTATATTTAGCTTGCCTTGCGAGTTCTAGTCTAAAACTCTTCCAGTTGTACTGGACAGCTTGCCTCAAGTTGTTAAATGACTCTTTCAGCTATAAGACAACTTGCCTCGAGTCTGCCGAAGACGTAGTAGCTTCCAGTCCTATCTGGACTTGCCTCACTGTGTAGACATACCAGTAATAAATATAGGAAAAACATCTTCGCTGTAAAAAGTGCTTTCAATGGAGAGCACATTCAATTGTTCAGGTAAACAGATGTTCTCTCTGCCTTGCCTCCAAAAAGACTGACTATTTATTGCCATTATCCCCTTCCTTACTGGCAGCACTTGGATTCAGAGTGCCTAACCAATGGCAGGATTTTATACATGTTTCACATTGGCCACACTTGTTATTACGCTTAGGCCATGTTGACACATTGGTTAGCAGCAATGAGTGCTCGATCTGATCAGATAAGGAAGCTGGACTAGTCAACTTTTGAAAGCAAGGTCAGATATGACATGCCTCCCTCTGGCTAAAATTAGCCCTGGAGAACATGGTCAAGATGGGCTAGATGATGAGTTGTCAACTTTGTTCATTCGTCAGGCTCATTGTTGTTCTTGTCTTCATCTAGCTTGTGTTATGGTCTTTGTTCCTGGTTGTTTACTGCTGTCTTCAGTTTGGTGTTCATCATTTTCACTTGATGTACTTGTCCCAGATTTGCTGTTGTTTTTGATTTGTGTGATTCAGTCTGTTGGTTTAGGTGGCGATGATGTTGATAACCATCTGCTGTTTGAACTACTACAGTGTAGAGTCCTTTTAGTTGTGTAACCACTGCTGGTATCCATTTTTTTGATCCTTAGTACATCCTATATAGCACCCAAGTGCCTATTTGCATTTTCATATTGCTAATGTCTTTTTCTACATATTTGGACTTGGGTTTCAGGGCTGATAGGTTAGTTCGCATAGGTCTGTTGAATAGCAGTTCTGCTGGAGTCTTTCCTGTTGCTGTACTTAGTATGGAGTCATGATAGTAGTGTTCTGGCAATCCTGGTGTCCCAGCTTCCTGTATCCAGCTTTTTTGCTTCTTGAACTAATCTCTCTGCCTGGCCATTGCTTTCTGGATGGAATGGTGGGCTGAACACTAACTCAATGTTAACAATAATAAAAATATGAACACTCACTATTTAATATGTATAATTTATTAATCACAAATATACATACATAGTATACAATCAAGATATAATGTGACATATAATCGTCAATGAGCTGGTTATGCTGAATGACTGGACTCACTTCCAACTATATATTTAGCTTGCCCTGTGAGTTTTAGTATAAAACTCCTCTAGCTGTACTGGATAGCTTAAAAAATGACTTTTCCTGCTGTAAGACAGTTTACATCGAGTCTGCCAAAGTTGTCACAGCTTCCAATCCTATCTGGACTTGCCTCACTGCATAGACTTACTGGTAGTAAATATACTAGCAACACCTTTGCTATAGGAAGGAGTTTCAATGGAGAGCACAGTCAATCATTCGGGTAGATAGACATTCTCTCTACCTTGCCTCCAAAAAGATTGACTATTGCCAGATCCCCTTCCTTCCTTGGATTCAGTCTAACCACACATTGGCCATACTTTATTACCCTTAGGCCACATTGGTTAGCAGCAATGAGTGCTCAATCCGATCATATAAGGAATAGTCCACTTCTGAAGGCACAGTCAGATATGATAGTTCCATTCATAAATTTCCAGGAAAATTGATGTTCACCCTTTGGAAGAATTGTATTTACTAAATTTTAATAGCTGTTAATATACATCTAGCAGGTCGCTTATTGATAATATTATTAAGATTCATATTCTCTGAGGAATAGAGTATCAATTTTAATATTTTCCAATTAAAATAAATTCCACTGTAGGATAAAGTGGGTTTTATTATCTAACCCAGTATCAAATTCAATTACTAGCAATGAGAGAACAGGTATTTAACTGAACATAAAAGTCAATTTTATATAGAAAAACCTTATTAGGTGGGGTGTGTGACCTAAATTTGTGATATATTTACCTATTTTTAATTTAATAACATTACTTAAATAAGTAGTTATGTTACGATTTGTCGTTTTTTAAATAAATTAGCGTAGACAAAAATTTCATCCACACTAAATAAAATTAAATATGGTGGAATACAATTAATTTTTTGTTTCCAAAATTCGGGTATTTGTTTTTAAAACCTCTACAAAAATCAAAAAAGATAAATCGGTCTTTCATTTCGGATCAAAAACAATTAAGAACAATTTAAAAAAAATTACTTTTTAAAGTGACGAAATAGCAAAAACTTAAAATTCCCTATAACGAAAGGAAGTAGTCATTTCTTTTGAAAACATTAAGTTTATTAAAAGCTATTAAATTTTCAGCTAATAAAGAATATTTACGTCTAATTCAGATTATAAGACAAATAATTAAAATAGAAATAATTCAATCTTTTTTTTTGAAAAAAAAAAAACTACAAACACGAGTGCCCACAAAGACAAAAGCGTAAATAAAACTGTCGTAAAATATATTATGAGATCGTTATTTAAAACGAAAAAACAATAATGTAACTGTATTCAAAAATAATTAATTTTGTATTAATTTTCTATTTACAGTATTAGAAAAATTATTTTAAATTATATTTGGATTTTTTCGGAATTATCTTTAATTTTTAATTACGACATGACGTTTTTCTGGCATTAGATGTTGTATAATCCTCGTCTGCTCTTAGTTACATTTCCTTTCTTTGTATATATGTGTCATTCTCATATTTTATATAAAATGTACATACAATTATTTTGATCTAGCACTGAAAAAGTAAACAATGGAACACTACAATATACATTGTTCTTGGATTGTAAATGGCAATAAAAATATAAAAAATACCATTGTCTTTAATGATTGTATTGATTTAAGGTAAGATGAATTTTCTGATTCGAGATATTTTATAAAATCAGGTAATTGTAATTTGTCAAATATATATATTTGTGCATGTTCTCAACATTATTTTCTTTTTTAAAAAAGAATAATATCCGAAATTATTTAAGTCGTAACATTATTCAAAAAGAATTTATTTTTATTAAATATTAAAATAAATGAATTAAGGTGAGTATAATTTTTAAACATCGTTAAACTTGTTGCATACAGTTAACAGCATTTTTATTTATTCATTATGATAAATAATATTCATTTAAGAATTAGAATATTTCTGTAAATTCTATCCAATTGAGTTAGTTTAATCTCAGCTTATCTGTTGCAATAAATATTTTTTGTTTTGAATTTGGAAAAAGTCGTAACGTCATTTGTTGAAGATTAATATTTTAACATATCTATTCATTCAGTATGACTTTTAAAAAAGATATTTAGTATTATTTAGTCTATACATATTAAATTTTTGTTATATTGTTATTAAATTCGAGATCCAATTGAATGGAAGGAAGCACAAGGGATGATTTTGATATCGAAAATTACTCGTTCCACGATTGCTAGTTCTTTGCACTACCCTTTTTAAAATCAACAATAAAAGATCTTGTAAGTGTATAAGAAAATAAAATTCATAGGGTAAACTCCCCCGAGCTGACACTAATTTAGAAAAAAAATCGGTTTTAGAAAACTGCTTACAAAGTTATATAAGGTGACTAATGAAAGAAAGCTGCAACAAACCATTACCAGAAGATTATCAGCTGGTCATTTCTTCTGTTTTATTCCTATACAAACTGAACAGATATTTTGTAATCAATTAACAAATGGAATTGCAGAAGAAATCAAGTTTCTTTTATTACTGTAGTAGTATTCTGTTGTTTTCTTACAAAATGTATTCTACAAATCTCAGGAAGAGCTTGTCTGTTTCATATAACAAAACTCTCCATATAGTAGTGCCATCTTGTACTAACAAGAGCAATCAATGGATGCCAGAAGGCTTGTGCATAAAATCCCTATCTAGTGCCTACTCATCCAATATCCCCAGACTAGTTTCTGGCTTGTGGCCTTCATCAGTGAGGAGCCTTGGATCTGAGAGCACTGCACTTAGATCTTAGGATCTAATGCAACCCTCCAGCACCCACCTTTTAACTCTGTTTAACTACAAAACTATGAGAATGAAATTGAAAACACTATTAATATTTTCAACCCAAGCTCAATAGCTTATATAGTCATATGGGTCTGAACTCAATTCAGTACCCATACATTTTGGTGTCTTTGGCTCTTTAACAACCATAGCCACCACTATCCTATTAGGCAGGATTGGTGTTAAACCACTAAACATCACATGATCACTATCTCATACTAGCACACAAACTAGTCTGGGGATATTGGATGAGTAGGCACTAGATAGGGATTTTATGCACAAGCCTTCTGGCATCCATTGATTGCTCTTGTTAGCACAAGATGGCACTACTATATGGAGAGTTTTGCTGTATTTTGAATTGTTTAATAACAATTATTGTGCTAGTATGAGATAGTGATCATGTGATGTTTAGTGGTTCTGTTTCATATACTTGGTGAAGAAGTAGTGGTTTCATTGTGAAGATATGTACACTATAAATAAAAAAGATATTAGCATCCATCTTTTAAAAAATTGTCATCTATAACTTCCTTTACATTTATTAGAATGTAAATTAACCAGTGAAATTCAATTTTATGCTAATTTGTTTAACAATAAACAAAACTTTAAAATGAGAGATTAACTAACTTTAATTGTATAATGTTACGACTATGATCAGGTTAGAATTGAAAGCGCTTCGCTGAATAAAATAAATATTTGTAAGATCGAAAAACCTGTTCTGTTGTTAAATGTCTAAGTTATTATATATTTAAATAAATTAAAATGAACTTGAGAGTGGGTTCAAATCCCCTTAATTATAATAGGAGTTATACTTTTTTTTTTTTAGTGAGCATAAATGGTTAGTCAAAAAAAAAGAAGGTAAAATGAAAATAAATGTTTAATTTCTCATTTGATAAAATGTTTGAAAAAAAAAATCTTATAATTCAGGCTAATGTATATAACTTTACATTAAATATTGAAGTATACTGCCTTTTAATTCTATACTGAAAAGCAAGGGATTTAGACATTTTTATTGTAAAACATTAAAAAATATTTTAGCTTATTCTTATCTATAGTTAAATTATTTTTGAGTGTCTAATGATTCAAAATTGGTTTAAAAATATAACATCATTATAAAAAATTATGTATATATCTACAGTGTGAAATCTTAATTGTAATAGTGAAATGAAAAGTAGAATGAACTCGAACAAAATGTATATTAGATTTACAGTAATAAAACTGTCTTACACAAATTAAAAACAAAGTCCAAGAATAAAATAGTGAAACAAATTTTTTATTTAGATGTTTGTTGAAGAGAAGATAATTAATTTAGTAATAGTAATCCTTTCTATATTACCCTCTACTCTAAAGTAATCTGGAAATTTAGTTCGCACTACCAACCTTTCTTCACTTTGGAAATCAAAATGTAAGCATGAGCAAAATCATTGGACTCTA
The DNA here is from genome assembly GCA_028023455.1 of Epiperipatus broadwayi. Classification (NCBI taxonomy): domain Eukaryota; kingdom Metazoa; phylum Onychophora; class Udeonychophora; order Euonychophora; family Peripatidae; genus Epiperipatus; species Epiperipatus broadwayi. Next base: position 453,898 of record JAQFVV010012836.1, read on the forward strand.
CATGGAAGCGTATTATATTTTTACTGTTTTCTGTCTGATTGACTTTCTATTAGACATTTTATTCGCTTTACCTTTATCAAATACCCATATAGTCTTATCATTATATGAATAACTAAAGTGATTTATGCAAGCTATTTTGCTAGAGTTCAAAATTTTACGATAACTGAAATATTTTCATTGTTACTTTGAATAGTAGTTATAAAGGATGGCCAGTTGATGAATATAGTACTTATCAGTCCAACAAAGATATTTATCATTCAACCTGAAAACAGCTGCATGATGTAATGAAATAAATGGCTTTTTTTAAAGATTAATTGATAATTATTTATGTATAGGCCAAATGCTAATAACTAAATTAAACATTTTCTTTTTCTGAAACCATTATATGGTAAAATAAATTTATTTATTTCTTATTCCTTAATATGGGTACCAAACTCTCCATACCTTAGTGCCACCATGTGCAAGCCTTCATAATCAATGGATGCCTATCTAGTGCCTACTCATCCAAACCTCCAGACTAGTTTTTAGCTTGTGGCTTCCATCAATGAGGAGCCTTGGATTTGAGAGCATTGCACTTATGGTATTTTCATGTTGGGCTTCTAGCTTTATAGTTAACCAAATGGGTAAAAGATGGATACTGGAGGGTTGCATTAGATTCTAAGATCTAGGTGCAGTGCTCTCAAATCCAAGGCTCCTCACGGATGAAAGGCACAAACTAGAAACTAGTCTAGGGATGTTGGATAAGTAGGCACTAGATAGGGATTTTATGTAAAAACCTTTCTGCATCCATTGATTAGGAAGGCTTGCACTTGGTGGCACTACTGTTTGGAGAGTTTGGTAAAAATCATAGAAAATTAAACAATTATAAACCGATAGCAGTAACATCAGTTTTATATAAAGTTTTTTCATATATGGTGGCTAGAAGGGTTGCAAAATGGATGGAAGAAAATAATATAGTGGGAGAAAGGTTTTCGATCGGATAGGCATATAGGAGATAATTTATTTGTAGTTACACAACATATGGATATGAGTAGGTATACAGGTAGACAGTTACATATGGTTTTTATAGATATAGAGAAGGCATCATCATCATCAACTATTATCAGTCCACTGCAGGATGAAGGTCTCTCCAAGTTTAATCCATCTTCTCCGATCTTTAGCTTCTCTTCTCCACATCACCCCTGAACACTTTTTTATTTCATCCATCCATCTCTCATGTGGTCTCTTTCTGGGTCTTTTACAATCTCTTGGAATCCAGTTTAAGATTTTATTGTCCATCTATTATCATTTCTTCTATCAATATGGCCAGCCCAACTCCGCTTCAGTCTTTTAATTTTTTCAATGAGGTCAGTAACACCAGTTTGTTCTCTTACCCATATATTGTGTTTTCAATCTCTTCTTGTTATTCCCAACATGCATCTCTCCATACTTCTTTAAGTAGTCTTCTATTAAGTGTCCAAGTCTCAGATCCATAAGTAAGAACTGGTAGAACACATTTATTAAAAACCTTCCTTTTCAAACACATAGGCATATTTCCTTTTAGTATCAAGTTATTTCTACCAAAAGCACTCCAACCAAGTTTAATTCTATGATTAATTTCATCCATTATATTTCCGTCTGTATTGATAATCTGACCAAGGTATTTGTAACTGTTAGCTTATTCTAACTCATCGTAATCAATCTTTACTTTCATACTTTGAGAAAATCCATTAAACATTACTTTAGTCTTTTTAACATTTATCTTTAGTCCTACTTTCACTTTCATCTGATAACTCCTGCAACATTTCCTGCAACTCTAAAGCATTATTTGCAAAAACAACTACATCATCTGCAAAATCTAAATGACTTAAATAATCTCCATTTACTTTCACTCCTTTAGATTCCCATTTTAATCCACAGAATACTTCTTGCAGCACTGCTGTAAAAAGTTTTGGAGATATAGAGTCACCCTGTCTTACACCCTTCTCAATGTTGACTTTCCCAGTAGCATTATGTAATCTAATTGTTGCTGTTGCATTTTTATAAATATTTTTTAAAATATGGCAATATCCTGGATCTATACCTTGATGATCCAATGCTTTAATCATTGAAGAAATGTTTATAGAATCAAATGCCTTTTCATAATCTACAAATCCAAATATAATGGCAACTCATATTCATTTGTCCTTTCTATAACTTCTCTCAATACCTGGATATGATCTACTGTACTAAAACCACTTTTAAATCCAGCTTGTTCTCTTGGTTGGTGTAAATCCAATGTTCTCTGTAGACAAGTTGTAATTATCTTGGTAAATTTTTTTATATAAAACTGATAAAAGGCTGATAGGTCTATAATTTCTAATGTCTTCTTTTATCACCTTTTTTAAATATTAATATTAATACTGCATTCTTCCAATCATCTGGTACATCTTTATCGTTTAGACATTTGGTATATAACTTTGCTAAAATTTATTATATTTCTTCACCTGCTTCTTTTAATATATCAATTATAATTTCATCATTACCTGGAGCCTTTCCTTTCTTCATACATTTAATTGCTTGTCTCACTTCTTCATTTAAAATTCTGGGCAATTCGGAAGATGTAATAGATATAGGAGGTACTTATTGTTTATTACTATATAATTCTTGATAAAAGTCTTCTACCCATTTCATGATGTCATCTCTCTTTTTAGTAATAATTCCATCTTTTTTCCTTATTGCAGATATAAATTTCCTACCAATACCAAAATGTTATTTTACACTCTTGAGACTTTTATTCTCTTCTACAGCTTTCCTTGCTAGTTCACAGTTATACTTTCTTATATTATTTTCAACTCTTTGCCACACCATTTTACAAAATTTGAGATATTCAGTCCTTTTTAATGCATCATTTTTATATATCTTCATATTCCTTCTTTTCTTCATAAATTCTCTAGTCTCAGTAGAAATTTTATTGGTCAATTGCTGCTTCTTTCTACCAGCCATCTTTGTTGCAGTTTTTAAAAGTGTATCAGTTATTTTCATATTAATTTCATTAGTAAGTTTAGTAAATTTGGGAATGGATGGAGCTTTAATAGATATTATTAAGTAATTATATGAAAATAATTATTATTCATATCAATTAGGGCATATAGAATCAGTTAAAGTTAAAAATGGGGTAGGACTAAGGCAAGGATGCCCTATGTCACCTATTTTGTTTTTGTTGTATTCGAGAGAAATGGAGAGAGTAATAGAAAGATTAGGAAGAGAGATAGAGATACCATCAATAAGTGGCAAGGAAGTATATACATTATCGGGTCTTTTATTTGCAGATGTCTTTTTGTGTACAGAAAGAAGGGAAGATATGGAAGTTATGCTGAGGATACGTGCAAGGGTGGGTAAAGAGATGAGAAAAATCAAAATAAGATGATTAATACTGGGGAAAGAGAAGACAAAGAATTTTTATTGGGAGATATAAAGTTAAAGATGGCGAATAGATATAACTATTTGGGAATCGTATTAAGTAATTAGAAAAACTGCTTGGATGAATGGGAGTAAAAATTGATAAATGAAGCAAAGAAAAGAAAGGGATTGATAAAGAAATTAACAGTGTTTTCATATAATAAATATGGTGTAGCTAGAATTGTATGGAAGGGAGTAGCAATAGCAGGGTTAACATATAGTAATGATGCATTATGTATTAGTAAAGAAGTATTAGATTACTTGAAAAAAATACCAAGAAAAGTAGGAAGACATGCATTAGATGCAGATATGTGGATAGCAAAGGAGGCAATTCAAGGAGAAATTGGACGGTCAAGTTTTTATATGAGGGATGCAAAAAGCAAAATGAAAATGTTCGGTAGATTACAGTTTATGGATAATAAAAGAATAGTCAAAATAGTATTTAATTGGGTTATGAATAAAGGACAGTTCAACAAGATAAGTAAGAAAGGTAATGCAGTATGCAGAAGATTTGGATAAAGAATTTATGTCAGTATACTTGTACAAAAGGTGGGATGATTGCATTAGAATTGTTGATTGTTATAATGGTAAGGAGTGGGATAGAAGAAGAGATGCATTAATAAAGAATAGGGAGTTGAACAGATGGAGAACTAGTATGGAGAGTAAAAAGTTTAAATATATATAGAAGTAAATGGAATATTGGGTTCAAGTTAATTTATGATAATAGTAAGGAAAGTAGTTTACTGTTTACGACTCGAACGGGATCTTTAGCAATGGGGGATTATACATGTAAATGGAAAAATGTGGATGATTTAGTCTGCAAGTTGCATAAAGAAGTCATAGAAAATATTAGGCATCTGTTAATTGAATGTAAATACCTGAAAGTAGAAAGGATACAAATAATAATGTTGTGGAAGAATAAATGTAAGGAAAGTGATTATACAGAAAATGGGTTTTTGATTTTTATGCTGGGTTTGAGAAAAGATAAGGGGATTTAGATATAAAAATCATGGAGTTGACAAAGATTATGTTGTGGAAATGGGATGGAGCGAGATATGGGAAAATTTAAGATGGGGAATGGAAAGGTAAAGTGGCTAACAGGTTTCTCTGGGCATAGTTGTTGAGAGATTCCTGACTCCGTATAAGGAGAAGTCACAGTACATCACATTACTCTTATTAACATGTGTAAGCATATGAAATGTTGATCATGTGATGTTCTTATTCCTTATTATTATATCATTCTTCCTATCCTTATTCTTTTATTTATTTTTTTTTTGCTGTCTTATTCAAAAAAAAAAAGAAGCTGCTTTGTTAATTTTCTTTTTCCCAAAATCATAAAATGTCTGTTTTTTTTAATTCCGTTTATCTTTAAGTTTCTCTCACTGTCCCATACAACTTATCCTAATCTTTCTACAATTGTTGGCCGAGAGGTATCGCAGCTGCCATGCAAGCAAGTAGTTGGTTGCAGCCGGTTGTGGGTTCGCGTCCCGGCCGATGCTATGACATATGGAAGAAAAAAAAAAATCCAATGCTTTCTCTCCCGTTGTATTGTAAATTATGCTTATAGTTCAAGTCCTTATTCCAATTTTATATTCTTTATCTGATATTTATAGCTTCTGCCCTTACATTAAATAACAATAAATTCTCTCTTTAGTGTTGTCATATATTCTTTTATATTTTTAAACTTTAGATCAATCGAATTATAAATAAATTAAAATACTAAACAATTTGTTTGTATACATTTTAATTACATATGAAATTGATTTCATTCTTTCATATTTTATGTATTTTTATTTTTAGCCATCTTATATATGTTGTTTTTCCATTCCTCATAATTATATACCTGTCGTACATTCTCTACACATATATTCCATTTTTTAAAATATAAATACAGTATTGAGAAATAAATTCTTCATCATCTAAGTTTGCATATTGTAAAGATTTTCTTATCCAATATATTTGTTGTCTCTTCACATAATTCAATCAAATATAATTTTTAGTATTTATGTTTTCATTCATAGATTGTAATTTCCAAACATTTTAAATTTTAATATCAATAGGAGTCTGATTATACTGTCATTTGGTTTTTTGAATTTTGTTAACACTTATTAAGGAAGTCAAGTTTTTAGTTATTTGGGTTTACTAAATTTAGATATTATTAAAATGAAAATCAGTAAATCTTATTATTAAAATTACTATCTACATTAAAAATATGTTATTTTGATTATCTTTGTGATGATAAATTTAAAACATTTTTATTTAATTATATACAGGAATTTGTATTATTATTTTGTATATATTCATATTTTTATTAATCAATAAACATAGTCATATAATTAAGTATTGCATGAAACGATTATAATTATTTATACTTTTTTTTAATACAGTAAAGTAGGTGATGAGTTTGTGAGCTTGGATACTTGTTTGCAACTGATAAAACCATCAGACTCATTTAGTGAATGCACTATTCAAGTATCATGTAGTGATGATGCTGATTTTGGTATAAGCCATTTGATAGTGCTTAGTGAAGCTCGTAATATGGAAGTTTATGGAAATCAAGATGAATATCTTTTGACAGTTAAAGGCAATCTTTTAGAAAAAGTAGATGATATGGTGGTTTATTTGAAGAAAGTAACCTTTAAAAAATCACGTAACATGTTTTCTTGTAAGGTAAGTAGCTTCATTTTTTGGAATTATATGTAACATTTGCAATTATTAATGATTTAAGTTAATTTTATTTGTAAATTATTAGTGAATTAACTTTTTTTTTGCATTTATTTCAATATTTTTTTTATTTTCTCATATTTCAACTAATCGGCAGTCATAAGGGCTTGCCAGTAGTGTCCAGTGCCTGTGCACAAAACATTAGTGCCCCTATACCTCCCCTCCCAATAAAAAAATCACTTTATAAAAACATTGTAGTGAGTAAAAATGAAATATGAAATATATTAATTATAAATTTATTGAACAAAAAACAGAAATTAAAAAAAAATGTATAAAAAACAATAAACATTCAAGAAGTGTACAAAAACAACAAAATAATTTGGGAAAAAGTTAAGTAATTTATGTTATTTGGTAAGAAAATCATTTGTGAATTATACCTTTTATAAAACAAAAATATTAAATTTTTTGTACAAAATTAAAGTAACTATATTGTAATGTCCACTATATAATTATCTTTCCTAGTCACACAACACTCTTTCACATACTGTAACTACCATAATATAAGAACAAGTAGGCCAGTTTTTAATTTATTTGAAAAGGCGCCAGGATTCTGTATCAGAATCCACTGGCCAAACCCCTTTCATTTTTTTAGTTACAATGAAATTATTTGGAATATCCAGAGGATTTCATTTTTCGTACAGCATTGGCAACTTATTTAATCGAATTATAATAATGGCTAAGTTGTGATGAAATTAGAATAATAATAATCAATAACTAAATAACAACGTAAGTCATATTTAAATTTAATAATACAAAACAAAATATTTAATATTATCAAGAGAAGAAAATATATAAAAATAAATAGGGATTAAAACTACTAATATTTTATTTTAATTGGTACGGCTCATGGCGACAGTTTATCACACTTAAGAGTCAAAGAAAAGTGATTACTAGTATTGGAATTAATAGAGTTACTTACTGGTAAGTTTATTTGTTTACGTACAGGATTTATAAAATTTACCATGCATGGATTTATCTTGGAAGGGATCCACTGTTCAATATTCTGGCGATCCGACAGTCTTCGTGGTTTCATATTTAGTAGGAAATGGTTTCACTCAGGTAGTTCGTGACATCAGGTCAAAAGCAACACTGGCAAAAGAACTTCTTCTACTCACACATCTTAATACAATTCAACATATTAGTAAGAGTAGTTTGGCACACTTTTCATAATTTCTCCACATTTATCTTTACTTTTTTTTGCAGGAACAAAGATCTAAGAACCATTACGCACTATGTGTTTTTCTTTTTATAGTCCTGATTTTTTTAGTCTCTCTGTGCAACTCCTGTTTACATCTGTTAATGTATATCAATTTTAAAGGAATTTAGCCCAGAAAGTCTTCTTTTTTTCTTCTTGTTCACTATCTTTAATTAGGGAAGGAATGCTGTGACTTATTTTTAGAAAAATACAAAGTAGTTTTCTCTTTTGTTTTATTATACTCTTTATATCTCTTCTCTCTTTTTGAATTCTTTTAGCATACACAAAAATATCTACACCCACATTGTTTAAACTAAATCGATCAGATATTTAAACAAATATATTTTTTATTATTATTAGGAATTTATTAATTTAATTTCTAAATTGCCAATGCTACTTGTACTCGGATAAAATACAGTACAATATTTTATTTTGTAAGAAAGTCACATATATGTTTAGAACAAATATGTCTTCGAACAAGATTCAAACGTCTCATCCTGTAAACAGTAAATTCACACAAGTTCAGGATTTTACTTATTTACACTAAACTATTTGTTAGAACTAGAATTATAATAAAATAATATCTTAAGGAATAATAACAAATAAGTGATTATTAATGTTGTGTATTTGCATATATATATATATATGTATGTATATATATATTAAATGGATACCAACAAAATGAGTAACACGCAGGAAATTAATAACAAACAAAATTTAATAACAACAAAATTTATAATAAGGATTATCAATAGTAACTAAAATGAATTTAGCACTAAACCTCACAACAAAATATTATTAACAGCAATATTGATGACTCAGCACAAAAACAAATAAAACTTTATATATATACTACTATTGAGTCAAATTGATTCCACAGACTATCGTCAAATCTGGCTGTGTACAAATTTCACAAATGTGTATACTCTTTAGAGCTCATTAGGCGTAAAAAAACAAAATAAAATCTGTATGATTTATTTTAGTCCCTAGTTGCTGTTGATATCTTCAGAGACATGATCTCTGGGATTGCTTTCCTCGGTGCACGAAATACCTCTTGCTTTCTGGACAGCTTCTCACTGGCTTCTTTCAGCCCTGTTCTAATACCAGTTGACTCAAAATACCCAGTATTAACAGTTCACAATTAAAATAGTTTGCAATTAACATGCAAATAATTCTGCTAAAGCAAAACTCTTCTGTCATACTTTTCTGTACACGCTATTTGGGAATTTCGGTTTTAATTCTTGGTCACTATATTATTTCCTTAGATACCAATCAGTCTGTTTTCTTCTGTTTAATTAGTCTTTTTTGACTTCAATTGTATTACACAAATAATTCTTATTAATAAATCTCTCAACATTTATCAAGAAGAATTTCTTATTTGTTTTACGCAACTAATTTCTATTGTTTATTTTAAGCAAATATTTCTTATCATGTATATTAAATTTATTTAACTTTCTTTCAATAATACGCTATATTTTACTCTCATTCGCCTTAACTTTATCTATTAGCCATCTATTAAATACATTTTTCTAAATATATTTTCTTTGCCATATCTCTTTTCTTTTTCTGGACTAATGAATATGTTGTTTACATCTATAATTATTTGGTTTAAATTTAAATATTAGTATGAAACATACCATCTCCCCCCACTCCAGAAAAAAACCTTGTTTAATTTGATTAGATGTAATTTTGTAATTTAATAGGTTTTCACTTTTCTTGAATTGGCCTGGGTGATTTCTCCTTCACTTTCAGTACATCTTTCACTTCTGTCTGTTCTTCTGTCCATGGATCTGACTTTTCATCTTCCATTGTTCTTCTATTGTGGGGTGGCTTTCTTGCATGTCAATCTTTGGGAGACACATTTTCCCTTCTGCTTTTATTTTAATAAGTTAAAAATCATAAGTGTTAGCTGTTTCTTGAGCTCTGGCATAATTTTCATGGTGTCTGTATTGCAATTCTTTTTCACCCTTAATTAATACAATATGATTAGACCATATCTTTTCTATTGTTCCTTTAATCCAGGTTTTTCTTAGCATGTCTCTAATCCAGACTGCTGTTCCTTGTTTTGATGTGGACCATTGTTTTTTGGGTGGATTAAAGACAAACTCGTTCTTAACCTTCTTCCCAGTAGAAGTTCGGCCGATGTGATTCTGCTTACTGTGCAAGGCATTGAATGTTACCACATCATTATTTTGTGTAACGTTTTGAATTGTTTTGCATATATATGGCTCAAATATATTGGCATTTGGTAATATTTTAAAAAAAGCTTTAAAAAAAAATAAAATTTAAAAATCTTTTAAAAGGCACAATTTAATCTTCTTTTTTAGTTTGTATAATTTATTTATTTTTAAATACATACAATGAAAATTATTTTTGTTTCAAATTATTTATTTAATTAAAAATAAAAGTTGAAATTGGAGGAAATAAAAAAGACATGCAGATTACTAATCCAGATAAACAAAGAGAAAGAAATTCCAAATGTAAAAGATTATGATCAGAAAAATAATCTTTCTAACTATAATTAAAGATGGTTGAAAAATTTATATAAAAAAGAAACTTTGTAGTTAAAAATACAAAATAAATGTTCAAGATTACTATTTTGTATTTTGATAAAAAACAAAAACAAAAAATAATATATGCGCAGAGGTTTTGTGTCTTTTCCTTAGCTAGCAGTTTCCTTTGGGTCCAGGATAGAGAAAATGTCCTATCCCAGACTACTCATATGCAGGACTATTACTACTATGCTGAAGTAAATCATCATACGGGAGAGGAACTAGAGCATTTTTTTTGTGGACACCTTTCGTCATATAGGCCATTTCAAGAAGCTTTTCAATCTAGCTTTAGGACAGACCGTGAACAGTTTAAAACCAATGACCATGAGCTCATTCATCTTAAATACATGTAAGCTACTCTAATCTGTACTTACCGGTAAGATTATTCATATCCTAATTTGTGACTAAAAATGTTTGCGAACTAACGTTAACTATAAGCTTATACTACCGATAGAGACATTTCCTGATTTATTATAGACATTTTATCCATGGATTGCTTTTTAAAGAGAGAATTAAAAGCAATTAACTGTTTTAATTGTTAACGTTAATATCTGTATTATAACGTTTTCCATTTTGCTAGGCCTCTTACACGCTAATATAAATTGCGCGTGAGTTGATCAAGCTAGGTCAAAAAAAAAAGAAAGTTGTATTTCTATTCTAAATACACAGCTATTTTTCCTGATCAACTTCAGCCTATTAATTGTTACGAATTGTGCTATTGACAAAATCAACTTTTAATTTTATTTACTATGGGCGCCAGAATTCCTAAGAATCCGCTGAAATATGTCGCCAGCACCTCTCGCAAGTTGTAAAACAAAAAAAAAATAAAAAGATTTTTATTATATTTTTTTTTTTAAGGGGCGGTAATTCTACCGTAATGAGAATTAATGATTTTTACAATTATTAGTCCTGGGCGTATTGAAACATATTGGCAAAGGTAACTTACGTTTAAATCTTATTACACTAAAAATAAATTTAATAATAAAAAATAATAACTATTATTAATAACGCACAAATGAGAATTGATATTAGAAATATTTTTAATTTTGACAAACTAAAATACTTCATGTTAAGTAGCTAATTAATACCTTGAGAGAACACATTTAATTCAAATGGGAAATATCCAGAAAATATAAATATCAGTTAAAATAAACAAAAAGTTCTTGGTTAAATAAGAGTCTCTCATATAGAAAAATTAAAGTCACTATCGGGATTCTTTTATACGTATATTTTTACGAGTAGTTTTAAATAGTTAACTTTGTCACAATCAGGATAATTATTCTTACCGGTAAGTTTCATGAATTCAGTAGTAGATAACTATGCATAGTTTTTTGGTTATAATGAGCTCGGCCTTTTGGTTATTGCTTGATCTTGTGGTCCATTTTCCCAGTCGGTCACGAAGGCTTTTCCTGGTGTACATCATTAGGTCCGATGTCTTCAGAAGCTCCGGTTCACTGCGACATGCCGAATTCCTTCAGTGAAGAGCGATCTTGGATATATTAATGTTATCCAAGACCAACTAGAGAAACAAAACGGACAAGACCCTCCTTCAACCGGATCCCTCCTTTTTATATCCAGTTTTCAGGACTTCTGCGCATGCTAGTACCATGCCTTTTTAATCTTATCCAGTCTTTATAAATTTTATGTAATAAAGTCTTTATTTTCTTCAAGTTTTCGGTCATCTTTAATTAATTTGAGTATTTCTACTTTCAGCTTATCTTTTTTTTCTTGCTTTTGGAATTCTTTTGTTCTCTCCAATTACTGTTATTACTAATCACATAAAAAAAAATAAGAAGAATAATTCAACCCTCATTGTACGTTTTTTTTTTAAAAAAAAATTACTCAACAAAATTTTAAATCCACTTTTATCTTTTAGTTTTTTTTTTACCCAATGCCAATATATTTGTAACTTATATAAATAAACGTTACAGTATTAAAGTGCATGTTCTTTCCAATTTTATTCAATGATTTATTGTTTAAATATTTTAATTTGTTATAATAAAATATTTACCTTTAATATAATGCTTTCATTTGCACATTCTTAATCTTAGTTATTTATTTTATTAGTAAGTTTTAAATGTATAAATTACCTTTGCCAATATGCTTGTTTTATAGTTAAGCCCCAGGAAAGATTCATATAAAAGCTTTAAAAATGACAAGAGAAGTAATTCCCCATCTTTCAGTTCTTTGCTTCATAAATGACGATGCAATGCGATGGATCAGTGAATTCTTGTAGAGAATTCTGGCACCCTGTTCTAAATAAATAAAAAACTGATTCCGCCAGCAATTCAAATCATAATAATTATTAGGCCAGTTAATCGGGAAATATAGCTATGTTCTTGAGATATCTAAATTTATATAGGAATGGAAGATTCTTCTTTTTCATAGCTTGATTAATTTGCACTTTCTAGTGTGTAAAATAAAGGCCTAAATCCAACCGTGAATGTTAAAATAGTCCATGAATGGTACAGTATTTTTTAAATTTCTGCCATTACTTTTTGTCAATGCCTTTTTGATTTGCTGTACTGCTTTCTCTGCCATACCATTTTATTGTGGCTGGTATGGGGGGAGGAATTGTACTAAATATGGTAAATTATCACTAAAATATTGCTTGTAGTGTGTAACCGGTGAAACTTGCCGCATTATCATACAGTGTAATCTCCGGCAATCTCTATTTCTTAAAACACTTGACTGTTTTTTCTGTGCTGGTATTTTTCACTTCATGGTATTCAGTCCACTTCGAAAAAGCACCACTATTACTAGAATTAATTTCCCTGCAATCGGGCCGGTGTTATCAATATGAAGTCTTTCCCACCGTCTAGTTGTTTTGGACTATGGTGTATAATTTTTTGCTGGCAGCACCATCTCCATTTATATTAAATTCGTTTAATTTTCTTTCAATAGCATGCTAATTAATTTTACTGTCATTCATCTTAACTTTATCTGTTAGCCATCTATTTAATATATTTTCTTTGCCTTATCTCTTTTCTTTTTGTGGCGTAATGAATATGTTAATTACTTCTATAGTTATTGGGTTTAAATTTAAATATTAGTATGAAACATAACCAATAAATAATTTGTTTAAGACAAAACTATAAAATATAAATAACATTTAAACAAAAATGTAATTTATTTTGATATAATTATTGAATTTTTTTTTTTTAAGTATTTTCTTTTCATCTGGAATCTTTGGCTTCTTTACTATCTTCATCAAGCTGTCTAAATCTAAAAGCATTAGTAAATAAATATAACATTAAATGCAATTATATCGTTAAAAATGTAATCAAATTATTTTCTTTTTTTTTTTAAATATTATTACTATCTTATAAAAAAATGTCATCTGTAGATTTAGTAAGGTGATATATTTTTTCACATACTTATGCTACTTTTAATGTATTCAGAAAAAAAATCTAAAGAACCCATCATCAGTAAGAGTCTATTCTTTGAGTTTTAATCCATTAATTATTTCTAAATCTTTTCATCTGTCATTGAACTTACGCCTTTGAATTCCTGTATTGTTTATAGAACTTCACATTCATTTTATTATTTTGACAGGCAGAGAAATCCAGATCCTCCCCCCTTTTAAACATGTCATTAATAATAAAACCATTGTCAGAGAAACAGTCAATATTTTTTCTCAATGAATCTAAGAACAGACTTATTTATTTGCATAATATATTCGTTAAAAAAAAAAAAATTTTTAAGCATGAAAATCCAATTGCTAATTTTAGCATTTAATAGCTATTGAAATTTAACTTAGAAAATTAGTAGCTCATAAAAAACAAGCATAAAATTTCTTACTAATATGTTTGGAATAGGGCCTAATTTTTATGCAGATATTTTAACTTTATAATATATTAATCTATGATTTATCCAGCATTCTGCATTAGCAAGTGCTCATTTAGTATTAATATCTTTTACTTTCTGATCTCTAACTAAACGTAATCCATTAAGATGCTATTATTTTGGATATGAATGCATGCAAGTTTCTCTCACAATTTTTCGTCTAGACAAACTCTTTGACAGTCAATCCTTGTGCTATGCAAAAATTCAAAAACAACAGATTATTAGAGTTCATAGAGCATAAACATTTCCATTAACTTAAACCTATAGTTTACTATTCATACCAACACATGCCATGAAATCTCCAAGAAAAAAAAATTCAATCTTTTAATGGTATAGATGCAAACACAATTCTGTCAGGAATTAAACTTTTTGTTCTGCATTTTTAAGATCTAAAATAGGGATGAATCTATTTTTAATATTAAGTTTTCATTGATATATCTAGAAATTTCAAAAATAGATTTATTTTTTAATCCACTCTTCCAAAAACAAAAAAACTTATAATGATCCATCTGATCAATTAAATTTCTTCAATTAGTAAGATGAATTTTACTAAGAGCTTATATCATTTTTAAACCATGATTGTTTTTTAGATACAAATGATGATGTAAGTTTAAAGCTTGAAGAGTCTCCATTAAACATAAGTATGCCTTTCCACATTCCTATATTTAAAAGAAAAATTTAAATTTATTATTATTACAACAATTTTTTTATTTTAGCACTAAGCTATTATTAATATTACAACTTTCTCTATTCCTTAAATTTGAAAAATATAGTATAAAAATTATTAATTACACTAACAGTAGAAAAGATAGAAAAATTAAAGAAGCTGTCAATTAAAAAGTATTAAACAAACTTTAAATAAAGATTTGGGTTTGAAAACATTATTTTTATAAAAAATACTCATAGAGTGAGGTAATATATATATATAAAAAACAATTTAAAAGTTGTTTCAGTTAAAAATTGTTAAGAGTTGGAAAGAAGAAAGATTATATAAAAAAGAATTATAAATTTTGAAAAAAGTGTAAATGTATAATTAATTAATTAATGCATGATTAAAACTATAATAGAATAATTAAAGTGATAAAAATAAATTATTAAAAGATTTTAAAATCAGATAAATGTAGAATAAATAATTTATGTATATTAAAAAATATAAAACAGTATGTCTAAGAAATCAAACAAAAATAAGAATAAATATTAATATTTATAAAATTATTAAAAATACATAAAGATATATAGTTACTAGGTTCATTAAAATATTTGTATTCTTTAAATTCCATAATACAGAGTATTGTATATAATGTGTTATGTAAATATATATCTATAAATATGTCTTAATTGTGGTGTATATCTTTGAATATTGTATCTCTGATGAACCATAGGCAGATATAAAAGAATACATTTTATTTGATTGCATTGTAAAATATGACTAATAAAGATGTAAATGGTATTATGGAGAAATATTCAAATAATAGTGAGACACCAAAAAAGGAAAAAAGAAGGGGGAAAATGAAATATATATATACACAAAAAATTCATTTGCATGAATTGTTAAATGTTATTTTTTATTAAGTATGATAGTTTGATTCTGTTATACATTTGTTCTGATCTATTTGAAAACTTTTAACAAATAAAGTTTTCAAAATGAGTGGTCAGCACAACTGCCTTATAAGCAGTTGTTCCCGGGTTTGCGGGTTTGCTTCCCAGCCGATGCTTTGGCACATGAAAAAAAAAAAAATGATTGTAATTAAATATTGTAGTATTAATATAAAAATTAAAACATTTGTATTATACTACAAATGGTAAAATTATACAATACATTCTAAGTTGCACCTTTGGTATTAGGTGTTAATTGAACAATAATTATTTCATTGATTTATTATCAAAAATAATCTTTCTTAACATACCAATATTCCAACTTAAAATTAAAATACATTAAAAAAACAACAACAAACATCATTAATATTATAATAGATCAAATAAAATATTTATTTATGATATATAATAAAAGAGATTTATAAAACTTGTCTATATGTCTTACTAAATTACAAAACTAGAATTACTGCAGTTTTATCAGATAATCTTTTCTAATTGATATTGACATATATATATATAATAACTATTGTTTTTAAATTATGATGAATTTTATAAGAAAGGTATTAATTTTATAAATTTATTATTTAAGTATAAAATCATTGATATATTGGATTACGTAAATTAACTTTAAATATTTTTATTATTTATATTATGTTTAATGAGTCAGTAATTTAAAGTAAAATTCAAGACTTGAAGTATTTTAATTTTATTAGAACTTTTTAAATTAATCTTGTATTGGCAGTGTACTTTTATTCATGAATATTTTAAATATTTTTATTTGTATATACATAGTAAATAATTTTATTTTAATATGTCATCATTATCATCATTTTCAATAATTATTGATTCACTATAGGATAAAAGCCTCTCCAAGTTTAATTTAGTTTCTCCTATTCATAGCTTCTCTTCTTGACATTGCACCAGCAAACTTACTATTTTCCATCCTTCCATATCACATTTAGTCTCTTTCTATGTCTTACAATCTCTTGGGTCCATTTATTACCATTTCTTCTTACAGCAATATGTCCAGCCCAGCTTCATTTCAGTCTCTTAATTCTTTTAAAGATGACACTTATAACTGTTTGTTCTCTAACCCATGTATTTTTTTTAAATTCCTTGTTACTCATAACATACATTTTTCCATACTTTGTTCTTCCTGTTAAGTGTCCAAGTTTCAGATTTGCAAATAAGAACTGATCAAATACATGTGTTAAAAACCTTCCTTTTCAAACACATAGGCATTTTTTTTTAATACTGTTATTTTTAACAAAAGCACTCCATCCAAGTTTAATTCTATGATTAATTTTATCCATTATATTCTAATCTGTATTAATAAGCTGTCCAAGTTATAATTCATGATTATCAGCCTTTATTCTAACATTATTTTAATCATTTTAGTATTTGTAATTTCATTTGATAATTTAATAGTTTTTGCAATGTTTTTTGAAACTCTGAAACTATTATTTGCAAAGTTTTGATGATTTAAATTATCTTCATTTAAACTTTTATTCCCTTGGGTTTTTATTTTAATTCATAAATTATTTCTTGTACTCCTTGCTAATCTATCTTCATCACATGGTTGACATTTTTATTTGCACTCCTGACTCTGTAATCTACCAAGTCCAGCAAGAACCATCTCACCATATCTTCTTGTGCTTAACTCAAGAAAATAAGGACAATTTCAAATGTATCAAATACCTAGATCTCCACATACAATGTCACCAAGCTGCTTTGAATTACAAATGGTTATCAAGCCAATTCATGTTGGGCGGCTTCATTCAGCCTGAGTCACATACTCCACGATTCTCATAAACTTGCCGAGCTTAAGGCCTTCTTGTATCATAACCAATATTTATGCAAGTATAAATCAAACAGGAAAGACAATGTCTGCATTTATCTTTCAGAACTGCATAGCATTGGATACAAGGACCATTGTTCCTGCAAACTGTCAGGAATTTTTATAGTAAAATACTACACCCTTTTCCTGTGCTTGATGCAAAACCTTGGATTTCCATTCCCTATACATCTCCCATACCCTGCCATATCATTAAAATTATTAACACTATGCATCAAATAGCTCTGCATTACACTCTCCCTCCATTGCCTTCTTAACAATTCTAAGGATGCCTTGTCTTCCGAACTTCGCTCCCAAATTTGTTTACAAAAATCAAATGCCATGATCTCCTCTACCCTGCTGTCTATTATGGTGAATCTCGGGCAAACTTATCCACATGCATAGCTCAACTTGTCTATCTATACAATAAAGCTGGTACAAACACAGAAACATGCTCTATATTTTTTGAAAATTTTTCTTCAATAGGCCATTTTTTTTATTCCCACTTTGATATTGTCTGGTAAAATGAAAGATTAAGGATGCATGGCATGTATCAAATGACAAGCACACTATTAATAGGAGAAATAGTGCATTCCCATCTTGAAGAAATGGCCTATTTGCAATACATAGTATTCATATGTAAAATTTATGTAAACTAACATATTATCTATATATACACTCATTCTGTCTTTACAGCCATATCTATGTCTGTATTATTCAATAGCTAGCTAAGCCTAGTTGTTTAAAATTACTTTTTATTAAAGCATTTCTCTGTACGTGCGTGCATATGCATTTATTTTAATCGAGATAAAGCTCTTTACTATCGTAAAAAGTTTTATAGATATGGAATTATCTTGTCATATATTGTTCTTACTTTTAATTTTCTTAGTGTGAGTATGTAATCTAATTACTGCTGATTCATTTTGATAAGTATTATTTAAACTATTATATCTTGGATCTTTATCTTGATAATCTACAATTTTAATTACTGTCGAAATGCTTGTAGAATCAAATTCTTAATAGCAACAACTCATATATATTGGTTCTTTCTATAACTTCTGTCATTTCATAGAGATGATCCACTATGCTTAATTTAATTTTAATTTTTTTGCTTTGTTAAATTTCAAAGTTTGCTATAGATGACTTAATGAAGAACAAGAATACAAAGTAATTCCCACAATTGTTACATATTCTGAATTTCTAAGTATTTTAAATGAAGAAATGAGACATGCAATAAAATTTGTGAAGAAATGGAAAGCTCCAGGAAATAAAGTAATGATTATTGATATTTCAAAAGAAGTAGAAAAATTGTTGGCAAAAACTATATATTAAATATCTAAATGATAAAGATGTATCATGATTGGAAGAATGCAGTAGTAATGTTGATATTTGAGAAAAATGTAAAAGATATTAGAAATTTTTCTATCAGTTCTATACAAAGATAATTAAAAAGAAATGTAATAAAAATACTGTTATTTAAGAAAGGTGATAAAATAAAATATTAGAAATTACAGATCTTCTTTTCTTATAATGTCTTAGTAGAAAATTTACTGGTAATTTGTTCCTTTTTTTGTTACAGCTATATTTCTTCCGTTTATCAATAGAGTATCAGTTACCTTTGCAATTTCTAATTTAAATTCATTGAAAGGTTCTGAAAATTAAGAATATTAACTATTAATATTGGTTTTTTTTTCAACTGTTTTGTCTCTAATTTTGCATTACCATGTATCTTATATCTCATTTCCTGTATTAAATCTATTAAGAACACTGCAGTCTTGAAATGTATATTTTCCATTAATCAAAATATAGTTCAATTCTACTGTACTTTCATTTGAATACTTCCATATCCATTTTCATTTAGCAATTTTTTTTCAGAGAAAGAATTCATAAAAATATAGTTTTCCTTTTTCTATGAACTTCGTGAGACTCTGTCCTTTCATCTTTCAATCATTTACTATTTCTAGTATTAAAATTTATCATGTCAATTTTAAAATGTTATTTGGTCTGATAAAAAGTATCATCCATATAAAAATCCTATACTTCTTCATCATAATAAAAACTTATTACAACAAAAAACTGAATTATCTATATTTAGTATTTTCCATTTTTTTGGTTAATTAATTATGCCACTGATATATATCATCACTCTCTACAATGTTGGTCTACCTTTTTTTTATTTATAATGAATCCTACTGCATTTGTAGTTGCAGTAATAGTGTCTTTGTAAAAAGGTACATGTCCAATATGTCTTCTTTTTTTGTTTTAGTTCACAAACTCCAATAATGTCCATTTAATATTAGGGATGTCTTCTCCAATTAATGCAATATTTCTTCACTTGAAAATGATCTGCAGTTTTAATTACCTAATTAAAAAAATCAGCATTGAATGGCAGCTTGAGTTTGCAGTCAGATGATTGTTAGCACCTTTTTTTCCAGCCAATCACTGCAATGGCTTACAACTTTGTAGCCTTCTGGGAATAAAAACCATAATTTAATTTTATCTGTTATGATTGTAAATATTTATTAAAATTTTAAAAACATCATTCTCACATACATTCATCCTGCATTCAAGAAAATTCAATAATGTTTCAATTAAAAATTTCTTAGAAGAAAGACCACAATGTTTATTGATCTTTAACTCTGAAATAAAGCTAGTAAGCTTATCTCTTGTTGATGTGTATTAGTAAGCAGCCCATCTATGATCATGGACTATATGAATAATCATATAAATAATAACAGCTGCAATGACAAAACATACGGAATGAAAATTAGAAATTTGTCATGCTCAGTTCTTTTAAGGAATCAAAGAATTTTCTTTCAATTAATAGTCAACTATTTTCTGCAGCTTTTAATATATATATATTTAGAAAGTGCAATTGATTATTTTAAATTTTAGACATACTATTTACGTCTATTAGAAAATATATGCTAATTATTTCCAATACACATTTCAATCTAACCATGTCTTGTCAACTAAACACATAATTTATTGAATACCATATATTGTCATTTTGTATATGTATAAATGTGTGTGCACATATATTTCAGCGGATTTTTATAGACAAAAAATATAAAATATTTAGGTTTGTCCCATGTGTGTAGTTCCTTTTTATTTTTATGACACAATATATGGAAAACACATACACAGGAAAAAAAATAATTTTTTTTTGTATATGTGATGTGTACATATGTATTTGCAATTTAAAAAACTTGTTTATTTTCAGTTTTTGTCTTTGAACCTAAAGAATACTATGTGGCTATATGGAATTGAAATAGGTATAGAAAAAAGAAAGCTTATTAGCAAACCATTATATTCATCTGTGGATTTAATACAAGTAAAGACTATGTTAGATGATGCTTCAAAACCTCTTTCACCCTCGGCAGAAAAGTTTCTTGAACTAGTAGAGCATCAACATGAGGTAAAGAAAAAAGTTTATTTAAAAGTAAAATTTAAGTTTGATTATGTTGTTTTTATTGCTTAGTAAAAATATGTGATTATCAGTTTGATAGACCATCATTAAATATATAAGAAATTAAAGTAGTTATATGATTTGTAAATTATTATCTACTGGATTCAAAGGTTTTGAAGCAAATGATGACTGAGGCAATATGTATATGAAAACTTACATAATAATAAAAGTTAAAATTTACATACAGATCAAAGATCTTAAGTATATGAATTCACATATCTATAATAAAACAATCTAAATTCATATAATATAGCTAAATATAATTTTCTGAGAAAAAGTATTTTTTTAATAAGATAATGATTTACACCTGCCCAATATTCTTACAACATATGATTTTTGTGGTAATTAATCATAAATAATTCAGCTAATCATCAAATTAACAAATAGTAATTGAATATTTAGCTATTTTTAGTTAAAGTACTCTATAATGATGGAAATATTCTCACTTACTAGGAGCTGACTAGTAATATATAATGCCATTTTCTTCATTATTCTTTTGTCCAGAGATTCTGGAAAGGTCCTTGCTTTTATTTGTTATTATAAGGCTGTTTTTATCTCTATATAAATTTTTTGAAGTGAAAAATCGAAACTTTGATTGATAAACACAGTTATCAAATGAATTGATATTGTGAATGAACATAGTTTTATTATGCAATAAAAAAAATGTCTGTCATGATATTTGTTAAGAATGAATCATAGTTATTTTACAAAGAAATCTGGTTTTAAGATCAATGAGACATGTAAAAGTATTGATTAAAACCATTGTGCTGAATACCATGTTTCCCTGAAAATAAGACCTAACTAGAAAATAAGACCTCACATGATTCTTCAGGATGCCCCTAATATAAGCCCTAGTTAAGATCGTCAGCCAGATGAATTTCAACAATCCATTGAAACACATGATACATGTATTGAATTATAAAGTAATGAATGTAATAATAAATAATATTATTGATATTAATGATTTAAATAAATGATAATATAAATTGTAATGGTACTTATCTATTTTTCCTTCAATCACATATTTTTCCATTTACCATTTTCAGCAAATATAATCCTACCTGCATAGAGAAACAATATTCTCTCAGCCAATTTCTCCTAAAAGAGTTTAAATATTCAAGATAAAACAAAAATCAGTTTGGTTTCTTAAATGTGTTTTTTTCCCTAAAAGACTTTAAATAACAGAAGGGATTTTGATAATGAAAATTTAGTTTAAATTAAATCATACTTTCTCCTAAAGAAAAGTTTTAAAAAAGAATATCTAAGTAGGGCTATTACAAATAATTTGGAAAGAGTTTACAATGTGCGTATTTGATAATGGATAGATGTGGTTGTGTCTTATATGAATCTTCATAATTCAATATTCCATGTGTTGCATAAGTTGCACTTAATGCAATGTGAAATACAGAAACATTTTCTGATTTTTTATGCTTGCACTTTTTCATTGTTTGTGGAGATAATCATTCTAGCTGTAATCATTTTTGTTACCACTCCTAATTTGTAAGTCTTCAATTAGCATTTGATTTAATGATAGATTTAAACATATTATTTGATTCCTGGACAAAATGAATACAAAAAGAAAGAACTATTCCATCAGTACAAGAGAGAAGTCATGGAAAACTTCTGTAGCAAGAATCTTATGGTTTTTCTGTAAAGAGAAGAACTTGAATAAATGTAGAATTTTATTCATGAATAAATGTAAATATCCCATTGCTTATTGCTAGCTGAAAATGTAAATATTCACAGAGGGTGTTGCTGAAAAAACCTAATGTTTGCGAGGTTGATTTGACATTTTGAATAAATGTATATTTTTGTACTTGAATAAATGTAGATTTTTTTATACATGAAAAAATAAGATATCTCTTGAAAATAAGCCCTAAGGTATCTTTTGGAATAAAAAATTAATATCCGACCAGGTCTTATTTGCAGAGTAATGCGGTATATGATTTGTTATAATTTTTTTTTTTCATTTCATATTTTTGGTATTATTTGCTTTAATTTTTTTGGAGTGTTAATTAGATTGCATGTTTAAAATATAACTATAACATATTTAAACAAAGGGAGTAAATCACCTTCCCCAGGCTATGAATTAGAAGTACTCTAAATATTGAACAAAGGATAAAGAATTATTACAATCAAGATGTTAAAAGTGAGATGCTATCTCCAGCCTTGAATAATTGATTATAAGTGCCATATTCTACCTGGCTGATAAATTATTTTTACTCCGAATTACCTACTGTGTTTCTCTGAAAATACGACTAGATCTTATATTAATTTTGTTCTAAAATGTATCTTAGGGCTTATTTTCAGGTGATGTCTTAAGTTTTTTATGTGTAAAAATTCATATTCATTTAAGTACAAAAATGTACATTTATTCAAGTATTTCTCTTTACAGAAAGCTGTAAGATTCTTATCCTAGGAGTCCCCCAATTCCTTTCTTGTACTCATCTTATCTGGCAATCAGAATATTCCATTTAAATTTACCATTAAATCAAGTGTTAATTGAAGACTTGCTGAGACAGGAGTGGTAACAAAAATGATGATTACAGTTAAGAATGGTTTGTCCACACAAAGGCAACAACAACAACAAAAAAATGCACACACAAAAAAAATTCAGAAAATATTTTTGTATTCTTTTTTAAAACTTTTTTTTTAGGAGAAAGAGTGATAATTCCGTTATTTATAATCTTTTAAGAGGAAAAAAAATGTTGAAATCAAAATAATTTTTTCTTTATCTTGAATATTTAAAAGTTACCACAATGAAACTCTAAAACTAAATCAAGCATTCTAAATATAAGAATTAAATATAAATATTTACCTATATATAAATGAAATTGTAAATTGTCCGATATATTAACTTGTGGTAAATAAATTGTTTCTCTATTCAGTTAGAATTACGTTTGTCAAAAATGTTGGAAGGAAAAATACAAAAGAATCATAATATTCATATTACCTTTTATTTAAAGCATTAATGTCAATAATATTGTTTATTTACACATTCATGACTATAATTTAATACATCCATCATGTGTTTCAATAGACTGACAATCTTAACTAGGGCTTATATTTGGAATAGGGCTTATATTATAAGCATCCTGAGAAATTTTAAGTTAGGGCTTATTTTTTGATTAGGTCTTACTTTCGGAAAACATAGTATTGACAACGATATCCTTAAAAACATCAGAGTTCCCAAGAATAAGTGCATTTATTCTATTCTTGGTCCTTTGTTCAACATTTAGAGTGCTTTTAATTCATAGCCTGGGACAGTGTGATTTACTCTTTTATATCTATACATTGAGCTATGTTTAATTTAAAGTATAACCATATGATAAAATTTCAAATTATTTAAATTGAAAAATCTGACAATACAGGGCTTCCCCCATTTTTCACCTTCTGGTTTTGTAGTATAATAATTTATTTATTTATTTATATTTTGTGAAACCACATTGTGAAGTGATAGTATATTAAATTACTCTTAATCTAGTCTGATTATAGGTATTGTCTATCATGCTTACAACTTGAAGTTTGAATCTGAGTTCAATGAAGCATGGAAATATTTTTAGTTTGCAAGTAGGTTTAAGATTATCTTTCAAATAGCCAGTTCAGCTAGCCATACAATTTTTGCCAGTTCAGCTAGCCATACAATTTTTGGTTAATAAGCAAGGAAATCTTTGCCCTGTAATGGGCTATTTAAAAGCTTTTCATTTTTATTTATATGTAATAACATCAAGAGTATAAGCACTGAAGCTTATTAAATGTTTATAGATATTATTTATTTAAAAGTGTAGAGAAATAAAAATCTATAGCATTTATTATAATAGCATAATATTATATATATATATAGTACTCCTGTTAACAAAAAAAAATAAAAATAAATTAACTATTTAAATTCATAACCTTGACATATTTTCAAAATGAAAAATAAAAGTGAAAATGAAATTAAATCATATTTAAAAATTTAAAGAACATTAGTTAGTCTGATAACATAGATTAAAAACATTGTTTGTTTTTTTTGTTGTGGAACTAATATTATTCAAATATAATATTTTGTTACTTAACAGTCAAAATTAAGAGCAAAGATTTTATACATAATTATATAATAAAAATGGAATTGCCTTCAGTAAAATATTTATCCTACCAATATATAATTAATTATAAAAATAAATATGCTACAGCTAGCTCACAGCTTATCTTCTATTTTTAATACTATATACAGATATTATTTTAGAATAAAATTTAAATATTAGATAATATATGTGTTTGATTGTATTTATAAAATATAACCTTCTTGAATTTTTAATATGGAAAATAAATATCAAATTAAATAACAACAACTTTTCTTACAATTAATTGCATATGGAATAGTTCATGCATTTTTTAAAAATTTCAGTTTTTTTTTTTTTAGCAATGGTAGGTTTAACTTATTAAATGATTTTAAACATGATTAAATAAAAAAAAAAAGAGGAGAAAAATGAGTAAATTGTTTATTATAAATAAATTTATGGAATTTCATCAAATATATCTACATAATTTAATATAACATTTAGAATATTATCAAATATCTATTTATTAATTACTACTTGATAAGATAGCAGTCACAAAACAATAAATGTAATATTAATCTCAAGTAATATTTTTGTAAGAGAATAAAGATGTTTTAAAAAGTGAACATATGAGTACACCTGAGTCTTTTTGTGTAGATTTTTTTAATGCGATTTTGAAGTTATGCAATTCATGTTTCTTCTTAATATCTTTTTATGCAATAAAGAAGTTCATATTTCACTTAAAATCAGGATTTTCCCATTTTATATACATGCATTAAATTTTACATATTTTAAATGCGGTTGGAAAAAGGTTTGGCAATAAATTTAGATACTGTAGAAGATTTAGAAAAAGATAATGAAACAGAAATGGAACCTGTTTGTTTCACAGCAAAAATGATTCGAGAAAGTCTTCAACTTTCTAATCAATTGGAAAATCATTTTCTTGTTAATGACATGAATTATGGATGCATAAATTCCAACGAGAGCTAAATAGTTGTATGTCTGTGTATGTTTATTTTTTCTTTTATACACACATATACATAGAGAAACTTTTAGACAGAAAAAAGTTACAAGTAAAAATATTTAAAAACTTTTAATTTTTACTTAAAAAGAATATATCTTTAAAAGTTTTTAAATATTTTTACTTTTAACTTTTTCTGTTTAAAATTTCCTCCATATATATATATATATGTATAAAAGAAAATTTAACTGTTAGTCATTATTAACACACTCGTGGAACTGGATTCTCTAACAGCTAGACATAGCAGTCTGGATATCGCTAGCTTCATAAACAATTAGTAAAATCATCATCTCAAAGTTTAATTACCAATTACATTGTTGACAGAAAACCATTAACGCAGCACGAGACTGAAGCTGGCGCCAATTGTATTTCCTATTGTGATGAATCTGATTTTTTACAAGTTCACAAACGAACCCATATATTGTCAAATAGTGATAATGGTTAAAATATGTATGCAAAAATGTAAAATAAATTACACATAAAAACATATTGTTTTGAATAAAATTAAATAGTTAATAAAAAAAAATAAAAAAAAGTTTGTCTTGTATCAATTTTTTTCAAATATTTGAAATTTTTTATTAGTCATACTTTATTTCCTTACTTTTTTTTATGCAAATTTTGAAGTAATTTTACCTTGTTGCTTTGGTTTTATGTGATTTTCGAAAATTATGGAACCTATCCCACATTTTTCAAGATAAGTTAAGTCTATTTTGTGTGATTTTTTTAATGCGGGTTTTCTGTAGAACCTATCTACCACATAAAAAGAGACCCAGGTGTATAAGCTATTGTATTAGATAATTCTGGGAGTTTGATAATGTTTATGAATTAAACAATCAAGTTTTGTAAAATATGGTAAAGAATTGTAAAAAAAGTTTATGTTTTGTAACATTTTTAGTTTGCATGTTGAAGAGATTTTAAGAAAGGAAAAAAAACATTTTTATAAATACATTGGTAATGAACAAAGATTTGAATTACATGAATAAACACAAAATATGGAAGTTCAAAGAAATTATTTGAAAATTAAATTCTGTTTATGAATTTATTTATAAAATAAAAATGCTTGTGTGCTATTGAAAATGGTGGACACACTATAAATTTTTTTTAATTTCATGCTTATTTATACAATTAATATTGGTATGGTAAATGTTTTATAGGATTATTTTTAGTTTCATTACATTATAATATTTGAGACATGCATTTAGTTAGATATAAATAATTTATATAGTTTTGGCAGCAATATTTTCATAAGTAAAATATTTCAAATGTTTTTTAAATATTTATATGTGTAAAGATAGATAAGAGACTGACATTTCAAATAACATCTCACTCATCTTTTTTTTAAGGCTAAACTTACATACTGAATAACTTGAAAAAACATTTGATATAAATATGTGAAAAAGTTATTATAAACTTTGAGAAACTTTAAGCCTCTTTTCCTCATGAAAATTATTTCTAACATTAATGATTTTAATAATAGTATTTCTCAGAAATATTGTTTTTTTTTTATTAAATAAACTAATATATTAAATGAATAAGTGAATGGCTTTTTGCTCAGAAGTTCATAAGAAATTTGAGTATGGAAATGAGAGATCTGGGCACTAACCTATGGATCTCAAGCTCCAGATTCTGCCACCCAATCACCGCATCAATCATACAGGGATAAGATATTAAATGAATAACATTACATTTAAAAATTTTGATTATCCAACTTGATTACTGTTAATCTGAAACCCTTGATTTTAGGGTTTTTGTGAATATGTAAATTTTTTGGATTTCAATAATTAATTTATTATTCTTTAATTATATATCCTATGTGTTTTTAAAGTATTCAAATTACTGAAAATTTAAATAAACATTAATTTTATTATATATTTTAAATTTTTTTCTGAGTATAATGTATGTAATATTTTTATATTGATATTAATACAGCAAATGATAAAAAATATAAATCAAAACAATAAGTGTTTGGTGATAAATTGCTTCTCTTTATTTCCTTGTTTAAAATGCAAATAGATTATTCAGATATTTTTTTACCCTCTTCCATTTAATTGGGTAAACTAAGATTGAAAAAATAAAACAGCTGATTGAAAGTAAGCTTATTAATTTATAAGTATTTACTGAACTTTTTTTTTTAATATTTTAAACTTATTTATACTAATTTATTTATTTGTAAAAGGGTAAAGATTATCTTTATTATTTTGTTTGGATAAAATACATTTTTGAATTATAGGTATTCAGGTTAATGACATTCTATCAGATGAAGATTATACATTTTTAATTAAATACTTTCTTGTTGATGTTAAACAGCACTAAAATTTTTAAAAAATAGTTATGATAATAATTGGAGCTTGAAAATAATAAATAATGTCTATACTATAGTTCATATTACTTAATTTAAACAATAATAAGAAACATAAGATTTTCATTTTTGTAGGCTAATTTTATAAAATAAAGTAGAAATATATATTAATTTTGATTCCTCAGTAATAAAAATGTTTAAATCAATTGGATATAATAATTGATAGTGATAATTATTCAGCTTTGGATTATTATTCACTTTTAGCTTTCTTTGATTTATTGATGAAAATCTTCATATATGTATATAACCATTACAAATCAGTCAACACTTAACAATACCAATATAGATAGCAATCAAGAATTTTAAATTGTTGTCAAGGCAACCTCCTTTTAGCAATAGAAGTGGAATCCCACTTCTATTAATGTTTCCATATATATTTCAATAAAAACATTTAGAAATAACAAAAGATCAAATACATTTCTTAATTAGTTTAAAAAAAGATGTCTCTATCTTTTAAGAAAACAAAAATTCATTTAGATCTTAAATATTGTTTTACTCTAGCAATTTGCTTAACATATTTATCCATTTATTGTATATCCACCCATTTCTAATAAAAGTTAGCAGAGAGAGAGCTTATGGACCTGTGACATTTTTAATGAAAAAATATCTCATTCAAATATTGATCAATTTGATAAAATGTCATCAATTATAATAGATTTATTTTAAATTTTACTTTAAAAAACAAATGAACTTCATATGATAGTAAATTAAATGAAGAACTCCACTCCATTCCAGGTGCAAATTTAGTACGCGATCTCTGCCATTTTGAATTTCAAAAATAGCCAAAAACATCGTTTGACACATCTAAGTGGAAAAAAAACTACGCGAAAACAGGAAAAATTTAGAACTTGGGTCACGTGACTTGGAAAACCCGCCAAAACACACAGTTTTAAAAAAAAAAAAGCCAAAACATGAAAAATTAACATTTTCTCATTTTAAATTATAAATCAAATAATTTATATAGAGAGAGCAAGATTACTATATTTAAATCTTAATCAATAAATGCTAGTTATCATTGCCTAAAAAAGTACTTGGTAGCATTTTGATGTGGCTGATATGTGATATCTAAGGCACCCCCCCCCCCTTATACAAATTAAAGTAATATATATGTGATATTTATATTTCACACAAATAAAATTATGAGTGCGTAAAATAAACAAATAAATGAAATATGATAAAATAAATAAATGGCTAGTATTTTTGAAGGAATACCTTCATTGTCAAAGCTGTGGCTAAATGAATTGTGAAGCAAAACTGTTGCTATAAGAAATGGAAAGTGTATGCAAATTTAGCACACAGCTTTGATAATGAAGGTAAATAAACCCAATAGCCATTTATTTATTTATCATATTTCATTTATTTGTTTTCTTTACGCACTCATAATTTTATTTGTGTGAAATATATATTACTCAATATATATCTAATATATATTACTCATTACAAACACAGACACAAAGCAATTATTAATTAAAATAAATATTTTTTTAAAAAAATAAAATATTTACATTTATTTAAAATATGTTTTTGTTTTCCTTTGTTGGTAGTAAAACTCATTTCAATGTTAATAGATATACAGATTATAGTGACATAATCAAGAGTAGATCTGATATAGATGAAAAGCAAATGAAGACTTTAATGAGTTTTATCTTCTTATATTTTAACGCGTATATATGTTTGTGTACAAATAAGCTGTACATAACTAACTTTAATAGTGACCGGGGTAATATTTATATGTACATCCGCACATAGTAAAAGGCTTAATACGCCTTATTCGGTTCTCCCAATCATATCAAAAAAGTTACTTTTTAATTCTCAGAATTTGTATACAAAATAATTATAGAGTGGTTTGCGTATTTTTCTAAACATTTTTTAAATTATTTGTTGAGGTATGATTTTGCACAAACATATATACGCGTTAAAATATAAGAAGATAAAACTCATTAAAGTCTTCATTTGCATTTCATCTATATCAGATCTACTCTTGATTATGTCACTATAATCTGTATATTTATTAACATTGAAATGAGTTTTACCACCAACAAAGGAAAACAAAAACATTTTAAATAAATGTAAATATTTTATTTTTTAAAAAAAAACATGTATTTTAATTAATAATCGCTTTGTGTCTGTGTTTGTAATGAGTAATATATATTAGATATATATTTCACACAAATAAAATTATGAGTGCATAAAGAAAACAAATAAATAAAATATGATAAATAAATAAATGGCTATTGGGAAATAAAATTTATTTACCTTCATTATCAAAGCTGTGTGCTAAATGAATTGCTGTGTGTTAAATTTGCATACACTTTGCATTTTTTATTTAGCCACAGCTTTGATAATGAAGGTATTCCTTCAAAAATACTAGCCATTTATTTATTTTATCGTATTTCATTTATTTTACGCATTCATAATTTTATTTGTGTGAAATATATATATCGCATATATATTACTTTAATTTGTATAAGGGGGGAGAGGGTGCCTTAGATAGATATCACATATCAGCCACATCAAAATGCTACCAAGTACTTTTTTAGGCAATGATAACTAGCATTTATTGATTAAGATTTAAATATAGTAATCTTGCTCTCTCTATATATAAATTATTTGATTTATAATTTAAAATGAGAAAATATTAATTTTTCGTGTTTTGGCAGGTTTTTTCCAAATCACGTGACCCAAGTTCTAAATTTTTCCTGTTTTCACATAGTTTTTTATCACTTATATGTGTCAGATGATGTTTTTGGGTATTTTTGAAATGCAAAATGGCAGAGATAGCGTACTAAATTTGCACCGAATTCCAGCTTTCTCAAATAACAAAGGAAAATAAATATATTTTAGACTGGATTCCATATAAAACATTTAATCCAATACAATTTTTTTTTATATGATCTAATATCAAGTTAAACCAATAAAAAATGAATTACTTATATATTTAAATTTAAGAAAATATGAATAAAGCTCTAATAATATCTTGAGTGATTTTAATTTTGCATTTGTTGTTTGTTTTAATATCTATTTAAAAACTTAGATGTTAAATGAATATTTATTTTTCATCTGTTTTGTAGTTTAACTTTATACAAGATGGCATAAAAAAGTTGTGCTGGATTTAAAAAATTGTTAACATTAATTAATGAGAAATAGAATATTTCTCTAGTAGTGATAATGTACAGGTATTCAATTAATTTTTTGATTATGCTTTCAAAAAAAATTAAGGAAATTATTTTTAATTTTGCAAAATTTCTTAAGACTTTTTTTTTTTTTATGTAAAAACATCTCATTCTTTAACTTTTAGACTGTGACAGATTTATTTCAATTATTCCAAAGATTGCCCCAACATAGTCAACCAACTGTGAATGGAATTCATTCTGTTACTTCACTTTACAGCAATGGACAAACTGAAGTGGACAAAGTTTCAGCTTATTGTAACTTGTTAAAAACAGTTACTAGAGATAAATATTCTCTTCTTGACAAATCGGATTCACCACCTTTTTCTGAAATGTTCACTTTATTACAAAGAGCTATTTCTCCAGAACCAAAGAAAGTCTCTAGCAAAATTATAAGGTAAACAACAATTATTTTGCATTAATACACTTTTAATACTGATCCATTATTGAAAGAATAGTATTAATAGTATTAATATTTATTTTTAATGCTTTTCTTTTAGTATGATAGAATATAAATTATCTGATTTTTATTTCAAACATTGTAAAATATTTTCATCCTTGAAAGAACACTTTCCAAAGGCAAATGTTGATAAAAGCCTATGTTTAATCATTTATTATTTTTATGAGTAAGGGTTTTTTGCTTATTGTATGTTTTATTAAGATATTTTTATATTTTCTATATGATTATTTTATAAAATTGGATTCCAGACTTTAATATACTTTTACTCTCTATAATGGGGAAGACTCTTTATGTGAGTATTTGCTATAGTGAGTATTATCACTTTGAATCCATTACTTTAAAAAACAAGCAACTATTTGATATAGAAGTTTTTTAAAAGTTTCTTATTTTTGTCTAATGGTGACTATTTTATAGTAGTTCTGATGTAGTTAGATGCTAATGTCATGAAAACGATAGGATTTCTTTGTAAGATTAAAGAACAAAAGTCATGCCAAGAAAAAAAAAGTTTTATTCCATTATACAATTTAAAAAAAAAAAACTTTGATCATGTAATTAGTTAAAATATGATTTTTCTAACTTTGTAATAGTAGAATTTCTGATTCATTTAAGACCAAATATTTTCTGTCACATATATAAACATTTTTACTAAAAAGATTATTGTTTTATTCATTACATATTAAAAATTTTTTTTGATCACATCTACACTAAAACTAAATTGAAAAAAGTATGTGTTACATTAGATTTATTAATCTGATTTTTATCTAATAGTATTGCATCTTTTTACTTATATTAGAATTGTTCATACAGTATAAACAATGGTTACTATATCAGATAAAATGTAGCATCTCTTTTAGGAACAAAAACTAAGTTTTACTCATTAGATAATTAGGAGAAAAATCTCCCAAAACATTGATAATATATAATAATTGCATCAAAAATAAATCATAAAATATATGTTATGTTAAAATGCTTTATTTAATGTAACTCATTATTATTTGTTAAGATACTAACTTTGATATCATTTCAATGATTATTGCAATGCATATCAGTTTTGAGATCATTTCAATAGGTTACTGCAGGGGTCCCCAACCTTTTTGCACTTAAGAGCACATTCTATAATACCAGCCAGCTGGCGGGCACCTTTTTTTTTTTTTTAAACCAGGTTGCGGGCACCATTTATTTTTTCAATGTAAATTTATAGTTTGATATTGTTAATAATACACATAATGTACAAAAAATATTTATTTCAAAAATAAAATTTTAACATATAATTAACGTTTATATTTTTACACTGTAAAAGTATAGTATGCCCTACAATTTGATTACAATATAATACAATAATTTATAAGAAATTTTAAAAATTAAATTTATTTGTATGAGATGAATAATTTTTTATCGTATTTGGATAGCGGCGGGCACACATAAAATCGTCTGTGGGTGCCATGGTGCCCGCGGGCATAGGGTTGGGGACCCCTGGGTTACTGCATGCAACTGATAAAATACTTAAAATTACTGTTAAAAGCACACACACACACTAAATATGTTGTGCTTAATAATATACAATTTATATACTATATTTACACACTGTGTTTACTTATTAAGGTCACAAAAAAAAAAATCAAGTCAGATGTCACATGATTTAATTTGCAAGCTCTATATATAACATTACTGATTAAGACAATATTCTTAGTAAAACATTTATTCATTAATTACCTTTTTTTTTTTAATTTGAAACTTTTTTTTTTAAATCAGAGATTTAAAATTTATGGTACTTATTTTTTATATTGAAATATTTGATTTAAGATAAGTTTTGGGAAATTATTTGCTTCCCTTATTTGAGATAAAGATATATTTAAAACATGCCAATCTTATGAGTAAATTAAAAAGCATAGATTTGGGTTGTGTATTCAACTGTGAAGCTGTATGCTAACAATTATTACAAACTTATTAATTACAAGAAAACAAAATTAATAAAGATTAGATAATATTTATTTACAAATATATACACATTAGTATATACACATAGTTAACTGGTTTAACTCAGTACTGGCTTTCCAGCATTGCTTAATTTTCAAACATAATCAGTTGAGTCCTTGATTCTAAGTTCTAAACCTTCAATGCTAATATAAACACAGTCTAAGCTGCACTTGCACTCTACTAGTGGTGGACTTAAGTGAATAACTAAAGTTTATACTCACAGTTCCTTTATGCACAATCCTATTTGGGCCTTAAATAATATAAGACCAGTGCAATCTGTTAAGTTTTCTTATCCGGCTGCCTTTCATCTTCAGAGACACGGACTCTGGTAAACATCCCTTGGTGCAGAAAAGATGATACACTTTTCCCTCGGCTTTCTTTTCTCTAGGTTAATTTATGAAGCAGCAATCACACCAGCATTATGATGGGTAAAGAAAGCTGTCAAATACACTTGCTCTTTTCAGCATGGACTGTTTATATTTTTTTTCCTCAAGCTTAAGATCCATTAATATAATTATTAACATTCCAATAGGGTAGTGGCAAAATCCATTAGATGAATACAATAGGGTAGCAGAAATCCATTAGACTAATTATCTAGTGTTTAAATTTGTGTATGTTCACATTCCTTTCCTTTGTAATTAGTTCTTTAGATATTTATTCTTTTGTTTGCTTTGTTAAAAATAGCTTAATGTTTAGATTTAAACAGTGACAGTTTTTTCTGTTTTAAAAAAATCCATTAAGTGTATCCAGCATTATAATTCACCATTGTTTATCTTTCAACAATCTTTTGTGTATTTCTTTTAACCTGCAATCTTTATTTCATTTTAAGTTTAATTTATCTACATGAATTCTTTCTTCATTGCTTTTAAAATAATCTATATAAAATAAAGTTTCCTTTATTTTTCAGCAGTCTTTTTTTTATTGCTTTTAGAACTTAAATATCTTTTTACATCTAAGTTTCCTTTTAACTATTAACAATCTTTTTTATTGCTTATACATTACTATTTTTCTTTGGAGTATACATTACTATTTTTCTTTGGAGTACAAACTAGCTTTATAGCTTATATACATATGGTTACTAGCAATATATATATATTTTACAGAATATAAAGCCTGCCCCCATTCCAGAGAAAACCCCATTTACTTTTTTAAACATAATCTTGAAATCTGTTTACTTTACGCTTTTCCCGAATAGGTCTGGGTGATTTTTTTTCTACATCGCTTCTTCTTGTTGTGAAGACATTTGCAGGCTTTTGTTTTCATTTGATTTTTTTTCTCTTATGGCAATATCATATTTGTTTTCGTAACTCTCTGCCTTTGGGTTGTACATTTTTGTTCATTTTCTAAATTCATTCCAAAATTAAATGTCTCAGTTGTTTCATGCCCTCTAACATGGTTTTTATTGTGTCTATATATGCCATTATTTTTACTCCTAATCACTACTATATGATTCAACACCATCTTTTCTATCATCTCTTTGACTCAAGTTTTACTTAGCACATCATGAAACCATACTGCTGGTCCAATTGTGAACTTTGTGCTACGATAACACCTTGGGTTGCTCTACTTTCTTTTGGCTGGATTAACGACAGTTTGGTTTTTAGTCTCCTTCCAAGTAGTAGTTCTGCAGGTGTGATGTCCGTTACTGTGCAAGGCGTGGAATGTTGCACAAGCATTATTTCCTGTAATGTATTTTGTAATTGTACATAATTTCTTTTCTTTAAACTTTTTTTCATTTGTTGCACAGCTTTTTCTGCCATGCCATTTGATTTAGAATGGTATGGGAGGGGGGGGCACTAACATGTAGAATTCCATTTTTTTTTTTCAAATTTTTTTATTATAATATGATTCATGAAACCAGTCACATTATTTGATACTATGGTTTCCCAGTAATCCGTGTATTGCAAAAACTTTGTCCAAACCCTTTATTGTTCCCTCTGTATTTGTATTTTTTACTTCATGGCATTCTATCCACTTTGAGAACATATCTATTATTATTAGAATCATTTTTTCTGTAATTGGCCCTGCATGGGTAATGTGTAATGTCTCCCATGGTCTGGTTGTTTTGGGCCACATAGGATAATTTTTTGCCGGGAGTGCCATCTCTGTCTGGCAAGTATCGTACATCTTTACGTATTTTTCAATGTCTACGTTTATTTTTGGCCACCAGACATAACTAAGTGCCAATGCTTTTGCTCTCACTACTCCTGGAGTGATGTTTATGTAATAGTTCTAATATACAATTACAGCCTGCAGGCAGTATTACTGTTTTATCCCTCATTATTAGATATCCTGTTTTATCCCTCATTATTAGATATCCCTTACAAACTGATAACTTTTCTCTGTTTATCCAAAACCCTTGATTTAAATAACTGTTTTGTTTTAGGCTATTCTTCTCTTATTCATTTGCTTAGTATCTAGTATCCCTGATTTTCTATTGTCCATTTCCCTACTGTTTCATTGTTTAACATGCTTGATTTTATACTATCAATATAATTCACCTCTGTTTCTGAAATTATAAGTTCCAGTCTATCTGGGCATCTAGATAGAGCATTCGCGTGTGTAATATCTTTTCCATTTTTGTGTTTGGGCGCTATTTTATCATGGATGAAAATACCTAGCAATGGCTTATGGTCCATGAATATTTCAAAACTTCTATCCCATACGTAATGGTGAAATTTTTTAATTGCAAATATGATGGCTAGTGCTTCTTTATCAATTTGGCTGTAATTTTTTTCTGCATTTGAGAGTATGTGCAACACATACGCCACTGGCCATTCTCCCTTTTTGCTAGAGTGTGCTAATACTGTCTCTACCGCATATTTGGACGCGTCAGTTATTATTTGCAGTTTTTTCTTGCTATCATATTACACCAATAACCTGTCTGACATTAACAGTGCTTTTGTTTTTTTCAAAAGCCACATTGTGCATCTGAGTCCACTGCCATTTGTGACCTTTTCTTAGCAAATCATTTAATGGTTTAGCTACCATTGCCTTGTTGGTTAGAAACAGTTCATAAAAGTTTATTAAACCCAAAAACGCTTGCAATTGTTTTATGTTCTGTGGTTTATTTGCATTTTTTATTGCTATTGCTTTACCCAGGTATAGCTTTTTCCCTGTGTTCGAAATGATGTGGCCTAAAAAAACTAATTCTTGAGTTTTCCATACACATTTTTCCTCATTCAATTTGACCCGGCCTTACTTAGTCTTTCGCATAATTTTAATATCCTGTCTCTTAACTCTTAATATCGCTGCTGTGATGAGAATGTTGCCAAAATATGGTATAAATCCATTTAGAATGTGGTCCATTTTTTCTTGGAAAATATTGGGAGCTGTGAAGATTCTAAATGGAAGTTTATTACAGCTGAACAGCCCAAATGGCATTGTTAGAGTTAAGATTTAGGCTGTATTTCAGTTATCTCAATCTTATGAAATGCTGAAATCAGTTCTAATTTTGCAAAAAACTTTGCCTCTGTTAACCCAGCTAGTACTTCTCTCATGTTGGGTCCTGGATATGCTCCTTTATTTAAATATTTGTTCACCATGACTATAATCCCCACAAATTCTAATTTGCCCATTTGGCAGTATGATTATTACTATTGGCATTGCCCAATCCACTGACTCAACCTATAGTAATATGCTCTTGCTAATCAATGATCTGATTTTTTCACCTACTTTTTTTTTTGTGCCAAAGTATCTTCTGGCTTTACAGATAATAGGGTTTGGTTTTTTCACCAACTCAATGTGGACAGGGTTACCTGCTATTAGCCTTAATTTATTTTCAATTAGTTCCAGGAATCTCTGCTTTATTTCAAGTCTGCTTGCCACATTATTCACAGTGTTTACATTGATAGTCATGTCTAATTTTTGAAACCAATCCCACCCTATTAACGGGCTGATTTTACCCATCACTATGTATAAAGAGAATTTTTCATTCTTGTTTCTGTGCTTTATATCCATTGTCACATAGCTTAGCATTCCCAATTCATTCCCACTGACATCTATGGCTCTTATAATTGTCTGTCTAATTGGTACATCTATGCATTTTCTCTTAATCTGATTCCAAAGCGTTTCTGAAATCAGTGAAATGCCAGACCCACTATCAATTTCCATTTCAATCTTTTTTATTATAAATTTTTAACTGTAGCATACATTCATTTCCACCCTTACTCCCGTATTATTAATGCTAATGATATCATCAGTTACTATTGCATTAGATTTTATATTACACTGCCATTGTTGACTGGCTTTTGCCCTACACACTTTTTTAAAATGCCCTTTTAGGATTTACTTATCACATCTTTCATCTAGAAATTTACTTTTGGCTTTTTATATCTCTCTTTTGTCCACAGTGAA
This sequence comes from Epiperipatus broadwayi, assembly GCA_028023455.1. Lineage (NCBI taxonomy): Eukaryota > Metazoa > Onychophora > Udeonychophora > Euonychophora > Peripatidae > Epiperipatus > Epiperipatus broadwayi. Next base: position 491,920 of record JAQFVV010012836.1, read on the forward strand.
AACACATAATATTTTTGCTTGTGCTACTGCATTTATCCCCTTCTGTCTCATCACTTTTTCACACTGCTGTTTCTTTTTTTCACTTTTATTTTTAAAACAGGCTGCTTATACTATTATTAGCTTGTGAGCTACACCCTTCTTGATAGCTGATTCGAAGTTTAAATCTGTATCAGACAGCAGATTTTTTTCTCAGACTATCATCAAGCAGACCCCATAGGAACTGATCTAACAATATCTCATCATCATAATTTTTGTATAAGCAATCTTTGGCTAATTGCCTCATTGCCAAACCATATTCTTTTACAGATTTGCCCTTGCATTGTTTTCTCTTCCTTAGAGACAACCTGGCTACATATTTAGACTGACAGGGGCTAAAATGGTCACTTAATTTTTTGAATATAACCTCATGCACTACTGAATCTTTTATGAGTTAATCAAAATACTTATTTATTATATCAATTACCTTTCTGCCTCATGATACATTAATGCTGCTAGCTTTCTCTTGTCCTCAATCCCATTGAGCAAGAATAAATTTTCAAGCTGAGTAGCATAAAGAGGCCATTTCCAACATCACTAACATCAAATTCGGCTATTACAGACTATCCTAATGACATTTTTTATTATAATTATGCACCTAAACAACCCTACTTCGACTAAACCACTATTACATGAAAACCCTACTTTAGACCAGGGTTCGAATATGACTGTCAATTGTGCCAGATTTGTTGTGTATTCAACTATGAAGCTCAATGCCAACAATTATATTAACTACAATAAAACAATGTTAATAAAGATTAGACAATATTTATTTACAAATATATACACATTATTATATACTCATAGTTAACCGGTTTAACTCCATACTGGTTCCAGCATTGCTTAATTTACAAACATTATCAGTTGAGTTCTTGATTTTAAGTTCTAAACCCTCAATGCTAATATAAACACAGACTAAGCTGTACTTCCACTCTTCTAGTGGTGGACTTAAGTGAATAACTAAAGTTTATACTCACAGTTCCTTTATGCATAATTCTATTTGGGCCTTATCAGGTGTACGCAAATAATATAAGACACTGTGCAGTCTGTTAAGTTTTTCTGTATGACTGTCTTTCATCTTCAGAGGCACGAATTCTGGGAAATATCCCTCGATCCAGAAAAGTTGGTACACCTTTCCCTCAGCTTTTCTTTTCTCTGGGTTAATTCATGAAACAGCAACTACAACAGCATTACGATGAGTAAAGAAAGCTGACAAAGACATTTGCTCTTTTCAGCACACACTATTTACACTTTTTTCCCTTGAGCTAAAGATTCATTAATATAATTATTAACATTTCAATAGGGTAGTGGCAAAATCCATTAGATGAATACAATAGGGTAGCAAAATCCATTAGACTAATTATTTCAATAGTATAGCAGCAATCCATTAGACTAATACATCTTTATTACGATTCTTATCTAGCATTTAAATTTGCTATGTTCATATTCCTTTCCCTTGTAATTAGTGCTTTTGATATTTATTCCTTTGTTTGCTTTGTTAAAAATAGCTTAATTTTAGATTTAAATAGTGACAGTTTTTCCTGTATTTAAAAAAAAAATCCATTAAGCATATCTGGCATTATAATTCACCACTCAGTTTATCTTTCAACAATTTTTTGTGCATTTCTTTTACCCTGCAATCTTTATCTCATTTTAAGTTTAATTTATCTACATGCAATCTTTATTCGTTGCTTTTAAACTAATCTATAATGAATAATTTACTTTGCCAATTGATCGTAATATTTATAATACGCTTTAAACATATATAGGTGAAGTTAATAAAAATTTTCACAAATAATGTTTAGCTTAGCACTTTCAGAGTATGTTTACTCCATATTCATAGCCATTATTATGTGTAAACGTAATGAATGTAAATTTTTGCAAATCCTTATCCTGTCCATTTTTTTTTTATGTTGTAAAGCAGGCATCCCTTTGATTGATGGCGTTTGGATTGTTCGCAATGAAATATGCTTCTTTTTTTTTTTTTTTGGTGTCATTTCTTTGCAAACAATTTCAGCGCTAGAAGGTTCAAATTTATGATTAAATGTTTTATGGTGTTCTGCAAATATTGAATTGCCTTCATTTTTGTTTACCACTCTATTGTTCATATATGTGTTGTGCTACTCTATTATTTATTGTGGCCTGAGTTTAACCATAATATGTTGCCTTATAGCCAGTTTGAAGGCAGGTAATCTTGTATACAATGTGGGGGCTTGGTCTTTCCTTTTTTGTCAGCAATCTTTTTTTTATTGCTTTTAGAACTTAAATATCTTTTTACATCTAAGTTTCCTTTTAACTATTAGCAATCTTTTTTATTGCTTATAAAACTTACTATCTCTATTTAAGTTTTCATTATTATATTTCTCTCGAATACAAACTAGCTTTATAGCTTATATCCATATGGTTACTAACAACATATATATATATTTTACAAAATATAACAATTTGTAAACATGGAACAATAGTATTTATATCTTCTTTTTAAAAAAATAGTATTAAGCACAAAAAAGTGCAAATTGAGAAGTTTGGAATTAGCTTGTTTTTTAAAAAAATCAAACTGTATTATAAAATATCTTTTTTATTATAAGTCATTTACATTTTTAAAATTATTTTAAAATTATTTTTTTTTTTAAAAAAAAAAAGTCCTTTATATACATAGAATAATTCTTTGAAATTTTTTATTTTAAAATAATCTTTATGTCTTTGTTTGAATTAGACAATAATATTTTACTCATTATAATATACTTTATATATTATTTTATCTTTATATATTCCATTGAACAATATCTTTATAGCTCTGTCATCCATTATAATTGTAAATTTTTTAATTAATTTTATCTCTTATTTTTTTGTTGTTACTTTTTTATATATATATTTTTAATAATATTTTATTCATTTTCAAGTAATAAAACTAACTTCTTAAGCTGTTACTTCTCTTTGGTTAACCTGTTATTGAATAACATTATATTTTTTGGAGTATTTAATGTCAATGCTTGGTTTTATCCGGAGAAGTTAGATAGATTTTTCTAGATTCATTTTTGACTTTTGGAATGTAACAACTAAATGACAGCTGTGCTGGATTTACTGTATCTTGTTGGGTAAGGTAACTAGAGAAGTGATGGTTAGAGGTTGAGTATGGCTGAGATTGGGTGGTTGTTATATACAATGTTACTTCTGTTGATATATTATTTAGTTTTCTTGAAATGCCACTTTAAAATGATTATTAAATATATATATTTAAAATCAGTTTAATTATAATGTAATGGATATACAGTAATAGTGATAATTGGTTTTGAAAATATTGATCAATGCATTAATCTATTGATCAATGTAATACATTATTAAAACTGAAACTGCTCAAGCTGTTATTTCTATAAGTTACATTTTATTTTTGAACGATTATATTTCTTAGAGTGTTTAATGTCAATGCTTAGTAATTATTAATTTTGATTTGGAGAAGTCTTCAGTTAGATTTTTTTAGATTCATTTTTGATTTTTGAAATATAGAATTAAATGACAGCTGTGTTGAATTTGTTGTCATGTTGAGCAAGTTAAGATAAGTAGAGAAGTGAAGGTTAGCGACTGAATAGTGACTAAGATTATGTAATTGCAATACACAATATATTGAACCTGTTACCATATTATTTAATTTTTCTGAAATGCCACATTAAAATGATTTTTAGATATGGATTAGGAATTAATTTATTGATTTACAGTAATGCTGATAATTGGTTTTGAGAAAATTTGTTCTGTGGAAAACCTTATCTATTGATCAATGTACTCAATTATTAACCCCCAAAATGGTAAAAAATGAAAAATATTATGTAACCACTGTATCTGTATTAAAAATACTAATCAATAAACATAACAATTTCTGAAAATAAAAAATGTTTTATAGAAATTAATGGGAGAATATGATTTGAGTTTTTTTAAAAAAAAAACACAAAACATGTCATTATAAAATTTTATGTCTACTTTTATAAATGTTATGAATATAAATTGATAAAAAGTTGCATAATTTAAGGAAGAAGTAGTATAATACAAAGTTGCATCCTTCCCCCCCCCTCTCTTTTTAAGAATAAAATTCAACAAAACGACAATTAAAAAGAGCCCAATGTACTATAGCTATAAAGAAAACAAGATCCAATAAAATAATCTAGAATCCTTTTTAAATTGAAACAAAATTAAAAAAAAGAAAGAAAAGTAAACAGAATTTTTTTTGGTAGCAATAAATAACATAAATGGCCTAAGATCCAAATTGTTGTTGTTCTACCATAACATTTTTCAGCATATATGATCCAAATGTCAGATGAAACTGTAATATTGTGAACATGTGGTTCGTATATAATTTTGGATTTGACTTCAGCTCAAGAATGTTCAATAACTTGCATGTGAGCTCTGGTCACTGGATCTACATAATGCAGTTGATGGTTGTCACGATGAATGTTAGAATTCCATAGCAATTCTTTGATATAGGCTGGCCATTTGTGGAGTGGATGGCTGAGCTAGTTATACATTCTCTTACAATAATGAGAATCCAAGTTGACCTGTCTCAGTATTGCACACAGAAGTAGTATCAATCAAACCCTCTTTTTGAAAATGAATATCCAGGGTCTGTCTCCCCGAGATCCATAGTTTTTCTGAATTCATAATATGGACAGATGGATCTAGGCAATGGATGTTTGACTGGGCAATATGGTTTTGTCAATTTGGATTGGTTTTTCATCAATACCCTAGCTTCATGGACATGTTATATGAGCAAATTTTTCTACAGAAGTTTAAACACTTCTCTATTATGTTGGAATATTTGCCACTCAGTTTGATAATTATTCTTATAGGCAGTCCATGATGAGGAAATAAACCAGTTCCAAAATCTCACATGGAGTCTGTCTGGTGCTAGTCACTCAGCTGCTCACATCAAAATAGTGGAAAAACACTTTGCCATTTTAGACTGCAAATAGTTTGGTAGTCTTGACAGCACAAAGTCATTAGAAACTTTCTTAACATTTTTCCTTTATTTCTGGAGCGTAGGCAAATCACATTTGTCAAAAAGCATTTTGTGATACATTTTGTTTAGCAGATTGCCCTCACTGATAATTATTTGTTTGTAAAAACCTTTCGGAATCATGACTAAATTAGAAAATAATATATATGTGTGCCAAAGGAACTTATAGGAATGGCAAGCATTTAAAATTAGGCTACTTCTTAATATTGATATGCAGTATCTGATAGTCAACGTATCCAGAATAATATTAGATTGAATTGTTTTGCCTTTTTCTTTTAATCACAAAATAAAAGATTATCCACTATTTATGTATTTTCATTTTATTTTACAAAAATCAAACATTTAATATTTTATTGTTGTAAAAGTTCACATTAAATTTTAAGTTTGTAAAATAGGGAAAATGTTAAGTTTAATTATTAGTATTTTTATTAGGGTTTTGGTGGCTCTACATGATATTCAAAACTAAAAATTATAACATAGAGCATATATTATATCAATATCTAAAAATATTTATTGCTGAAATATGAAAAAAAAAATATTGTTCTAAAAAAAATTCAACAGTGAAGTTTAAACATATTTTGTTTTCAGTCTCATATAATTTTTATTCTATAACAATGAGAAATTTCCACAGCATTTCAAACTTGAGAGCTTAATTTTATATTAGTATTGGTATTCATAAAAATAATTAGTAAATATTTTCAATCTTCTGAAGTAATATCACAAGGTTCATCTTTTTTCCTTTCTTTTTATCCTCATTGGTCCTCAGTTTGCAGAAGAGTTTATGTAAATCTTTTGAATGTGATTCAGTATATTGAAGAACATCTATAATATTCAAATTATAAAATCAGATTATTTTCAAATTACCTTATATTTTCTAAAATGTTAATAATTTGTATTTCAAATCTAGTAGAATTATTTGCGCAGAAGGGCAAAACAGTTTGCATAGTTTTTTTTTTTTTTGATATCATTTCAAATCATGATTTGACATTATAATTTTTTTAATGTTTTGCAAAATTATTGCACCATTTTGGCTTGTTATGAAATTACAAAATCATGTTATAGCAAAATACGTACAGATAAAAATGTTATCCAATGCATTGCTGTATTTAAATTATGATAGGTTTAAGTTTTATTGCAATATGTTGGTGTAGGGTACTAAAATATTTGTTTAGGTATATATTTTAGATTATTATAGGTATATATTTTAGATTATTATATAGTAGTTAACATTATACATTTATATAAGCCTTGAAATATTATAGAAAATATTCATTATTAATTATATTGAATTATTATATTTTTATAATGTAATTATTAATTGTACAAATATAATTTTACTTGTATAAAGAAAAAAAATTACATAAAACTGAAATTTTACAAAATCTTAAATATAGAAAAAGTATTATTTAAATCAAATCATTTTTTCTTGGTTCTCAAACATATTGTTGAATAATCAGTTTTATTTTTACATACATTTTAAAAATGGTATGCACTATTTTTACCATCCCTTTTATTTATGCTAAATTATACTCCTACATCTCAACCATTCTAATTTTCTCCCCAAAATAATTCATATGAGTAGGAGTTTGCCACTTATTGAGAGAAATCACTAACATTTTTTATAAACTATTAGTAATTATATATATATTTTATTCATAATATTTTTAATTCCAAAATTCTTTTTATAGTTGTCAGGACATGAGCACTTTTAAACTCCACCTTGATTGGTTACTATTATCTCTTGACCAAGTCAAATTATAGGAAAGGCAATTACAAGCTGTTTGCTAATATATAATCAATGATTAATGTTAGAAAATGTTGCAATACTATAAAAAAAAATTTAAACTTTTAAAGCATAAATTGATAATTTTTTCAGATATTGATATTTGGAATTCATTCACATTTAAAAAAAAAACAAATGTCAAATTAAAAAAGATTTTGTTTGTTTCTAAAAAGGATTGAATCCTCCCTAACAGTTCAATGACAAAATAGTGCCTTTATTTTGATCATGATATCATTTTATCAATATTTATCAAGTGTGTTTTTTTTTTTAAATTTACTTCATTTCTAAACAAAAATATCTATCAAATAAAGTCAAATTTATTATTTCTGATAATAATGATTTAATAATTAAATTTAAAGTTTAGTGAAAACAATTAAAACTGTCACAATACTAATGCAGTGCAAGATTGTTAAAGGATATGCCTTAATTGTTGCAACATAACTTCCTGGACAGCAAACTTTTAATCTTGCTTGTATGTATCTTATCTAGAAAAAAAAATCTTAAAATTTTTAAAAGGAATGAAATAATGCTAGAATAGAACAATCTTATTATTTGCTGTTATGATTCACTACTTTATAGCAAAATATTTAATAATAAATGAAAATGCCAAGTAATCAACATATTAAAATTTAATTGATAAAAGTATGAGATTAGTAATTCATGTATAAATAACATTAAAAAAAAAGCAGCAGATTTTTTATAAATAATACCCAAAACATAAAGCATAAAATAATTTTAATAGAAAATGTATTTGCAAAATATCCATCATGTTTGGGTATTTTGGTTGAATATTTTATGATCAATCATTCTAAGATTTGTTTTTAGAATTAATTTATTTATAATATATATAATGGTAGATGATACAAACACATCAGACCAAATAGAATAAAAATATCAATTGTTGTATTTTCATCATGATCTTTATTTTTTTTTTAAGTGCACCTACTAACCATGTATAATTTTTTAATTGAAAATGATGTAATTAATTTTTTTTGCAATTGATGAGAAATTACTCAATATTTTTCACTCTTATTAACTAAATTTAAATTCATTGAAATTCTTCATTTTCTGATTAGTTCATAATTTATTAATTCAAGTATAATGTTTTTATTGATACCAGGCTAATAATATTTGCAATAACAAAAAAAAAATTATCTAAAAATGTTAACATTTGCAAACTTTTTGTTTTCAAAATGTATCTCTAGAAAAGATTTTTTAAAAAAAAATTATTTAACTTCTTTTAAAATGTTTTAAATAGCATACTAATGAGAGCCACTTTTCATTACAGAAAAGCAAACAGAATCTTTTTTTTTTTTTTTATATACATTTCTAGAAGGAAAATGTATATATATATTTTCTTTAATTTTCACAACTTTTGTAAATATTTTTCTATAGAGAATTTTTGAGTGAATGAAAAAAGCTTTCATGATTATTTTTTATTTAATATTGTAAAATTCTACTGTTTTAAGATCTTTGATTTTATGAAATTATATCTCATCTTGTCTTCAAATAATGGAATAATCCAGATTCCATCTTATCTTGATTGGACTGAGCATTCATTGCCATGAACTAATGGATATTCAAAATGATAACACATGTCGAATGGCAATTGTGGGCCAAAAGATGATAAAGCTCAAAAAATCTGATTGTTTACATTATGGCTGGGGATCTGACCATAAGTTAGTGAATCCATTTGGAGGTAGGGTCAGATAACAACTGTCATAGCTGAATGGCAAGTATACACATCCATTATATAGCTGAGCAATGCGGCAAATTTACATTAGAACTCTAAGCTAGTAGACATAAACCTGACATGAAGGAAGCAAAGTGGTAAGTAAACTTAGAAGGTCATCTGAATACTCTCCAGAATTAGTTGCATGGCACCTGAATGCTGTACCAAGCCAACAGTATCGGGCTAAAATATAACATTATATATATTGTAAGTATGCATTTTTATATTTGTTTAATAAATAAATATTAATCATATTTCTACTAGTTTATGTTTATTGTAATTCACACAGTAAACACAACAGCTGGCACAGTTCTCAAAATCACACAATTTTTTTTCCACATGTCTGGAAAAAGTTTTAAATGACAAAGTTTTACTTCCAATAGGTCGTTACATCTTTTGTTACTAATTTAAAAAAGTTAACAGTTAATTCTAGCATTATTAATGCATCAATAAAAAAACTTAAAAAAATCAAATACAAGTGGTTGCTCATTAATTATTACAGAGGAGTCAATTTTTTTCCTCTCATGGCAGATAAAGAAAAATCGAAATGGCTGAAATTGGCTTGTTAGAAGAGTTTGATCTGACCTATCCTGAAAATTGGTGAACTTACAAGAATCAATTGCTTTTCTATATGCAGGCTAATCAGATCAAAAATCCTGACTTAAAATTAATTGCACTGGTTTCAGTCATAGAATCTCAGACATACACGATTCTTCAAGCATAATTAGCCCCCATGTTTACAGCTCATCTTGATTTTGACAGAGCATTATCTCTGCTGACAATCCTTTTCTGCCCAAAATGCTTAACAATAATGCAGAGATATCACTTCAATTTCAGTATTCAAGGGGAGGGGGAGAAAGCATGAGATTTTGCTGTTAAGCTCAGTAAGCTAGCCTTGAAATGCAATTTTAAAGACTTCCTCAATGAAGCTCTGAGAGATCATTTCATCTGTGGAATGAAAAATCACAATCTTAGAGTCAGGCTGTTGGTGGATCCTAATATCACATTTCATTCTGCTGTCTCAGGTAACTTGAGTTGATAGAAAGTCCATTGAAGAAAATGGACTACAGCATTAAAATTATCAATCAGGAAATTGGGTCAAACAAATACCCAGCTATCAATAAAAAAAATGTTCAAGCAAATTGGCAACAATGATTAAGAAACATTATTACACACACACACTGAATGTCCACACCAGTATACAGTGTGTAGATATTGCATGTTGGTCACACAAAAGCTGTTTGTCTTAAAAAGAAAAAACAAGATGCTCGGAAGAGAATGGAGCATTTCATTTCAAAAAGCTAAAATGGCAATTTAAAAGTGAATAAACTCAATGCCTGTATAAATAATGTGAGTGCTTTCAAATGCAAAATTATTATTAATGATATGCCAATAACAATATTTAGGCTATCATTAATAGAAAAAAATAATCACTTGCATCCTAGCAGGAGAGTGATTATTGATCATTAAGGCAATCAAATATCGCTCTTGGATCAAACAAGAGTTAAAGTTACTATATCTAGTAAAATTATATCTGTCTCCTGTTGTGTCTGCTGGTAGGCACACCAATTTATCAGTCTGCGACTGTTTTAGTCATTTGGGCTTTACAGTGACTATAGTGAACATGCTCACAAAAATAAACCTAATTGTCTACTCAGAAGAAGTTGTTAATAAACTGGCTTTGAATTTTAAAGTAAGTCATCAAAGTGAAAGTGCATAAAAGTGGATAAAGTGCTCAAGTTTTATGCTGTATGTTCAAGAGAACCACCAAATGGGTTGTCATCAAAGTTAGAGGATCACAAACAGTGGCAGTACAGACAGCAGATGGACAGCAACATTACAGAAATCAGCTAAGGTTGAATTATACATCACTACCTATCTGAAGAGTCACCAGCCAACAGTAATGAGTTGCCATCCAGCAGTAAGGAGTCAAAATTAAAAGTTTCCAAATCAACAAATGAAGATACTGGACCTGCTTATGAAGTTATCAAGCCTGAGCGATGATGTTCAACAAAGCATCTGAGTGATTACATTCTTCAAGACTAATTTTAGTCAGAAGGGAGGGGGGTGTTATATTTCACCTTGCTTTCAGATAATGGAATAATCCAGTTTTCATCTTATCTTGACTGGATTGAGGATTTATTGCCACAGATCAATGGATATACAAAGTGATAACATAATCCCAATGGCAAGAACAGGACAATAGGTGATGATGCTCAGTGAATCTGGGGTTTCTATTACAGTTGGGGATCTGACTATAAATAGTCAATCTGTTTGAAGGTAGGGTCAGACAGCAACTGTCAAAGCTAAACAGGAATATTCTCATCCACTATATGGCTGAGCAGTAAGGGCAAGTTCATGTTAGAATTGGAAGCTGCTAGACATAAACCACATGTGAGGCAAGCCTGTCACTACCATATCTATTCATGAGGCAAGATATCACACTACAGCTGGAAGTGGTAGACACCTAAAAGGGCACCACTAAGCCAACAATATCAGTTGAAGGTATAAAATATATATTTGTAAATATGGATTTTTGTATTTGTTTAATAAATAAATATTAGTGGTATTTCTATAAGTTATGTCTATTATAAATTCATAAATAAATACTGTAGAAACATATTGTTAGTGATATGTTTTAGAACTTGATCATATATATGTATTCTTTATTTCCACAACTTTTGTAAATACTTTTCTACAAAGACAGAGAATTGTTCAATGAATGAAAAAGTCTTTCCTGATTTCTCCTTATTTCAGAGTTTAGTATTATAAAATTCTACTGGTTTAAGATTGTTATATTTTAGAACATGATTAATTCAGATTCCAATTTCTGCATTGCAATATTTTTGTTTATGTGGATGATGGATACAATGAATGAATTTTACATAAGGTGTTTTTGAGTTTGTAAAACTTTTTTTTATTCCATTCAAAATAATTATTCCATCATTTATTCTTGATGAAACAGTAATTTACAATATTTATTTATTCCACTCAAGAGTTATCTGTTTTAGGCTTGAGTAATTCAATGGACACTTTATAGCTGTTGAATGTTTAGGAGTAAATAACTGTTCACCATAGCTGAAGGAAATATTCAGAAGAAATGCTAATGTTAAAAGTAAGCAAAGAAAGTCATGTGATGCTGTGGTGATTTACAATCATATTTTCATTATAGAATAATATATTTATGGGAATAAATATTATTATCAAAAATATTTCTTGTTTAGTACAGTTGCTTGTACATAGTTATTATTAGATTAGAATTATTAAATGCTAAATCAAATTAGATATGCCAGTCAGTGCTTTCTTCCAACTACATAGAAAGTTTTTCATATGAAGTAATTTGCTATATTACCTGTTTTTTAAGTCTTTATTGTTTTAATATGTTTTTCACTAATATGCCAATAGATAAGCATTTTGAATTATTATTTACAGGAAAATTTCTGATAGTCAAGAGTGAAATGAGAAATGCCCTAAGTATCTCACTGGCTGAGTTATTATTTGCCATAAATATTGATCCAATGATTTGATAACTTAATTCTAGCATTTATATTAAATATTCCAATTTTATATCATAACTATAAAATAAATCTTAATCATTCCCACTCATATCAAATGACTAAAGAGTGTTTTTGATGCAATATGTATAGATACATATTCCAGAAGCTATCTTCCAATTACATGAAAATAGTTAATTTATATATATGGAATTATTTGTCTCACCTTATTTTGATTTCTATATTTTATTTCTTAAAATTTTTTTGACAGTTTTATTAACTCAAAAAATATTTTTAAATATGCTCAATAATAAAGTTATAAATGCCCCTACTCTTACTATTTTTAATCAATCAAAATTATGAAATTGCTTATATTTTAATTTAATATAATCATGAAACTATTTATATTAAATGTAATATATTTTAAAAGCCTTCCATTTTAATCAATCAAACAATTTCCCTCTAGCAAAACTTTTGTTCATCCCTTTTACAACTTATTGTGTTTAACTTATCGTATGCAATGATATCCATTTAAGTTTTTCTTGACAATTGTTTTAAAATTAAATGCATTCAGTTTGCAATATTTTCAAATAAGCAGTTGATATGGTGTATTATCTATTTGAAAGATGCTAAGCATTTTAATGTATGGCAACAAATCCTCAATCCATTCAAATTGAATCTAAGACTTAATTTACCTTCATTAGCCATATGTTCTGGTATAACCCATTATGAATTAAATAAAGAGAATGTTTTAAATTTATATTTGATAAGAGTACTATTTATTAATGCTCTTCATTTGAAAATTAGTTTAAGCATTTTATAATGTCTAGCAAATATTTTTCAAAGAAATTTTTTGTAAAATTTGGAATGCATATCATTGTACAGTATCTTACCCTTGTTAATTCATATATTGGAAACTGCAAAAATTTTTGATTGAAAACAATAAAATATTACGCTCAAATATGGAAATAATTCAGAATGTGCTTTCACTGAACATCAACTCATTATTATTGCTTAAAAAAGTATTAAATATATTGTCAAAATGCTATTAGCATATAATTCAATATTAGGATGATTGTATACATTTGCTATAATAAAAGATCTTCATTCATTTATACATACATATTTATTCATTGGTAAATAAATTAATATATTTTAGAAGGATTTTCACTTGTGAATAATTTAATATTTTTTTGTAATAATTGAAAATCATTTTTAATGACTATAAAGTATTGTATTAGTACTGTATATTTAACAATCATTTATCAATTTCTGATTTATAATGACTAACAAAATGAAAAATCTATAGTAAGTCATTTTCTGTTAAGAAAACCTCATGTTCTCAGAAGTATTAGTCAATCTCTTAATTTTGTTCAAAAATGGCTTACCTTATTTAAATAACATATTTTGGGAAACTATGCAGATGTGTTATGTGTTCTTCAGACTAAATTTGATTGCATGTACTGCACAAATTGGGATAGTATTCGAATAAGAAGTATGATATAACTCAGTAATGATTTCTTCTTTCATCTTATATCTCCTTTATGCATTGATTAATTTTATATAACATTCTCCTTTTTTAAATCACTTTTTCAATATTTTATTTGACCAACTTTATACTTTCAACTGACCAGCAATTTTCATCAGAGCTAAAATATATGAGTACATGAATATATAAGCATAGATTATCTGAATAATGTAAACAATATAACTAATTATATATTGAATCCTATTTATATCACATTTTATATCATAAATATGTTAAAGACAGTAAGACTTTGCTAATTTATATAATTTATTTTTTTGTGTACTAATTAATATTATATAATATTAATATCATTTATGCTCTTTATTACTTTTACAATGCTTGATATAATTACAACCACTATTGATGATTTTAATTGCCCCAACAATCTTCTTAAGAACTATAACAAACATATATATGAACATATAATTTTACATTTTATATATATATTCTATCTTATAATCATTATTTATGTCCCCATATATTTTCATATACCTCTATATAATTAATACCTTTCTATATATATTATACATTTTAACCTTTTTTATATTTATCAATCAATACTTTCTATAATCATATATATATAAATATTATTTTTATTTCATTTGTTTTTTATTATTTTATTTTTATTAATTTTTTTTAAATATTTAACTCTAACATTATAAATTCATATTTTAATATTTTACATTATTATTATATTAACATTTAATATGTATAATTTTCTTTAACTTATAATATTATTTTTTAACATTTTTATATCTACCTTCTACTTATATTTTGAAATCTTAACTACTAGCTAACTTTTACATTTTACAGTTATATTTGTAGCTCCCTTTTTCTATTTTTATATAATTAAACCTATTCTTATTCTTCATTCCTTCTAATATATATTTTTTTATTTATGTCAAAAAAATTTTCAGGTCCAAATCTCTATTTAATACTGGCTTAATATTATTAATATAAAAGTTTCTTTTATTTTTCTATCCTGTTTATTATTTAAAAAAATTAGTAAGAATAAAATAAAAAATAAATGAAGTAAAAATAATATATATATATATATGATTATAGAAGTATTGATTGATAAATATAAAATATAAAAAAGGCTAAAATGTAAAAAATATATAAAAGATATTAATTATATTGAAACAAACACATTGCTTCACATATATTTTTTCAAGATTTCTTTCCCTCCCCAGTTAAAACAGTTTAAATTAAAAATAAAACTATGTGGTTCAAAAAATAAAAATTTAAATAAAGAAGCAAGTGATAGTTAATTAAAGTTACTTTTCCCAACTTCGTTATAAAAACAAATAATAATAATAAAAAAAGGTAAAATAAAGAAAATATAAAAGAAGCACTTAATTAATAAATCTTTATCATTAATTGATACAGCTTCAATTTAAAATAAAGCAGATATAATTTATTTTATAGCTATATGTTTTCAGATTTAAATGTAAAAACACTTAAAGATAGCGTCACCTTCTTGCCTGGGGCTTTTAATCAGTTGCTTTTTTAAAACATGTTGTTAGATGAAAAAAACGTGGGAAGCAGAAGAAATAAAAGGAGCAGCTTAATTGGACAGTTACAGTGACAGTTACAGACAGTTACAGTGACGGAGTTATAGTTACAGTTGGAGTTACAATAAGAGTTACAGTGAGATCTGTTGAAAATTTATTATTTTTTGGAATACTAAAACAACCAAGTTTGAAAACGCAGTTATCACCAATAGGAGAAAACTTTTAGTTACTAGATAACTGAATAATGGAAAAACACATTATTAATTTGGAAAACTCCAGGATGAGTGAGTAGAAAATTCTTCCTCTTTCTCCATCCATGTGAAGCCCAAGAAGTAGAGAACATGCCCATGTAAATAACAGCAATTTATTGTGCCATTCACTTCTAGTAAACCCCTTCTTGATGCGAAGATTTAAATGTCAAGGTAAGGAAAATTTAGATACATTTATAATATTTACACATATCTTGAAAACATATTTGTTGAAATAATTAACGTATAAAATAAAATACAATTATTCAAATGATTGATTCATCAAATAAAACCTAAGAAAATAATATTTTAAAGAATAATGTTTTTAAAGAATAATAATTATACTGGTTTTAAGAACTTAAGAATATTGATTTAAAAATAAACGAAAAATATAATTATGTGAGTTAAATCAAAGATGTATTTATATATACATGAATACAGGATTTGTAATGCTTGGATAGAAAAATTAAATTGAATCTGTTTCTACTTCAAATATGAACAGGAATTAGATATGCCTTTTTAATACACAGATTAAAAATGCTTCTATGTAAAAATTAAATTGAATGAATGTGTTTCTACTTCAAATATACACCTGTATCAAAGATGAATTAAACAAATGAATAGCTCCAATCTACAAACATGAATTCGAGAATTAATCTTTTAATATAAATGAATGACTTGAAACTACATCCATATACTTGGATTAAAGATGAAGTAAATGAATGATTTAAATCTACAAATCTGATTTAGAGAATTAATCTTTTAATATAAATGAATGGCTTGAACCTACATCCATAGACTTGGATTAAAGATGAATTAAATGAATAAATGATTTAAATCTACAAATCTGAATTAGAGAATTAATATTTTAATATAAATGAATGACTTGAACCTACATCCATAGGCTTGGTTTAAAGATAAATTATGATTTAGATCTACAAATCTGAATTAGAGAATTAATATTTTAATATAAGTGAATGACTTGAATTTAAACCCAGATACCTGCATCAAAGAAGAATGACTTGAATTTATATCTAAATACCTGGATTAAAGATGAATGACTTGAATTTATATCCAGATACCTGGATTAAAGATGAATGATTTGAATTTATATCCATATACCTGGATCAAAGATGAATGACTTGAATTTATATCCACATACCTGGATCAAAGATGAATGACTTGAATTTATATCCAAATACCTGGATCACAGATGAATGACTGAGATTTACATCCACATGTCACAATCAAGGGAGAATATTTTCTACAGAATTTATAGTTGGACTTATTGCACCAATCATCGATGATTATGAAAAGAATGATTAAATGTAAATCAAACTGACCTAGGACCATATATGCATATATGAATTGACAATCCAAAGATGAACTGTCAATAACTTTTGTTGTCAAATAAATAAATCATTGTTATCTAAAACTAATCTATCTAGTTAGTTTCATTTAACATCACCCATCATTCATTGCATTCGTTCACAAGAATCTCATACCTGTGGTAAGCTGGAACTCTAGTGGCACCATTTGGGAAACCAAACACACAAATTTTCTAGATGTTGCCAGTCTCTTGAATGCTATATCCTCTGATGAGCAGGAAATATTGGTGTAGAGTGGCAAGATAAACATTGGATAATGTCAATCTTTGTTTCCATCCTGTAATATGCTCATCAGGAAATAGTTCCAACCGATAATAAAGGTTGGTACAGGGGTTCGATTACAATATAGAGATATATAAAGATATACGTGGGTATAGAAATAATGATTATAAGATAGAATATATGCATATATATAAAATGTAAAATTATATGTTCATGTATATTTGTATTGTTTCTTATAATTCCGAAGAAGATTGCTGGAGCAATTGAAAGACCATCAATAATGGATTGCAATTATATGTGTAAAAAGTAATAAAGAAAATTATATTAATATTATATGTGTTTGGCAATGCAAGAAGAAAGATAAAGTTATAATTAATATTATTATAACAACAATTATGTACCTAAACTTAATAAATTTATAATTTTTTATTAATTTATTAACATTTTATTATTTATTTTATTTTTATTTATTAAATTTGCTATTAGCTATTTATTTATATATCATCATTATCATCATCATTATTGCTAATATGTTTTTTATAAAATATTTTTTGAATTCTCATTTAACTTATATTAACCTTACCTTCTTTTATTTCTCCACCTTATTAATTACCAGTTTGTAAACAATATTTATCTAAATCGCATGTTGAAAATTGATAATAAATTGAAAGTATGCTAGTCTTTCTCATATGCGCAATTATAACAGAGAAAGCCAATCAGATTTTAAACAGATATCTAATAAATAATCAAGCTTAGACACGAGACAGAGATTTTGATAGAAAAGGTGGATACCAGTTTGTAAATTTTTAATTAGCTTTTTTATGTTTTCTATAATTTATTTTTATATTCTTGCAATTTTATTATTTGGATTTACCTCAATCATATTTATATTAACATAGTTTTTAAATCTAAATTTTTATTTAATGAAGATCTACATTAAGTAAAGTTTAGGTTTAAAAACTATACTAATATAAATATGATTGAGGTAAATTCAAATAATAAAATTACAAAAATAGAAAAATAAGTTATAGAAAGTGTAAAAAAGGGAGTTATATAATTTTCTACTTCTTCTCCTATGTATTGATTTCTATTATAACATATCATACCATTGACACCTTCTTTGACACTTTATCAATACTTTTATTTTTATTATTTGTATTACACTAACAGTTTCGACTGTCCTGCAGTCATCATCAGAGCTACAATATTCAAATATATAATTATACAATTATTACACTTATCCACATATATATATATATAATTAATACACAATATAAACAAAATAATAATACATTTTAATATGATCTTTATAAATAATCATTTCCCATTTTATTATCTTATCTTCTAAATAATTTTATCAATATTTTATATTAATTTATTTTATATCACTTTATTTCATTTTTTAAATATTATTTAATATAATAATTATAACTTTATCATTTATTTTACTATTTAATGCATATTATTATCATTTTCTTATATTATAAAATCAACTTCTAATCTTGTCTTATTTTTATTAAATATTTCTATCAATTAACTTTACCCACATTGCAAATTATTATTATTATTATTTTATTACAAAAAATTACTTACTTCTTGTTGATTCTATTACCAAAACCCAACTGACAAAAAAATTCAAATTTTGTATTTGTTTAACCTCCCTCTATTGTCATTTTCTTTAACTATTTTCTTTTAACCTTTTCAAATTCTAATTATTACTAACAATTTTTTATAAAATTATTGTTCTTACCCCAAAATCTCTATTAAGACTTGGTTTTATACTCTTAATCAAGATTGCTTCTTTAATTTTTCTATCCCTACTATTATTTGTGTAATTAATCATTTTTATACAATCTTTTTCAAACATATGACCTGTTTCTAATGAATGCAAATAAACAGGTGATCTCTTATCATATTTATGCTGAATTAATCTGGTATAAATTGAGTTCTTTGTGTCTCCCACATAATTAGTTTTTATATTTTTACTTTTCCGATGATTTGCATTCAATTTTATATACCCCATTTATATTTTTTTCTACTTTTCTTACATACTTATTATCTAATATATTAAGTATATTCTTCCTTCTTTTATTCACTATCTTAAACTTTATAACATTATTAAACTTTTTGTTAATTCTAATAATTATTCTATTCATACCTTTTACAATACTGTTATTATAAGTTTTAATACCTATATATTTATTTTTATCTATTTTATTTTTTCTACTTACTATCCCATTGTTTGTATTAAATTTGTCTTCCAATTTTCTTATATTTTCTTTTATAACTTTTTCTGGATATTCATTATCCCTAAACTCTTTAATTATTAATTCTATCTGTCTTTTATAATCTTCCTTATCTGAGCAATAATTCCTAGCTCTATATATTCTTGAATTTACACTACTTATTTTATATTTAACATCTATATTTGAATGCCAATTATTTATATTGCTATCTACATTACTTTTTTTATATACAGATGTCTCTATCTTGCATTTACCATTTTTATATGATTTTTCTAACAAAATATCCAAATATGATAATTTATTATCATTTTCTTTTTCTACTGTAAATTTTATATTTTTATCCAATCTATTAATCTCCTCAAGATACATATCTATTTGCCTTTGACTCTTGTTGAAAATCAATAAATAATCATCAACATATCTTTTCATAAAAATTGGACCATTAGTATTATTAATCATTAAATCTTCCATATTTTCCATATATATATTACTAAGTACCCCACTCAATGCCCCTCCTATTAGTAATCCTTTATTTTGCTTATAATATTCTCCATTAAATTCAAATGTAATATCCTTACAACAAATTCTCATTATTTCTCTCAATTTTTCTATTGGTATTTTAATTTCTTTATGTTCATCTTCTCTATATCTTTTTATTGCTAACTCTATTGCTTCTTCTACATTTATATTTGTGTACATTGATATTACATCTATTTTTACCATAGTTAACTTATAATTACTATATTCATTTATCTTATCTTTATATCATTTATTAACTCTTTATTATTTTTAATATAAAAACTACTTTTATCATTAATATATTTCTTAAGAATATTACTTGATAACCATTTAGATATTCTATCAAAATATGAATTTGTACCATTTATGACTGGTCTTAAAGGCACCCCTTCTTTAAATATTTTTGGTGCTCCATAAATTCTTGCCATAGCACAATCTTTATTACCCAAAAATGCAAATATTTTTCTATCCATTAACCCATTATTATATAATCCTTTTACTAACTCATAAATCTTCCCATTTTTTAATTTTGTATCATCTTTCTTTATTTTAATAAAATACTCCTCTTCCAACAATTTATTCATTTTACCAATGTATTCTTCTTTATTCATTAATACCAATTTATTACCTTTATCTGACTTTATAAACACTATTTCTTTTTCATATTTATCCCTTATTTCTTTAACCTCTTTTATTTTAATTACATTATTTAAATTATTTATCCCCTTATTCAACTTTTTATGTTTATTTTCAATATTTACTTTTTTTATTTTATATATCATATTATTCACTTCTTCTTTAAAACTTTCCATCCATAATTTATCCTTCATATGAATTACATTATTAATATCCTTATTTTCATAATAATATATACCATAATTAGTCTCTAAATACTTTTGTGCTATTTTCTCTACTAATGCTTGCACTTCTATTATATCTTTATTTTTACATACTCCATATGGTACATATTTTATACCTTTACCTAGTATATATTTCTCTTCTTCACTTAGTTCAATATTTGTTAAGTTACAAATCTTCTGTTCACTTTTATGAAGTCCTTCTTTATAATCATTAATTTCTTTTCCATTCTTCAATCTATCCATTTTCTTCTTATGTCTTGTCAATGGTATGAATCTATCCATTTTCTTCTTATGTCTTGTCAATGGTATGATATGTTATAATAGAAATCAATACATAGGAGAAGAAGAAGTAGAAAATTATATTACTTCCATAAGAAGTGAAAACACAGAAGACAAAGATTACAAAGAAGCAGTATTTGGGTGTATAATAGATAATTATGGAGAAGATACACAATATTAAAATGTTCTTGGACTATATTAGAGGATTGGAAGATAAAGATACAGTAAAAATGATTAATAAAAGATGGAAATTGGTAATGAAATTAAATAATTTGAAAAATAATATAAAATTTTTAAAGGACTGTGAAAAATATGAAGTTATACCAAATTTTATAAAGTTGGATAAACTAAGGAAAAGAATAAGTGATAAAAGAAATTATGTAAAGAATATTGAAAAGAAAATTCTAAAGAAATATATTAAAGAAAGTTATAAAATGAAAAGTAAAGTATATAAAGATATTAGTAATATTGAAGAGTTTGTGAATAAAAGGACAACTTTTAAAGAAGAAGAAATTTTTAGGAAATTATGTAATGAAAAGATGGATATTATAAATAGGAATACAATAATAAGACATAAGAAGAAAATGGATAGATTGAAGACTGGAAAAGAAATTAAAGATTATAAAGAAGGACTTCATAAATATGAACAGAAGATTTGGAACTTAACAAATATTGAGCTAAGTGAAGAAGAGAAATATATACTAGGTAAAGGTATAAAATATGTACCATATGGAGTATGTAAAAATAAAGATATAATAGAAGTGCAAGCATTAGTAGAGAAAATAGCACAAAACTATTTAGAGACTAATTATGGTATATATTATTATGAAAATAAGGATATTAATAATTTAATTGATATGAAGGATAAATTATGGATGGAAAGTTTTAAAGAAGAAGTGAATAATATGATATATAAAATAAAAAAAGTAAATATTGAAAATAAACATAAAAAGTTGAATAAGGGGATAAATAATTTAAATAATGTAATTAAAATAAAAGAGGTTAAAGAAATAAGGGATAAATATGAAAAAGAAATAGTGTTTATAAAGTCAGATAAAGGTAATAAATTGGTATTAATGAATAAAGAAGAATACATTGGTAAAATGAATAAATTGTTGGAAGAGGAGTATTTTATTAAAATAAAGAAAGATGATACAAAATTAAAAAATGGGAAGATTTATGAGTTAGTAAAAGGATTATATAATAATGGGTTAATGGATAGAAAAGTATTTGCATTTTTGGGAAATAAAGATTGTGGTATGGCAAGAATTTATGGAGCACCAAAAATATTTAAAGAAGGGGTGCCTTTAAGACCAGTCATAAATGGTACAAATTCATATTTTGATAGAATATCTAAATGGTTATCAAGTAATATTCTTAAGAAATATATTAATGATAAAAGTAGTTTTTATATTAAAAATAATAAAGAGTTAATAAATGAAATTAAAGATAAAATAAATGAATATAGTAATTATAAGTTAACTATGGTAAAAATAGATGTAATATCAATGTACACAAATATAAATGTGGAAGAAGCAATAGAGTTAGCAATAAAAAGATATAGAGATGATGAACATAAAGAAATTAAAATACCAATAGAAAAATTGAGAGAAATAATGAGAATTTGTTGTAAGGATATTACATTTGAATTTAATGGAGAATATTATAAGCAAAATAAAGGATTACTAATAGGAGGGGCATTGAGTGGGGTACTTAGTAATATATATATATGGAAAATATGGAAGATTTAATGATTAATAATACTAATGGTCCAATTTTTATGAAAAGATATGTTGATGATTATTTATTGATTTTCAACAAGAGTCAAAGGCAAATAGATATGTATCTTGAGGAGATTAATAGATTGGATAAAAATATAAAATTTACAGTAGAAAAAGAAAATGATAATAAATTATCATATTTGGATATTTTGTTAGAAAAATCATATAAAAATGGTAAATGCAAGATAGAGACATCTGTATATAAAAAAAGTAATGTAGATAGCAATATAAATAATTGGCATTCAAATATAGATGTTAAATATAAAATAAGTAGTGTAAATTCAAGAATATATAGAGCTAGGAATTATTGCTCAGATAAGGAAGATTATAAAAGACAGATAGAATTAATAATTAAAGAGTTTAGGGATAATGAATATCCAGAAAAAGTTATAAAAGAAAATATAAGAAAATTGGAAGACAAATTTAATACAAACAATGGGATAGTAAGTAGAAAAAATAAAATAGATAAAAATAAATATATAGGTATTAAAACTTATAATAACAGTATTGTAAAAGGTATGAATAGAATAATTATTAGAATTAACAAAAAGTTTAATAATGTTATAAAGTTTAAGATAGTGAATAAAAGAAGGAAGAATATACTTAATATATTAGATAATAAGTATGTAAGAAAAGTAGAAAAAAATATAAATGGGGTATATAAAATTGAATGCAAATCATGCAAAAGTAAAAATATAAAAACTAATTATGTGGGAGAAACAAAGAACTCAATTTATACCAGATTAATTCAGCATAAATATGATAAGAGATCACCTGTTTATTTGCATTCATTAGAAACAGGTCATAGGTTTGAAAAAGATTGTATAAAAATGATTAATTACACAAATAATAGTAGGGATAGAAAAATTAAAGAAGCAATCTTGATTAAGAGTATAAAACCAAGTCTTAATCGAGATTTCGGGGTAAGAACAATAATTTTATAAAAAATTGTTAGTAATAATTAGAATTTGAAAAGGTTAAAAGAAAATAGTTAAAGAAAATGACAATAGAGGGAGGTTAAACAAATACAAAATTTGAATTTTTTTGTCAGTTGGGTTTTGGTAATAGAATCAACAAGAAGTAAGTAATTTTTTGTAATAAAATAATAATAATAATAATTTGCAATGTGGGTAAAGTTAATTGATAGAAATATTTAATAAAAATAAGACAAGATTAGAAGTTGATTTTATAATATAAGAAAATGATAATAATATGCATTAAATAGTAAAATAAATGATAAAGTTATAATTATTATATTAAATAATATTTAAAAAATGAAATAAAGTGATATAAAATAAATTAATATAAAATATTGATAAAATTATTTAGAAGATAAGATAATAAAATGGGAAATGATTATTTATAAAGATCATATTAAAATGTATTATTATTTTTGTTTATATTGTGTATTAATTATATATATATGTGGATAAGTGTAATAATTGTATAATTATATATTTGAATATTGTAGCTCTGATGATGACTGCAGGACAGTCGAAACTGTTAGTGTAATACAAATAATAAAAATAAAAGTATTGATAAAGTGTCAAAGAAGGTGTCAATGGTATGATATGTTAAAAAAGGGAGTTACTATACAATATGAAAGAAGCTAATTAAAAATCCTAAAAACTGGCAATTAATAGGATAAATAGATAGATAAAACTAATGTAGGTTTTAATATAAGTTAATTGCCAATTCAATATATAATCATAATAATACATATTTAATATAAAGAAGATAATAAACCTCTGGTCATACGTTTTTTATTAATTTACTAGCTCTTGCCCTTGAGCATCAGTTTAAAAAGCATAAATGGACCACTTATATTTAAAGTTTATTAATATAACCTTTGCTCACCATGTTGAGATTGGGGCTTTAAACTATTGCATGCCTGAATTATAATTTAATA
Source organism: Epiperipatus broadwayi (assembly GCA_028023455.1). Taxonomy (NCBI): domain Eukaryota; kingdom Metazoa; phylum Onychophora; class Udeonychophora; order Euonychophora; family Peripatidae; genus Epiperipatus; species Epiperipatus broadwayi. Next base: position 516,464 of record JAQFVV010012836.1, read on the forward strand.
AATGAATTGTACAAAAATGTAAAAACTGGCAATTAATAAGATAGATAGATAAAAGCAGGGTAGGTTTGATATAAGTTAAATGCCAATTCAAAATATTTTATAATAATAATAATACGTATTTAATATAAAGAAGTAACAAACTTCCAATCATGTGCTTTCTGCTAATTTACTCGCACTCGCCCATGAGGCATCATTTTAAAAAGTATAAATGGACCACTTATGCTTAGAGCTTATCGATATATAAGTAATCGTTTGTTCACAGTACTGGGATTAGTGCTTTAAACTATTTTAAATTTGAATTATAATTTAATAAATGAATAAGACAAACTTATTCATTCAGTAGCAGAAGAGAGATAGAATCTCATTTTTTAACCACCTATGATTAGAAATAAATAGTGAATTTTAATTTTAATCTATTTATATAGCATTGATTGTATGTAATGTAAAGAATGTATCAAATCTATTGGCATGTGCTTATCACTAGTTTACACACACTCACTCATGTGCATCAGTTTAAAAAGCATTAATAGATCGCTTATGTTTAGATCTTATCAATATAAGCCAACCGTTGCTCTAAATGAATTCTACAAACTTAGTCATTCTGTAGCAGGAGAGCAATAAAATCTCATTTTTAACCATTTGCGTATGAAATAAATAGTGAAATTTTGAATTAACTGTAATAAATAGCATATTTATAAAACACTGACTATAAATAATATAACAAACTTCTGGTCACACACTTTTTATTAATTTAGTGCCATCACATGTGAGCATAAGCCAACCTTTGCTCACAGTACTGAAATTAGGGCTTTAACCTATTGTGTACCTGACTATACATAGTCAGCACTATATAAAAGACTATTTATTACAGTAAAACTCATTATTTATTTCTAATCATAGTTGGTTAAAAATGAGATTCTACTTCTCACCTGATCAGAATGAATAAGTTTGTACAATTTATTTATTAAGTTATATATAATTCAGACATACAGTAGGTTAAAGCTATGACCTCAGCACAGTGAATAAAGGTTGGCTTATATATCAATAAGCTCTAAGTATAGATGGTCCACTTATGCTTTTAAACTGATGCTCACAAGTGACTGTGCATAAATTAGTAAAAAGCACATGACATGAGGTTGGTTATTCCTTATATTACATATATAGTCAGCTCTATATAAATAGACTATTTGTTGCAGTAAAATTCAAATTTTACTATTTATTTCTAATCATAGGTGGTTAAAAATGAGATTCTATCTTCCTCCTACTATAGAATGAATAAATTCATTTATTAAGTTATAATTCAGGCGCAGAATAGGTTAAATTAAAGCTCTGATTTCAGCATTGTGAGAATGTTGGCTTACATATCAATAAGCTCTAAGCATAAGTGGTCCACTTATGCTTTTTCAACTGATGCTCGTGGGCAAATGAATGTAAATTAATAAAAAGCACATGACCAGAGGTTTGTTATCTTTTTTATATTACATATGTAGTCAGTGCCATATAAATAGACTATTTATTACAGTAAAATAATATATATTGTAAGAATAAAGATGATGGAGTATAGAAGGAGTGATACCAATCACCATCAAAAACATTAATGTTTTTACTGAGTAATAAGCAAAGAATCAGTATCTGATCAAATACAAGTAATAATATAAATAAAAATATCAATAATCATGAAGAGTCAGTTTGTGACTGGATTTAAAAGAGGTATGCTATAAAATCTTAGCCTAATCATTATTTAGCAAATGCCAAATTTGTGGCATATTTTAAAAGCAATCTTCACACAAACATAAGTAAATAAGCATTTATTTTATATAGCATGATGTTTTTAAACTGTGAATAGTTATAATCAGCCATTAAGCTAATGTACATGTGCTTTGTGGATTTTAACTATAAATGAATACTCTCACTTTCCAAACACAAGATAAAGTCTTTGTGAAAAGATAGAATGAATCCATCTATCCTTTCAACCCAAACGTTTAAGTATGGGAAAATCTTAAGTATTTGCAAATGAGCGCATGAAGATATTAAACAATCACTTTAAATTATCTTTACTATGCCTGAATGAATGACGCTTGTAAAATTTACTAGAATTTACGATATGTCATTTCTTAGTTGAAATTAAACTTATGTAAATAAGCATTTATTTTATATAGCACAATGATTATTACTATTTACATTTTAAAAACATCGATCAAATGCTTAAAATTTGCCCCTACTTAAACATTTGGGTTGAAAGGATAGATGGATTCATTTTCTCTTTTCACAAAGACTTTATCTTGTGTTTGGAAAGTGAGAGTATTCATTTATAGTTAAAATCCACAAAGCGCATGTGCATTTGCTTAGTGGCTGATTATTACTATTTACAAACATAAGTATTAAAATAATTTTCAAAAAATTCTGTAATCAATGGTGATCAGCATCAGTGCTGTGGAGCAATTGGCATTTTAAGTTTATTGATCCTCTAAACTAATTATAAAATCTACAAATTGAGTGGATTTTAAAAATGATTTCTACCTTTTGTGCCATCCAAATAATTCTATAGAGAACCATCCAGATGTTAACACACACATGCTCATGTGTATATATAGCAAATATTATTATGTTCAAGATAGCTTTAGGATCACAAAAATTCTAGAGATTTCTGAACAAAAGAAAATATACACATTTAATTCATTTTATTAAACAATTTTATTGCAATAAATCCCTTAAAGTATAACTATGATGAAATAAATCACACACTGGTAATTCACAGAACATACAGCTAGAAGAATAAAGACATCAGAAAAAAATAAATTTCAAAAATCATTTAATAAAGTTATTTAATAAAATAATAAAAAAATAAAATGATAATATGACATACATGTTGATCATGTCTGTTTATAGAATATACATATAATTTCATTGTAACAAAAATATTATTACTTTCTGATTCTTATTAATTAATTAATATTTAATCTAAATGAGCTATTCCCTTACAGTAATCAAATGCTAATGAAATATTTCACAATAAAGAAAATAATTTTAATTTGAACCTTTCTATCTTTTTCTTTTAAAAATGAGTGTACCATTTTAACCAAATTAAAAAAAATTATTTCAACAAACTAACTAAAAATTATTCAATATTCTTAATTAATAAGTTCCATAGAAAATAACATTTATGAATGAAGATGAGTACACATCAACAATGTTTTATATACCATGGATTTTTTTATTGCTTTTGTAATTCCATGCTTGTTGAGTGTTCTTGTAAATTTTGCAGATAGTGATTTAATCAATTTTTTGGTTCCAATTTTTTTTTGCTATCACTTTTTCAATAATTATTTTTATCTATTTGGTTTTTTTTATTTGCAGCTCTAGGTTTTTAATGTAATAATTATTTTCATTTTTTTATTCCTTTAGTCTTTTTTCTTGTAGCTCCAAGTTTCCATCTTTGTATTTCATCCATTTAGCTTTTTCTGCTTTTTTTTTGGAGCTTCATATTTCCAGTTGAACATTTATTTTCATTTCAGATTAATATAAGTTGAAACAGCCATGATTTTGGAAGGTTTTTCTCAGGGATATTTTCCTTTTATATTCCTTTTAATAAAATTGGTTAGATAGTTTAGATGTTTCTGGTAAACTCCTTAATATTATACTGCTTTACAAATATCATCGGACTTTCAACATGAGCTTCTGACTGCTGAACTCACTACTTCTGAAGTTTGCTAAATTCTACTGTCCACACATTATTTTGGATTTTTACAAATCAATCCTGATATCAATCTTGATCCAATCACTTGACTACCTTAGAAATTATACTACATAATTAACTTTTACCAATTTAGTTTTTTTTTATCAAAAAATATTTTTTTTTAATTTTTAAAAAAATTCTATTTATACACTAATTGAAAAATAATTATTTTTTCAGAAATAAAGATTCTTTTCTTTTTTATTTTGAAAATAAAAAAAAAATTCTGTTTTTATACTAATTGAAACATAATTTAATTTCTTCAAAGGTAAAGATATTAATCTCTTCTTGATATTTATTTTTAGAAAAATTATTTTATTTACCCTGATCCTAATTTTTTTTTGTGTGTGTGATTTTTGGCCAAAAATAAAGTAAATAAAAATAAATTATCATTTTTTTTTAAACAGCTATACACAATAAGAATTAAACATTTACATTGTCATTAAGTTTTAGAATTTGTTACATGATCATTTTATGTATATGTAATTTTTTTAATAAATATAACATAATAAAAGTCCTAATTAACAGATAGGCTATCCTGCAGCTAACATGAGAAACAGCAATTCTTCTCACTCCCTTTCACTTAAATGTAAATGAAATGATAGATACAGATGAGAAAACCTTATTTTGATAAGTTTACTGTTAATTCAATCACTTGATTACCCCAGAAGGTACTATATTAAGTCTTGACCAAAATTTATACAATAATTAAAAAATAATTTCTTGTTTTTTATTTTTATTTTTGAAAAATAAAAGATTCCTTTTTTTTCCTGTTTGAAACAATTTAATTTTTTCAGAGATAAAGAAGTTAATTATTTAAGATATTATTATTATTTTGAAAACTAAAATATTCTATTTATATTCCAGATCCTAATCCCTTTTTGTTTTTTTTGTTTTTTTCAAAAATAAAATATATAAAAAATTCAACTTCACACAAAAATATTATTTCTTTTTGTTTTATTTTTTAATGCTATATCCACATATTATTTCTCAGAATTTATTATATGATAATTTCATGTATGTCAATTTTTTAATAAGTGTTAAATTCCTATTTAATAAATAGACTATTCTGCAGATACCCCTCAGCACACAAATGGTACTGATAAGAATATCTCGTTTGGATTACTTTTCCTTCATTTTATTTTTATTTACATATTAAAATAAAATATAAGATGCTTACACTAATATTTCTCTTTCTGGAAAAATCTCAAGAACGGGGCATTATAAAGGTCTCTCACATCTCTTTTTTTTCATCCCATTTGACTCTTGATATGATAGAATTTTCCCTTTTTTCGTATCTTTACTTAGTTAAACTTTATGTAAATATTCCTTGTATAACTAATTGATATGCACTGATACATCATCAGTGTTGAATTTATGCAGAATCTATGACTAAATCTTTCTTTTTTTCTCTCTTCACTTTTGGGTCAAATTAACCTGGGCTTTATCCTTATTTCTCTGGGTAATGTCATTTTTATTACTATAGGTGCATGTTTGCTGAAGAGCAACCAGATATGTGTCAATCCTATACACTCATTCTGGGTCCAATTTATGTAGTTGACAAGTTGTTGGGTTTGGTCAACCCATTTTCTATGGTCAGAATTTGCATTTATTTTGAGTAATTGACATTGTTTCCTCATAATGTACTTGTATGGCTTTGACTGGGAATTTCTGATTGATGTCATAATGTGGCAAATTCCCATGGGAATTTCCGAATGATGTCATAATTTGGCTAATTCCTATTTGAGATATTCAGTATTGCTATTAAGCAGACATAAGGATATACAGTGATCTGTTATGATAGTCTTGGTCACCTATAATAGAAAATTATTGTTATACCAAAACCTGAATAATGCCCCTAATATTAACTTTCTACAATGGATATGCAAACATATATTAGCTAAATATATCATAAGTCAAAATGCGGTCAATGGCAAATAATCTTTTGGTTAACTAGGGATTATGGCCACAATATTTGTTTGTGATTTGGATTTTATACATACATCATAATTGGCTAAAGCATGACTACTCTGTTATACATTCAAGGGCAATAAAATGCCATACAAATCAACTGCTTTTTTTTCTTAAGTTCGTAATGGCCATATAAATAATACATGTAGATAATCCCATTTTTACATGCAGCCGAATATGATATGATTCGCTATAGGACATTAGCAAGTTTTAATTTACAATATCTGTATACTTAGCAGTTCTATTGTTAAGAGTCTTCCTTTTATCTATATTATTTTACATGGAATTCTCTCTAATTCTTGAAATCTTCATAAATCATTTATTGTGTCATTTAAAACTAGTTGGTTTTGTGTGAAGAATTATGTCTTAATGTTTCAGCCACAATATTTTCTGATCCCATACAATATTTGATAGTGTAGTTAAATTTCATAACAGCATATTACATCAAACTAATTGACTGTTAAGTGACTGTGATTTAAAAATTGCAGACTTTTATGGTCCTTGACAATCACTTCTGATTCAAAAAGAAACTGGAAAGTTTTCGAATGTCTATATTATAGTCAAAAGTTTTTTCTCAGTTACAGTATAATTCATTTCTGGACTATGTAATAATCTACTCTTGAAAAAAACACTCTAACTTATCATTTTGGATCTAAGAGCAGTCCTGTTCTCAATGCATAGCTACTACTGTCCATCTGGACATAAAGGAGTTTCATGAAGTTTGAATAGGATAATATAACCTTCAGGAATTTTTTTTAAATTTTTCCAAAATTTTGATCATGTCCACTTCTCTCAACCTTAACATCCACTTCACATCTGTTACAAACTTATTATACAATCAATTTTAATAATTACACAATCCCAAGAATAAAATCTGATTTGTTTTTGATTACTTTGTATAGGAAAATCTTTTATAGCAGTCACTTTATCTGGAAGTGGTTACACATGTTTGTTTCAATGATATACTCTGAAAACACTATCATTATTTGCCAAGAATGGATTAACATTCATTGAAAGAACTGTTAAATGCTTAATATGATCTGAATTTTTCAAAGCAAACATTAATGATTCATGTTCATTACCACATTCTTAATTTCAGATGGTAGAATGTGTTCCTGATATCTCAACAGACATTCACCATTTAATTGAACTGATATAAATAACCAGCATAGTGAAATGCTGTATACTTATGATATGGATGATTTTCATCTGCAAATAATTGGATATTAGATCGAATGTAATGAATATTTTTTCTTCTTTTGAATCTCACTAACAGAATTATGAAAGTTTAAATATTTCTATCGAGCATCCAAAGACAATGGGATGTACACATGAAGATGTTTTCCCATTTTTTAATTTTATTCAACTCTTTTTCAATTTTTCTCTGGTAATGGCTAAGATTTTGCATAATAAGGTTTGTCACATATATAACCTCCATACCATATGAAAAAACATCATGATATCTGTATAGTATTGCTTTCGATCTAATCTACCATAGCATCCAAAGACAATGGGATGTACACATGGAGATGTTATCCCATTTTTTAATTTTATTCAACTCTTTTTCAATTTTTCTCTGGTAATGGATAAGATTTTGCATAATAAGGTTTGTCACATATATAACCTCCATACCATATGAAAAAACATCATGATATCTGTATAGTATTGCTTTCAATCTAATCTACCATTCCCCAGTAATTAAGTTGGATAGGTTCAGTTTCTTTGAATTTTCTATTAATCAATTATCTTGTAAGCAGTTGATAGTACAATCGAGATATTACTTGATAGATTTCTTATTTTAAAACATCTTATGCATAAAGTTCTACTCTAGAATGACTTTATGTATATGCCTATCTGTAATTTTTAAAAAAAAATATTGTGGTAAGCTTTTTGGTTTATTTGGATATTTGCTTTGGCTTCAATCTCGTTTTTTTTTTACTAAGCTTACCTGGCAAGCCTTCAGTGATAATATTCTCATCACTGTATTGAGATAGTCAAGTTTATCAAACATTTTGCGAGATGTAACTAATATCTGACTCTTTGAATTCAACAATGCTTCTGCTATAACTTCTTCCAATTAATTTTAATTTTAGAATAGCTTTGCAAAACTAAATGTGGAATTTTATTTTCTAAATCCCAGATTCAAGTAGCTATTAACTTTATAAAACTTCTGTAATCCATCTTTCTGTTTTGTTTTATGGTCTCCACAGTGAAGAACTTTCTAGTGGTGATCCAAACTGTTTCCAGAACTTTGTTCTTTGGTCTGCTTGATTAACTTCATCTGAATAGAGCTGGGATGGTGGTGAATCTCTATTCAAGATGTCCACGCTGCTAGTCCCAAATTATTCTTCCTTTCTCTGAACTACTTTTTCATTTTCAAGTTTTCTGTTGTGGTCTATATCTATTATTTTTTTATGAAGCCTTTTATTTTGAAAATTGAAGCAACCAAAATTCCTTCTTCCTAATCCTTGTGTTCATTGATTCATGCCTAAGGAATTCAGCAGTCTGCTAATTAATTGCCCAGTAGTTCTTCTGCCTATGCATGATTATTTAATCTATAATATATAACAAGTTATGCTTAATAATTTTGGAGAAAATGTAAGCTGTCAAGCTTTTCAATCAAGATACCTGATATCAAAAAAATTGAGTATGGGTCTCTCCTGTATATTCAGTATCTCTTATGATACTTGATATGGGATTCTGATGCTCTTCAGTCCACTATCCATACAACATGGCATTTTTATATCTTTGGAAATTTTTTGGTTTGTATGACAATTATTTCCATCAGTAATTTGTTATTGTTGGAGGTAAATATAGTCCAATACCATATTATGTTACTCCTCCATTTTATTTAATGAAAATAGTTTTTAGTTGCTAAGATATTCCATAGGATTTTCCTCTGCGTCAACTTTAAGTGACTTTATCCTAAGAAATTGATTGACATTTTTGTATGACTTATGTTCATAGAAACTTGTTTTCTCCTTATATCTCACCCATTAATTCTCTCAGCCTTTCTTCTGAATTTGTCTTAAAAATTTACCATTTTATAACACCTTAATATGGCCCTTTCACATTATCTTAACTCTTCTTGAGTTGCTTTTATATTCTGTGTGAATCAATATTTCTCAATTTTCCATTCCTTGGCTTTCTGTTTTATCTTTGATACTTGATCTTGCACTAGTCTTATTACTTTCTTCTTTCTCTTCCAACTATGCTATCATTCCCTCTTGCTTTTCTTCCTCTTATAAATTCCAATGGTCTATCCAGTCTACTATATGATTTATTCTTTCAGCTTCCACTCGTAATATATCCTGCACATGCTATATAGCATCTATTTTATTTTCATGTTTTTTGTTATCCTCCTCCATAAATCAGGTTATATCGTGATTAGCTTCCAAACACTATTTCATCTTTTGATTGTCTCTTTTTTCATTATCTTTTGGCTGTCTTTTATTTTCCTTAGAAGCATTTGTTTTTTTATTGTTGATTCCTTTCTTCTGTTTTTTTAGCAGCATTACTTTTCTCTTTTAATTGTCTTTGTTAATTGCTTTCATCTATTTTCATTAGCAGCATATAACTTTTTTCTGCTCTTCTTTAATTTTCTTCTTATTGTTGATTGCTTTCCTCATTTTATTTAGCAATATTTTTTCTCTTTGCTAATTGCTTTCTTCTATTTTGTTAACAGCATTGCTTCTTATCACTGATTTTTTTTTTTTCATTTCCCGTAGCAGCATTTGTTCTCTTTGCTAATTGTTTTAATTTTTCTTAGCATTTTTCTTTGCACATTGTTTTTTTTTTCCATTTTTATTAGAAGCATCAACCACTTCTGGGCTGACATAGTCATCTTCTGCAGTTGAATGCTGATATTTCCTTGATGACATTTTTTCTTAATTTTTTTCAATTTTGCCCTTGTTAACATCTAAGTTCGTATTTAATTAATCTTAAATTTTAAAGTAATATTTGATAAAATAAACCTCACATTGCCTCTCTTTCCACACAATCTTTCATTGTTACTTATTATCCCTAATTTGCTTTTCTTTGAACTTTGACTCTCAGACCCTGTCAGCCTGACTAGTGTAATTTATTTTCCCTACTACATTCTCCCATTTCTATTCTGTTTGTGCATGTGACTTTTCCTCATTAACTTTTTTTTTTTTTATAGATATGTACCGCATATTTAAAGTGAAGTTTATATATTGCATCACTTACTCAACTTTTTTTATTAGAGATTCAATTAGCATATCAGCAATTAAAAAAATGAATAAAGGCTTGCAATACTATAAATCAATTACCTATCACTATATAACTATGTCATTGTATATACTCTTGTCACATATTTCACAATAATTATTTTCTATTATGTGCAATAAATTCAGGTTCCAGTTTTTCAAATGGAATTATATTTGAGTTCCAAGTTATATGGTCATTTTGTAATACTGGCATGAAAAACTCAAATTTTTTATGGGGCCCACAGTGGATCATTATTTATAATAGTATGAACATAAGGATATAGCAGGGGTGATAGCAATTACCATCAAAAGCGTCACTATTTTTATTGAGCATAGAAACAGTCAAATTTTTGTAACTGAATTTAAAAGAGGTACACAATAAAAATTTTAGCCAATGTCAAACTTAAAGCAATTGTCAATACTACATCTGCATCCACACACCCAGGGCTAATATAATATATAAAAGTAATCTTTGATCAAAGTGCTGAGATAATTTATCATTGATGATTATCATCAATGCTGCCACTTATCTAATACTTTGGATGTATTAAGTCTTTCTAACTAGTTATAAAATCTACAAAGTGAGTGGACTTTAAAGGTGATATTTACCTTTATACCATCCAAATAATTCTATTGAGATATATCCTGATTTTATTCACATTTACATAATGGAAGTCCTTTTATGTCCAAGCTAGTGATCACCAGTACCCTGGAGGTTGAACAAGAGAAAATGTACACAATTCATTCTGTTATTATTTTCATTGGGATAATCAAATTCTTTGATGTATAACTCTGTGATGAAATCAGTCATACACACTGATAATTCACAGAACAGATCAAAAAAATATTTTCAGAAATTATTTAATAAAACTAACTAATAAACAAAAGAATAAAAAAAAAAAAAATAGAAAAAGATAATATGACAAATGTAAAATTAACACACATACTGATCAATCCTAATCATGCATTACACATACAGTTTCATATATCACACAAATACTAGATATTCTCTTACAATAATTAAACATTACGAAAATATTTTACAATAAATTAAGAAAATAATTTTAACTTGAATCTTTTTCTCTCTTGAAAATGAAGATGTGTGATGTCCTATATAATTAAAAAAAAAATCTTTTTAAGAAACTACTAAAAAATTATTCAATATTTCCAATTACTCAATCCCTATAAATGGCACTTATAAATGACATATACACATCAACACTATCTTATATACTATGGATTTTTTTAAAAATCTTTTTTAGTTGCCTAGTTGAGTATTTTTTTGCAGGTAGTAATTTAGTCAATTTTTTGGCTTGAGGTTTTTTTTTTGTTATAGTTTTCTTAATAATTGTCTTCATTTATTTGCCATTATCTTTTAAGCTTTTTTTTTTGTAGCTCCTTATTTGCAATTTACAATTATTTTTATTTTTCATTCATTTAGCTTTCTTCTTGTAGCTCCACATTTTCAATTTAACAATTATTTCCCTTGTTTTTAATACATTTAATCTTTTCTTTATATAACTGCAAGTTTTCATTTTCATTTCAAGTTAATGTGTATTTAGATGACCATGATGTTGGATAGATCAACACAAAACTTATTAAAAGTTTCAGAGTTATTTTTCTTCTACATTATCTTTAAATAAAATTGATTATATAGCTAGATAAATAAAGATCATTTTTTAACAAGAGCCTAGCATATATTTCTTATAAACTTCATAATATAATGTTTTGCAAACAATTTTTTAAGTAACAGTGAGATTAATCTAGTGTCAGATTTTCATGCTGAATTTTTGTCTGCTGAACTGACCATTACCAATCTGCTGATTCTGCTGAATTGCACATTTCTTTGTTTTTTTAGAAAACAATCCTGATCTCAATCGTTATACTTCTTTGTTTTTTAAAAACAACCCTGATATCAATCTTCCATCTAATCACTTGACTATTTTAGAAATTATTGCTGTGTTAAGCCTTGACCAACAATTTTTCTTTTTAAGAAAATATTTTTAGAGATAAAGAGCTTAATTTCTTCTTATTTCTATTTTTTTTTTTTAAGAAATAAAATATTTTATTTATATTCCAGATTCTATTTGATTTTTGTGCTTTTTTATTTTTACAGAAATAAAATATATAAAAAAATGAACTATACATATAAAAAAATATTCCTTTTTTTACAGCCATACGCAATACAAAAAAATATTCGTTTTTTTTTTTTACAGCCATACACAGTAAGAATTAAACATTTATATTTTTAGGTCTTAGAATAGAATTTGTCACATGATTATTTCATGTATGTATACAGCTTTTAATAAATATAACTTAATTAAATTATTATTTGAGATACAGGCCATCCTGTGACTAACATGAGAAAAAATAATTCTTTTCAATATATATAAATAAATAGTTAATAGAAAGTTTAAAATTAGTACACTGTTGAAAGTTAAATTTAAAACTTAGAGAATTAAATTATGTAAAAATAAAATAAAGTATTAATAGATTAATAAAAAAAATATAAGTTTATTAAGTTACGTTTATTATTGTTATAATATTAATTATTATGTGAAAAAAATGAATTATAAAATGTAATATAGATATTTGAGGGTAATTCAATGTGTAATTTTGTTATAATGTTTATATTGTTTAGATATTCTATGTTTATATCCCCCCCCCCCCCCCCCCCCCCCCCCCCCCCCCCCCCCCCCCCCCCCCCCCCCCCCCCCCCCCCCCCCCCCCCCCCCCCCCCCTCCCCCCCCCCCCCCCCCCCCCCCCCCCCCCCCCCCCCCCCTCCCTCTTTTTTCCAAAAAAACGTCAATTCATATGCACTTATATATTTTAGTTCTGAAGGAAACTGCTGTTCAATCAAAACTGTAAGATTACTCAAATCAAATAAAAAGTAAAATATACCATTGCAAAAGTTATTGAAAAAAGGAAGATTTATTTATTTGATTTATTAAGAATATTATTTGATCAAGAGAATACTATGATACAATTACTCAAATCATAATAGGTTTTTTACCATGTTCACTATTGAAAAAGCAATTTGATTGAATATTCTTTGATGATGAGTAACTATGAACTCTTTCAGTAATTGTAAAAATGACGATTTGTTCTGATTATGATGTGCTTTCAATTATCTCTTGCCAGTTTTTATGCTCATTATGCCACTGTTTTCATAATGTAACATCTACATCAGAAAATAGTGACATTGAAATGACATTTCTGCTATAAATATTCTGCCATCAAAACATCACATAATCATCATTTCATATGCTTATACAGGCTGTTAATAAGAGTACTAAACTCTCCATACAGTAGTGCTACCACGTGTAAGCCTTCATAATCGATAGATGCAGGAAGGTTTGAGCATAAAATCCCTATCTAGTGCCTATTCATCCAACATCCCCAAACTAGTTTCTAGCTTGTGGCTTTCATCAGTGAATAGCCTTGGATTTGAGAACACTGTATCTAGATCTTAGGATCTAATGTAATCCTCCAGCAGCCATCTTTTATTTATTTGGGTAACTATAAAGCTAGGAGTCCAATCCAAGCTCATTTGCTTGAATAGTCATATACATCTGAACTCAGTTCAGCATCTATATATTTTAGTGTTTTTCATTTTTCAAAGACACAGTTACCATTATCCTATGGGCAGGATAGATATAAAACCAAAACATCACATGATCACCATTTCATATGGTTACACATGTTGTTAATGAGAGTACCAAACTCTCCATATAGTAGTGCCACTAAGTGCTAGCCTTTGTAATCAGTGGATGCAGGAAGGTTTGTGCATAAAATCCCTATTTAGTGCCTGCTCATCCAATATCTCCAGATTAGTTTCTAGCTTGTGGCTTTCATCAATGAGGAGTCTTGAATTTGAGAGCACTACACCTAGATCCTCAAACAGCCATCTTTTGTCTATTTTGGTTACCTATAAAGCTAGAAGCCCAAGATGAAAACATAATGTTTCCAATCCAAGCTCATTTGCTTGTATAGTCATATAGATCTGAACTCAGTTCAGCATCTATACATTTTGGTATCTTGTTTTCAAAAACCACAGTCACAATTATTCTATGGGCAGGATAAGTGTAAAACCAAAACATCACATGATCACTATTTCATATACACATGCTGTTAATGAGAGTACCAAACTCTCCAAACAGAAATACCATTAAGTGCAAATCTTTGTAACCAATGGATGTAGGAAGGTTTGTGCATAAAATTCTTATCTAGTGCCTACTTATCCAATATCTCCAGACTAGTGTCTAGATTGTGGCTTTTCTTGCACTTGGTAGCACTACCATATGAAGAGTTTGGTACTTTAATAAATATTCTGCTTATAAAATACTAATAGATTTATTTTTATAACTATTTGATCTATGTTAACTTTTGTGATGATTTGTTCCATTGTGATTGGATTTTTTTGGTGCTGTCATTTTTGATATCAGTTTTTACTTTTCAGTAAATATTGATTTTTTAGTAACAGTTAGTTAGTAGACATTATTTTTCTATCACTTTTAAGATGATTATTTTGAAACATCAATCATTTCAATAGTTTTGGACATCATAGATGTACCTAATAAGTATCAGCATTTCAATCTTTAAAAATTTCACTAGATCTAGGTATTCTCACAAATTTATGAGATAGATTTTATTCCTGTCAGATTCTCTTTACTATTTTCTTAGTATTATATCTGGAAAGAGAAAAAATGTTATGTTAATATATATTTTCATTTCTCTCTGACATATTGCTAAAAATAAATTATTGATAAGACATTTTATTTGACATCTTCATACATAATGCTTCATTGAATAGTTTCAATATTTATAAACACAATAGCAAAAAGTTTTTATTTATGTCTATTTCTTTATCTATCTATCTATTTATTTCTTGATCTACCATGCAATGTAAGATTTCTATCACATTAATATGAATTATAGTATAATTTTTGTATTAATTATCTAATGATATCTTATATTTTAATTAAAATATAAATATTTATATATATTTAACACAAAGTTAAATGTAATACTCAGAGTTATAGTAATATAGTAGGCAAACAGATAAATGTCAATTGATTAAATCGAGAAGGGAGACACAATGATGCTGCATTATATTGATGAAAATATAATTAAACTATTTTAAATTTATTTGAAATTGGTGTTTTAGTTGACATGCGAAATTCATTCTTTTGTTGTACTTGGGAGACAATAAACTAATCCCTATTTCATGATGGTGATATTAAATATTTAGCTTACCTAAGTTACTAAAAAAAAAAGATACTTATCATATCATCTGAATGCTTTTGTTAGTTATTTGTTTGAATCTATTGATAATTATTCAGAAACTTAATGTAGTTAATTTATTATAGAAAATTTAACAACTATTTATTGGTGATAAATCAATAATTTATTTATTGTCATAAATAAATTATTGATAGTGATAATCAAAGCTATTGTAAATTATGAAGAAATTTCTTCTTGATTACTTTTTTTAATGTCTCAAAATAATAAATAACTGGAGTAGGAATTTTATTGTTTTATGGTATACTACGATATTTTTTTAGATTTTTTTTTTCGTTTTAAAAAAAGGCTGATGAAATAATGTTATAAAAGCTGTATTTTGAATATTACTAGTATTCTTTAATCAATTTCATGTTAAATAAACTTCTTTAAACAATGTATGAATTTTGAGTAGTAAATATTTTAAAATTTGACCCCTGAGAAAGGGAGTTAAATCAATCTCAAAGAAGTATAATAAAAATTCAATTTGTTTAATTTTACATTTGATGGCAATAAACAAATTTAATGACTCACATATATTATCTTATATATATATTAAATTATAATTTGCTTTATTTTGTTTTTGTTAGTGTGTCAACTGAATTTATTTAAGTCGTAGTTTATATATTGTTATTTAATAAAATACAATTTTAAAACAAATGAAGTAAATAAATTCTTTATGTATATATATTTAGCTAAACTCATTTGCGATCATTTACAAAGGGTTTTTTCTTTTAATATAGTTGTTGAACTTAAAAATTGCCAAATTGTTTTTGTTTAGGCCAAATTGAATTTTGAAACAGCCTATTTATTTACAATAATTTCAATTTAATTTATAAAAATTTTATTAAAATATATCGTTTTGTTTTTCTCTAACACTTTTTTTTTTTTTAAATCTATGTAGTGATCAAGAACAGAATTCTGCTTGAAGTAGTAACACAGCGGCTTAATGAAATGGAAGGACGATTCTATAAACAAATATCAGAGGTCGAGTTGCGGTTGCAATCTAAATTAGACTATTTAATAAATTTAATGGAAAATAAAACAAAATCATAACTTTTGTATATAAAACAAAGCAAAAAAAGCAATAAATTTAGTTGAAAAGTGCATCTTGCTATCATTTATAATTTTGTTTAAAAATTTTAGATTTATTAAAATGTTACACAATTTTATAAATCTGTAGTTATTTTTAAGTACTTTTTTATTGAGAAGCTGTTTTTAACTTTTATTTAATGGACATATTTGTTTTCATAGTGGTTATGCACAGTAAATATAAAAATTACTTTATTTGTATCTCAAAAATTTGATAAATTACAAAATTCTATTTTTTATAAGCTGTAGATGGGGTTATTTGTAAATGAGTCACTAGAGTAGTAATATAATGAATATAGATAACAAATAATTGGATAATATAAAGCAGCAGTGATCTAATTATGTTCATTTATCTTATAACTACAATTCAATCTATAGCTATATTAATTTTGTATCAAATATTTGTAAGGATATTAAACAAATATATCATGCATACTCTGATGTATTTCTCTTAAAATACCCACACATTTTATATTTGAATTTTCAGCTAACTATATGGACTGGATCTATTTTTTATATATTTATGCTTAAGATATTGCAAAGTTTAAAATAACTAATGTATTAGTCTTTCTTTGTATACATGAACTAAACATGTTTGTTTATGAGCAATTTAAGATCATTGCTAATTTAAATTTCACACTCCTTGTTTGAATGTATCTGTATTGTAATATACTTTCCAACTTTGCAGCATATAGTCAAGAAGTTGTTTTTTGGCTGTCCTGTTTTTATTCACATGGTTGCTTTGATGATGGATGGAAAGATGGGGTGAACCTTGGATAATCTGGGATGGAGGTAATGGGGTGATGGTAAATCATCATCAACCCCAGTTCAAAATAAAAAAATTTCAAATAAGTATCATATTTAAGTAAGATATTATTAAGAAGATGTTAACAGTAATGTTTAACAATTAAAGAGAACATGAGATCAAGAAATCTCTGTGAGATCAGCCAGTTATATCAGTTAACTCCTTAGAGCAAATATAAGTATCATTAACCATACATCAAACAGTATTCATTACAAGTGATTAATAATAAAATAAATCAACAGTCAATCTGGTGACTGGATTGGAAATGGGTCTTCTGTAGATCAGACAAACTATTTAGCTCTTGCCAGCTTGTGGCAGATTATTGAAATCATTAATTTGGATGCACCAATTAAGTGCTAATCCATTAGAATACATAAAAATCAGAACAATAATGCTGGGATATTAAAACATGCTGATTATCATCAATGCTCTGACCATTTACTGCCCACTATAAATTTAATTTCTAATAGTCTAAACCAAATAAAATATAGTGCAGAGGCTTTGAAGAATATAATCCTCATGCCAAGTCAGAACAATGTCATACTGGCTACCCCTAAAGCACTACATACATCCACGTTTATATATTCAACCTGTCCTTGATTCTAACTCAGAGAACATAAGCTCCATTATTGTTATTATAACCAAGAAATGATGATTTAATACAATTTTTAACAAATGAATATAAGTTTATTAATAACAATAAAAAATTGATATCAAGATCTTTAGAATATGGCTCTATACTTAGAAGCTTTCTAATTTTCACTACTATACAATAAAAAAAAATTATCACATTGTGATTTACAAAATTCAAGTTATTACATTGATTTGTATATATGTTTCAGTAGGTTTATTTAAATCACAATAAGCACTTAGACATGTGGCTGAACATATTTGAATTAACATTTAATACTAAAAAAAATGAGAAGCAAAGATCATCGCCTTCACCAATTTTTTCATTTATTGACCCCTACGATTCCTTCTTTCAACCTTTTCTTTTCTTTCCTCTACACTTCTACACTTACTCCTTTTTGACCCTTGGACATTTTTCTTTTCCCGATCTCTTACACTATTCCTTTTTAATTCTCCCCCTTTCACCACTTCTATCTCTCAAAATATCCAACTAAAATTTATTTGTTCTATTTGACACTCATTGATATATATATATATGCACGCAGAGTTCAGTACAATTGATGAATAACATAATTGAAATTCATTTTCTATCATTTGAATCATTATATAAAATATAATAAATGATTAAAATTTACATGTAAGTACCAATTAACATGAAATCAAAATTCAGTTTATTATATTGTGATTTATATATATGTTCCAATAAGTTTACATAAAATATTGTGAGGGTAGCTTAAAATCGCACCCACACAAACCTTAGCCACCTGAAATATTGGATTGTTTTTTAATTAGGATGTTAATATAAAGTAAATAATAAGTTTTGCTAGAACACTCTTAAAAATATAAATGTATAAATAGTTATAACAATGTACTAATGTGGTAAATAATGGGAATGGTAAGTCATTTACCATGAAATTGCACATATATATTTGTAATAAAATTAATTCTAGTGTTAATCAAGAAATATAAACATTGGGAAAATTCATATAAACTTATATATATAATAACAATTGTATTGTGTTGAATATCTTGTGCGTCTATAATGAATGTAAACAATGACTTAAACGATGAAAAAATAGTCATAGCAATGGGCAAAAAGTCAAGTATTGTACTAAGCAACCAAATATAAGAAGGGGATAATACTTTTAAAATGAATCGATAATCACAATATTTATCTCAACAATAGTCACACACTATGAATAAACAATGGCAATGACACCGGTTATAAAAAGAGAAACAATTATGACTCCTTTAAAACTGTGCATTTGACATGGAAAGTCAACTTTGTTGAAGCAGTTATTTTTCGAAAATTTTTTTTTACAAAATGGACATTGTTTGAATGAGCGTTTTCAACAAATGTTAATTTTTTTTATTTCCATTTGAAAAATTAAGGAAGCAAACAGAAGATTTTCATACTAACTGAATGATCAGATAAGTTTCCAATAATTTATAAATTTTAAAAAAAGTATTATGATTTTTTTTTTAAAAAGCTAAACAAAGAAATTAGAACAGTTTATTCAGATAAAATTTTAATGATGGGAATATATTATATAGCCAGTATCGCAAATAATAAATAACTTCTATACTGTATAGAATTTTTAAATGCGAATTGCATATATATTTATATTGCAAAATATGATACATTTTGTTTGTCTAGAACAATTGTCGACAGGTGGAGCATTTGCCCACTATGGCCATGTGAAATTAATAGCTATCTGTCTACATTGAAGTGCCAGATAAGCTGGATCCACACATGATGGAAATCTAGGTGAGGATTGGAACAAAAACACCCACTGCAAATATATATATATGTTCAGAATGTGCTATTCAGAATAAATAAGGAATTATCAACATTTATAATGAGAAAAATACAAAATGTAAGAACTATTGTGCAAGAAGGACTGATGAAGAATTGTGCCTGATCACCTCATCGATTCATGAAATGTTGTAAATGTTATGATTTTTCTTTTGTATGGATATACCTTTTTTTTTTATTATCTTCTTATATCTCTGAAGTACAAATAAATGGTCAAATTCAACAGTTTGGAACAGTCCAACGTAAGAGAATGAAGATAGCAGGGGGAAGGGGGGGATGAAAAGTCTGAATTTTTTCTTTTAATAAAATTTTAGGTAATTTTCTTCCAAAATGCTTGATTTTTCATTCGTGGCTATGAAATTGAGTCCTTAAACTGAGTACTTAACAAAAAAAATAACCAATGCCACATCATGACATGACCATTTATATTATTTGTTATGTTTGACTAATAGTATTCCTTAGATATTTTCAATGTATAAATGACTAATCCTTTGAATTAATATTCTTTACTATTTACATTGCTATCATATCATGTATTGTTTCTTTATTATATTTCTTTCATGATCTATATATGCAAGGTGGTTATTTTAGATTAACCAACTTCTGCATCCTGTAGCTGGAGTTGCAATTAAATTTCTAATTAAGTTAATTAGCAACCTCATTTTAATCTAATAAAGTCTTCATTACTTTTGAATATATAAATGTTTATATTATGTGTATTTATCATGGGAAATAGGAGATAGGTAATTTTAAATTGCTTAAGTAACAATATGATAGATACTCATCATAGACCTTAAACTTGAAAGTATAGAATATATCCAGATAATTCTCTTTTCACTTGTACATATTTTTTTTTTTTTACATTGATTAACAATTTGTTTTTTATATACTTTGGTTTTGTAAATAAATATTGTGAAATTTTGTTTAATTGACAAAGTATCTCTAGTGTGTTGATCCAGCATTTACATTCAATCCTAAAATCAATATTCTACGCATGCACACATACGTATTGTTTTATGAGCATGAGAGATAAAGATTAAATCAAGAGTATTTTTTGCTGATAAATAGGGTGAGCTAATTCAGTTATTGATTATCAGCCTGTGTAGGTACATCTTTGTCAAGAGAGTCGAACACGAATTCTTCCTGAGTTCGAAATCTGAGGTAAGGGTTCTGAAAGAGAATGGTGAGATGTTAGATGAACTGACTTAAATTGCATGTGAATTTGACAGATAAGTCTTAGGCTAGTCTATTGAAGATAGATGTAATCATGAGTCATGTACTTCATCGTGTCGGCTCCAGCATCCTACATGAAGACCCTAGGTCCGGCCATAGTTACAACCTGCTCTCTTTCCCCATTCACCCATCGTAGACCAGACCGTTACAATACCTATACACATCATTGCACATTGGTGTGATATAATAATTGATTAATTATATAAATGAAATTTATTTTATATCATATTTGATAATGGCAAAAATTCATTTCCCTTTTTATAGGACAAGATTTAATATATATATGTGTGTTTAGCCATTTATCACACACTGACATTTACATATTTTAGTGTGACACAATAGTAAGTTATTCAAAATATACTTTCCATAATTAATTCCTTGGTTAATATTAAGAGTACATAAAATTCACATATGCATGTGTAATATATAAAATATTTGAATAAGTTATTAAACTTTATTACAGCTTTCTCTTTTGCTTTTTTTTTAAAAAAGGATAGTCTTAGTGTATTGAAACTGTGAGAGGGCATACTTTTTATGTAAAAAAACACAAATATAACATTACCGGGCCTTTTTTTTTTTTTGATTTTCAACTTAACATTATTTTCTAAAATGGAATAATTACGTTTTTAAATTACATTATACATTTTAGTCCTTTGCGACACTTTGCAAACTATTTTTAAACAGTTTACGAAATGACATTATTTTGTAAATAACATTTTCGAAAATACAAGAATTACAATATTTTAAATTACATTCCACAAGTCAGTGCGTAGCACTGGAATGTGCATGGGGGGACTGGTACTTTTGCCGGTCCGAAGGATTGGCCAAAAGATGCAGTACTCAATTTACGAACCAACATTATTTTCCAAAATAAAATAATTACATTAGACATGTCAGCGCATTGTGCAGGAATGTGGAGGGGGGATTAATGATTTTGCCGATCCGAAGAATCAGCCAAAAGATGCAGTACTCTGAATCAAACCAAGATTATGATTTGCAAAACAACGTGCAACCTCAGACATTTTATTTGTCTCATATCTGTTCTTAATCTGACCAAAAGATGCAGTACTCTGACCAAACCAAGCTTACGATTTCCAAAACAATGTGCAACCTCAACCATTTCATTTGACTCATAGCTGTTCTCATGAAAATGTGTCTTCGCATGACTTGTGTGAAATGGTGCTTGGCCCGACCCTTTTGCAATTATTTTCACATTCCATGATATGTAGGGAAGCGCAGGGACAGGCTTACAGTTATTAGTATGTACTAGTATGTCAGGGTGTAAAATCACTATTATGAAGTCATATTACAACAGTTATGGCCAGTTAAATTCCAAACACCCTCACAATATACGATAGTGATCTGTTAAGTGTTCGCATTTGCATAGTGTCGTGAAGCATATTAGTGGGCGTAATTAATATTGGTGTGCAACACCATCTCAAGCCTACAATGGCTAATATGAACAGAACTGTTCTATAGACCGTAACTTTCTATGCAAAAGCACAGAAATATTGGCCAACGTAAACGGCATATTTCTCTACGTTTGCATAGAAAGTACGCCCTCTCGTGGTTTCAACACACTAAGAGAAGACCACCAAAAAAAAGTATAGTCAATTTTTGACAGAAATGTTTTTTTTTTATCAGGTAACTCTTAACTAATTATATTTTTTTTGTAAAAGGAAATAAAGTCAATTTTATGACAGGCCACTTTTTGATTGTTGATTAATTAATTATCCATGCTTTTAGAATCATCTATTCTTTACTTTTGATTTTTAATTCAAACAAAATTATGCTTGCATTTTAAGTTATATTTTTTTAATGTCATTTTTTAATAAGGATTTACCAAAACAATTTCTTTAAAAATATATATATATATATATCAAATTGTCTTTCTTTTATACGTTTGACTCAAACAAATTATTATTTATTTTATTTTAAGTTATAGATTCAAATGTAATTCTATACTAAAGAAATTATTTAAAATTTCGTCATTATATATAATGCTATCATAAATTGCATTTAATTATATACATTTCTAAATTAAATATATAAATTTTAAAATGTCTTTTAAATTAATTATTTGAAAACAATTCACTTTTGTTTTGTATATACGTTTGTCGGTGCTTCTCTGCAAATAGGCAGAGCAGCATATGTATAACTACTTCTTCATCAACTGACTTTTCTCTTGATGGGGACCAGCCAGGATTGTCATAATCGAGAGCTATAATTCAGGTAATTTGTTGGCCATGATCAGTTTTTTTTTGTCCAAGATTGGCATACTTCAGGCAAGCTGTCTTCTAGAACAGTGGTCTTCAACTCTTGATCCGCAGACCAGTGCCGGGCTGCAGAAGTTTTCTGCTGGTCCATGCTAGACTGGCAGGAAAGTTTGTAATAACAAAATAATGAGTTTAAACTTTTAATTAATATAAACAATTTTTATTTATCTCATTTTTACCCAATTAAAAAAAAAGAAGCAGAACGAAAACAAAATCTAATCAATCATACATAAATTAATTTGTTTTTCTAATTATCACAGATGTTTATGGAGGGGGGGGGGCAGAATTATAAAAAAATTCAAAATTAAAATAAGTTTTTTATTATACAAACTCCACATATATATTATAACGGAACTCGCTACCCCAAAGTTGATGGTGCCAGATATAACAAAATTGCTGGGTACACCATACGACGATGTGAATACGACTAAGTAGTTGGATGATTTGAATGAAATGTGTCAACCAACCTACAACAAGTCATTTAAAATTTGATTCAATGGCACATTTGGGTGCATCAGATGTTACAGAATCAGCAATGGCATATAATAAAAGGAGCGCACCTCACTATTGTCAGACCTAGGCCTTCAAATAGGATGATACAGATATCACAATGAAATGCCCAGTTCCAAATCACATCTATTTTCAATATACTAACTTATAATTTACTAACAAAATTTCAATGTAACTTAGACCAGTGCATATTCATTACATCTCCCTTTTTAGGCTTCATTACACCACAGAATTCAAACTCGGAGTTCTTGCAGTTAGCTCTCTTCAGGGATGGACCTACTCAATTATAAACCAAATATGCCTATATATAAGCATAGATATAGAAAAATACTGATGATCAATTATTTATAATAGCAATACATGATGATCAAATCTTTCATGATATAAATTCATAATAATGATGGTGATGATCAAACATTTAGTGATATAAATGCATGATGATGATGGTGATGACCAAACAGATCAGATTGATTTAAACAACTTAATTTATTAACATATAAAAATAAATATTTACAAACAAAAAAATAAAATAAATAAATATTTGGTTATCAAGAATTGTTTTTCTATCATCTTGATGGCTTCATACAACAAAAACAAAATAATTTGAAGTATATTATATACAAAATTATACTACATAATCTTTTAAATATATATATAAAACAAAAAAGAAAAGCAAAATGAGAGTTGACTAATTCTAAAACTACCCCATTAATGTAATTATTAGAATATTTTTAGGCTAGGGTAAATATATAATTATAACTAATTTTTTTTCTTACTAAAAATATATATACATAGCCCCACTCCTATCTATATGTGTAAGTCCTAGTTAAAAAATTAATGACAGATACGATAAAGACTATTTACTCAGTGGGTTAATTGGGCATTCAGAAGTAAAACAAAATTACAAGCAAATATTAAAACTTATTAGTAGATTATCTATCTAGTCTTGTCCTAAAGTTTTGCCCTCAATGTTAAATATATAAAAACCTTACTTGAGGTGAGGTCACCTTGATGGATTAATGTTGAATTCTAGAGGAATCTGAAAATTTACTTTTATTAAAAAAAACATTAATTGAAGAGGATTTCTTTTATAATTTACATCAATATGACATTTGTTCATCCATTGCTTTCACTTTTAAATTGCAGGTGATCGAATTTGAAAAATGACTCTTAAACATACATAAAAAATTACAATATATAAATTTTCAAATAAAAAAAATGACAAAAGCAAAAAAATATAATCACATGAATCAAAATAACATTTATCTTGAATAAAGCAAGCATTTTATCTCCACAGCTAAGAGTTTATAAATATAAATGTCAATCTTCATGTATAGCATTCCTGTTGATCTTTATATCTTTCATGCTGCTTGGTTTAAACAAACACATACAAAGTATCTCTCCTGAATGTATATAAATCCGTATACACCAGCATTCTATAAAACACATTTTGATGTAGATTTTATAATTTCATAATGACCTTGAAGGTAGCTTTGAAGATGCTACAGCATTGGCATTTTACCCCAAATACATCATAATGATTCCTTTATTATAAATTATTATTTATAACTTGGCTTAAATATATATAAAAATAGTTTTTAAAGACCACAGTTAATTTTTAGTAGTTTCAGATTTCCTTTGCATTATTTCTGTTATAATGAATTTGAGCTTGCAGAATAAATTAAGTCACTAGTTCATTCCTGCTAATTATAAATTAACTTCTTGAAACTACAAAAAGTTTTTTCGTTTTTTAAAACAAATAAAAACTTAACTTTTTTTTTTTTGCTATTGGTTCAATTCCAGATTTTTCTTTTTTTTTTAAACCAGAACGCTACTCTGCTGTTGGTTCAATTGTAGATGTTTCCAGTCAAGAGAAACACTCTCTTGTCACGTGCTTGCTAAAAAAATCTATTGTTACAACTTGATAAAAAAAATTCAAATTATAAAATATTCTTATTATTTTTATTTAATTTTCATTATTCCAAATTTGATCATTTAACAACAATTTTGACCTCATATAAATTTTAATCTTTAATTATGTCCATTTTATAAGTCAATCAATTAGTATTTTTAGTTAATGAAATTAAATGAATAAAGGAAAAACAATTTCTACCAATAGACAGATTAATTTATATGCATATATATTTTATGTATAGCAAATTTGTTTGCTTTCTCACAATAGACAAAAAAGAAATAATTAATTTCTCACACATATCAGTCTATATGTATGTTTATATGTATATACTACATTTGTATAAGCAAGTATATAAGCTATTTTATTTGCCTACCACTTGATCTGAATTCATAACATTGTAAAAGAAATTGGAACAGGTGTGAAGGCTAGTTGTAAGCCATCTCTTGCAATATATAACTTCATGTTGTATGTTTAACATTGTTGTTTTGATCAGTTATAACAATTATGCTCATCTAAGGTTAAGCAGTTTACATCTTTAAGAAAATTTATCTATAGACTTCTGCCGATCTGCAAAACCTTATCCTTATTTTTACCAGTCCACAAAACCTTATTTTTACCGGTCTGCAGGTGTGAAAAGATTGAAGACCACTGTTTTAGAATATATTTAAGCAGGCTAGATTCAGAAATTGACTCCGACTTCATGTGAGTGAACTCCAGCATAGTGAAAACTAGTAGACTGCTGCTTCTGCCCTTGCCATCTTTGCATTATTTCATGGTCATTCCACAGAAACAACTACAAACTTCAACAAGCTGCAGCAAAGTATAAATAATTTTGCAGCTGGCTCTGCAGCTAGTTCTACTAACTGCTCAGAAATATTAAAGCCAAACTGAACTGATATTTTTTATCAGTCCTTTTTATAAGAATTATTTGGAGGTGATAAAAACGTGTTAATTGAAAATGATGGTTTTTTTTATTATCTCTAATCCCTTTTGAAAACAAGTTTGAAATTTCTATCAAAGTGTGACATACATGTTTTTACTTGGATAGAGAATTTACCAATTAATTAAAAGATTTCAAAAATATATAATAGAAATGTTTACAATTATTAGAAACTTGTTTTTTTTTATTATTTCAAAATCAGAATAATAGTGACACAATATTAATATTTATTTAGACCTTTTTAAATGTTTTAATTTATAATAAAATTCTGTTTTAAATTCAGAACTGTTTCACTCTTTACAGTCATTATTATTTCAAGTGAAATGTAGACAATATCTACTAAAATTTTTGTCTGTGTTTATTTTTACTTTTCCTTTATATATATGTATGTGCACACACATAACTATGTTGCTGTGTGTCATGTAACCCAACCAGTTACAATATATATATATATATAATGTTTAGATATTCTATTTTCTCATGAGATTAATACAAACACAGATATTAATATATGCATATATTCATATTATTTATCTATTAAAAAGTATACAAAAAACTGGTAGTGATTTGTAGCATCTATCAGTAGTTTATTTAAAAAAGATTAATAAAAATTATTAAATTGTCTTGCTAATAATAGATATAACACTGATCAATCTCTATTTAATATTCAATAATATCAGTGTCTAAAATATGTGGATAAATTTTAGTATTTCTTTCATTTGTATGTGATAATGAGATTAAGA
Source organism: Epiperipatus broadwayi (assembly GCA_028023455.1). NCBI lineage: Eukaryota > Metazoa > Onychophora > Udeonychophora > Euonychophora > Peripatidae > Epiperipatus > Epiperipatus broadwayi. The sequence continues at coordinate 543,637 of JAQFVV010012836.1, forward strand.
TTTGATAGAAAAAAAAAGAATTGTAATAAAATCTAAATGCTTCCTTAATAAGAGATCATGATAAAATTTAATGAAGTATCAACTACATAGTTTTTAAAAATTAAGAATGAAATAATTATCAAACTTTTTTATTTATTTTTAAAAGACTTATTTGGCAATTACAAGTTAAGTATTTCCAATGGTTGTAGAAAGTATAAATAATGGTTCACTTGTTGTATGACATGTTTTTAATCTAATGCCAAATTACTGACATTTTAGCATTCACATTAGAAAGCAACGATTGGAAATGGCAACTCAGTCACAAATATTCTATTTATGATGGATTGTTTTTATAAATCATTAGATTAATTTCATATGTTTTGGTCTCTATAGTGAATGGTTCCATTGAAGTTTTGTATATTTTGATTATTATGTTTGATAAAGCTCATCAGTTCTTTCTTCAGTAACAATGGTTCGAGTTATAGTTAATTGTAGCATGTATGATTCTCCAATATTCAGAAAATTAAAAAAAAACAGATTGTTTTAAATACTGTTGCAATTAATTGGGCATTAACAACTTCATTCATTTAATAAAACTTGGATAAATATGATATTTTTTCACATTAGCTTATGAAATTAATGTGATACTTTCAAATATTTAGATTCTCCCCCCCCCCTATATGTCATAGCATTGGCTGGGAGGCGAATTCGTAACAACTGTCTTGCTTGTAAGGCGGCTGTGCTGAAACAACGCTTGACAAATATTTAGATTTTTTTTAGGAATCTACTTATAAAATGAAATTTTTGATATTACTCTGTGTTTTCATTTTTATGTTACATATGTTAAAAATATATCTACAATATGATTGTTTTTTTGTTTTTGTTCTTTTCTTCATTTCTACTATATTTTGTTATAATTATAAATATTACTGTAAATATATTATTGTGACTTATCAGCTTCTATGACTAGATCAGATTCTAACAATTACTGCTGAGAAAATAAGTAGAATTATTTGAACATGTATTCATATAATTTATGAAATAGTTGAAATATTAAATGTCCGAATATTAACTATATAAATGAAATGTTCTCTTAATATCAAAGTCAATCAAATTATAAACCATAAATGAATTCACAAGTTCTAGGAAACAAATTAGAATAACTATAACTGTAAGGCAAATCAAATTGGCAATATGTTATTGCAGCTTTATTTGAATCAGTTTACATAAATATATAAAAGAGTGTTTGTGTATTTGTGAAAATTTATTGCAAATAGCATTAACTTTATATAAATTTTTTACTATGTGCTTTTTTGTTAAAAGAAAATACAACTATGCAAAATAATGGCAATAAAAAATTCTTTAAATTTTATTTCTGGCTACAAAAATTTATTTTTAATGTAAACTAAGTTGTGATTGAGATGATAGTTTGGCAGCAGTTTGCATGTTTCAATTTGAATACTTGAATGGAGTCCAGGAATATTATTTATCCATCTTGATTTTTTTCAATAACTTAAGAAGTGATTCAGTTTAATATCTATCAATAAAAAAGAAACAAAATTATCTATCTATCTATAATACTAATCCATCTAATTACTATTTATTGTCACTATACCCACATGTATACATTTATATAACTAGAATATTCCAAAAATTCTTTCTACAGTTTTGACTTTTAGTAACCAATGATGTATAATGTTACAATTACAATAAACAAATTCTGCAAATTTATTACCATTGAAATTTTATTATAGTGTAGATTTTTTAAAGTTCAACATATCTGCTATTAAGTGTGATACAAGTTTAATTTTGAACTGAGTAAAAATATTTTTGATCCTATAAACTGTATTTATAGTTCTAGCTGTAAAAAAAAAAAAAAAAAAAATACAAAACAAAATATTTTGTTAGCCTTGCTTTGTTGTATTCTCACAAAAATAAATAAAAGCAATAGTCTTAAATTATAAATCAGATGGCAGGCTTAAATAATTTTAATAATTTAAATTTGAGTTATAAGGTAAATTTAAAACCATTTATTTTTTAAAATTTGAAATATCACAATCACTATTAAGTTTATATATACAGTATTAGATAATTGCCAAAGATTTGGATTTTTTTGTTCTATTATTATTTTTTCAAGTAATAGGTGACAACTTAAATATTTGGATAAAAAGTATTTCATTACTAGTTTGTGTTTTTGTTTATTTTATATTTTAAAAGTTGTATATAACTGTGTAGCTTATTGAAATGATAATACTACCAAAGCTTACATAATATTTAGATTATATATGACAAAGATAAAAAGATGAATTTGAGAATATATACCGAAAGTTTTTGTTTTGACACAAGATTTTGCATGGCCCTTTTCTAAGAAACATTTCAAGCAAGCTTTTTAATCAAATTATCAAAGGTAATGTTTTTAGTCAATAACTAAAACATTCTTGCTGAGATGAAAGTTAAATATTAAAAACTGGTGAATATAAAGTAATTTAATCTTTCACCATAACAGAGGGCTTGTAATTTGGAACTGCATTTAACCATGGTTGTGTCAGGGTGGGGGTGGGGTGATTCTCCCTCACCCATGTTATAAAAGGGAATGGCCACTCTCAAAAGCAGAAAAAATTATAGTCAGATCCATAAAGAAGCTTTAGCTATTATCTTCATGCTGAAAAAAATGTCATCAATATATTTTTGGCAGATTGGTTTAAATGATAACTGACCAGAAGCCATTGCTAGAGATTCTAGGACATGACAAATCAGTACATAAACATTTAAGGCCATGGATGATAGATACTCTGGAGAAACATCTTGTCAACTTATGATTACAGACTGAAATATAAGAAGGGCAAAGAAATTTTACATGCAGACACTGTCCCAAATCTCAGATAAAGAAGAACCAAGCAACATGGAGACAAAAATAAACTATATTGATGTCCTGAAATCGGAAATCCTGAACAGTAAAAAAGTAGTGAGCTGGCCAAAAGATGACAAAGGCTACCAACAGCTTATGGAGTGGATAAAGAATGGATGCCAAAGTTGAAGCTTCACTACATAGCCGGAGGATTATGGAAAAAATGATGAGAAATTGTCTACTTGTAAAGGGTGTGTATTAATGGGGGACCCCAAGTCATAATACCATCAGAAGGTAGGCAACAAGTTTTAAATCTTTTACATGATGGTCATCCCTGGAGTTGTGTGATGATGATATGATGTGATTTATTGTGGCTTCTCCTTAAACAAAGTCAAAAATATCTAAGCAATTATGCCCAAATAAATCTGTTAGCCACTTAATTTTCCATTCCCCACTCTAAGTTTTCTTATATTCTGCTCCATCCCATTTCCACAACATAATCTTTGTCAACTCTATAGCCTTGATATCTAATTCCCCCTTATCTTTACCCAAACCCAGCATAAAAACCAATAATTCACTTTCTGAACTTTTTTCATATTTATTCTTCCATAACTTCATTATATGTACCCTTTCTGTTTTCAAACATTTGCATTCAATTAACAAATGCCTAATATTTTCTATTCCTTCCTTACATAATTTACAAAATAAATCACCCATGTTTTTCCATTTACATGTATATTCTTTTGTAGATAAAGATCTCGTTCGAGCCTTAAACAATAAACTACTTTCCTTACTATTATTATATATGAAATTGCACCTAATATTCTGTTTATTTCTATATATATTTAAACTCTTTTTACTCTCCATACTATTTCTTCATCTCTCTACATCTGGTGGCCAAAATAACAGATATTGAGCAATACATCAAAAAATGCATACCTTGTCAAGCTTAAACTAATATAAAGGCAAAACAATATGATCTGTACTAATAGCAACAGAAGACTGGCAGAGAGTATATATTAACCAAACAGGCCCAATAAATGACAAGATACTGCTCATACTCGTAGATTCATACTTCAAATGGATGGAGTATCATATTGTAAAAGATATGAGTACAAAAGAAATAATTGAAAATTTAAATGTTGTGTTTTCTTGCCGTGGTCTACTGGAAACTATCATGTCCTTCAAGAGCATTGGATTCACTACACAAGAAATGGAAAACTATTTTATCAATAATGGCATCAAACACTTCTATTCACCTCCCTAGACCCAGAGTCAAATGGTCTTGCTGAAAAGGTTGTACATATAATTAAAAAGGCCCTCAAGAAGTCAAATAACATAAGTATACAGCAAGCAATATATAGCACTATGCTGCATCAACACTCCACCCCATCAACAGCTACAGGGAAATCTCCAGCAGAACTGCTGATGGAAAGGAAACTGGGAATTAAATTATTACTTTTATGTCCAAGTACATCTGATAAAATAGAAAATGAGAAAAATGAAAAAATATAAACAATGGATTGGAAAAGAGACAATATATACATAATAACTGACAGAGTTCTGGAATAAATGGGTTAAATGAGTAATTGTGAAAATTTTATCAAAAATAATAGCAGTCATCCAAGTCCAGGTTGGAAGTAAATTATGCCCATCAGCAATTCGAAGAAGATTGGCAAATTGCAGTGACCCATGCCAAAAGATGAAAATCAAGAAAGATAAAACACAGCAGAACCAACACCATGAATTACCATGAATTGAGGATGAAGAGGAAAAACCAGAAAGCTGTGACACAAACCCAGAAAAATGGAACAGGAACTAGAATCAACACTGAATCCTAGTGGATTAACAACTAGATCATCCACACCCAGACATCAGATACGAATACCACCCAGATTCAATGACTATATTTTTTGGAGGAAAGGAAATGAAGATAAAATATTAAAGAATATTTAAACTTAAATAAATAAATTGTTGAAATATTTTCAATTAAATGTAGTAACATAGATGCGTCTATATATCCATTAATGGAACTGAGCTTATAAATTACCTTATGTGGAAATGAATTCCTAAAACATTAAATTAATTGTAAAACCATATACTTATAGAAATAAATTCCTAAGATTAATTAATATTATAGACCTTATAAACTTACCATATATGGAAATAAATTCTTAAGAGAGTAATTAATTCTACAATTAAAAAACTAAGGAATTTCATTGTATGACAACAAACTAAATAATACGAACTGATTAAAGCCAAAGAATTTATTCTAGAAAAGATTAAAAAAACAAAAGAAGAGATAATATAATATTCTAAAGAAAAAGACTGCTTACTTTTTCTGTGGTAGTTGCTACTGTTAGTGAATCCATGAGTTGAAGACCAGTAGATCATCATCAGAGAATTTCTTTTCTCAGGATTTCAGCTCCTGTAAGTCACTAAGCTGGCTAGTGCTCTTAACAGACTGTCTCAGTCTTATTATTTTGAAATGCCTTAAGAGGCTCATCAAGGGTTGTATTATAAAGTCTATAGATGGTAGTGAAGGTAAAGTTAATTAATACCTTTTCCTTAATTGTATAAACAGTATTCACTATTCAATAATTAACCAATGAGTTAAGTTCGCTCTAATGCAGACTTTATATTAGTGTTAAAGATAAGTATAGTAATTATTTTTCTAAATTGTTAATAAATTAATATTGCTAAATATATGTCCTGTAATTCTGTTGAGTTTTATTGTATATTTGTTTGCTGGTCACCCAGTCATAGTTGGGGACACAACAACTTAGATAATAAAGCTAATAATCAACAAGGCTATATAGGTTTGTGAATGTGAATACTCAAAAGCAGTCAACACTTAATCCCAATATCAGTAACAATCAGCAATCTTGATTTGTTTTCAAGGCAATCTTTTTACATTATATTATTTTGTTAATTTTTAAAAAATGAAATCAAAATCATATCAAAAACACAATGGATTCAAAAAAGAGACTAGCAGAAACTATAAGACATAATCATTGATTTGATTTTACCACAAATTAATATCCAATTATTTTCAATAATTTTTAAAACTATACACTTTAATTTTTTATCCAGTCAATTAAAAATAATTGGAAATCAATTTTAAATAAAAAAAATTCAATTCATAAACCACTCATATTTATTAATTTAATTTTGCTCACAAATATATAGTGTATACATATAAATGTTATTTGGTAAAGTTCTTACCTCAAAAGCATAAGGTTTTTTTGAAGGCTTCTCTAAATTTTTTAGAGATAATATTATACAAAATAGGATTAATTGTAGAACTAACATAATATAATATTCCTGAGATATAAAATATAGCATCAAAAATTTTTTTTTCATAAAAGTTCAAAGGCTGTGTTATATAAGCGAAAAGTAAACGTTGAGTATGAAAGGGAGCCCAGCAGATGAAGAAGGCAATTACAACAGACACTGAAAAACAAAAAACAAATTACAGTTTTAAATATTATTATTAATAATTTTATCATATATAAAAATGATAAAATAAAATAGCCTACTCCAGAGCACAGAGGATTAATGAGGATAAAAACAGTGCTTATCAAATTGCCAATTGCAGAAAGGTGAGGATTTGAACACTTTTACTTTATTTACCTTCTAATTAAAAACAGCTAACTTCTTATTTATTCTACTCCTATAATATAATACATGCACAATATACATGTGTGGAGTTAAAGTTTTAAAATAAAATTTATTGATATAATTAAATAATGGTAGATATGATTTAAGATGGGGTACAGAAATGTGATAAGAGTAAGCAAAAATCTATTAAATTGTAAAAAAAAAGAAATTAGAATGGATGTAGATTAATAAGATCCACTTTTCTTATATATATTGTAATGTAATAAAAAAAGAATATATATATGTCTTTCAACAATAAAAAATCCCTTTTTTCTCTTTCCACATATAAAACACTGATAAGAGTTGTGAAGAAATAATTCATAGCCATATGCTGGTGCGCTATTGTAATGGAATAAATATACAAATATAATCTTTTGTAACTAAATAAATGTCTTTAGTAATGAAAACATCTAATATTCTCTCCCTTGATTCATTTTACTTATGTGTATATGGTATATCTGGGCATCATTAGGTTATTTAAACCTAGATAAAGTTACATTAGATACCTACTTATACTATACTGGGTTTGAACCTCAGTTGTTACATTATTTATAACAGTATGTAGAATTTTTCATTTTATAACATATCATGTGCACTCACATTAAGGGGAAAATATCCTAACTATTTATACTTGTGCAGATACATTTTCATATAATTCTTAATAAGTTTTTACTAGCTCATATTCATTATATCACTAAATCTGTAGAGATCCTTCATGTAGTCATTATCTCTTAGGATGGCTCACCAATAACAAACATGCCTAGTGGGAACCATTATTTATATATATGGCCATTTATTATATTTTTTAGACTTTTTTTTTAATAATAAAATGATGATAATGATAATGCTTCTAGCCACAGCTTCACCCTTAACTCACAACATAAATCTTATCTTTTATCAATGCATAATTCTTTACCAAAATATTGCAATATTTAAGTTATATTTTGATGATTGAAATATATCAGTGATGATGATGATCATAACTAATCTCACAAGACAATGATTAACTCTAAGAAATACATAAACTTTGTTTAACAGAACAAATTAAATTTTATTATCAGATAATCATTAATATAACAATAGAAAATATACATAATTAATAATAGTTAAGATTTTACTTCATTAACGCTTAAATAAATTAATATATATGTGTGCTCTGCGCACAGTTAATGAAGCTATTAATAAATTGTCAAAATTTTTACTGCCAAGCGCTTTCGGGACAGTCTACAGTCCCATATTCATGGCGAGTTATTCTGTTAATAACTGTAAAACTATGCAAATTTTATGCAAATTTATATGCAGATGTTACATGGACCATTTACGAGATAGGGAATAGCAGGCCTCTCTTCTGTTGATTGCCGATGGGTCAGCCGCAATGAAGTAAGCTTCCCTAACTTTACGTTTGGTGTCGTTTGTTTCAGAGCAAACGACACTGGCTGTGGTAGGTAGAAAAGCATGTCCAGAGTTTCTTTCATGTTCGACAAAAATCGAATTACCTTCATACTTTGTTTTGGTTTTATTGTAAAGGTATCGGTGTTGAGCTACTCTGGTGGCAATGTTAGTTTTGGTCTCTCCATAATATGTTGCCATGCAATTTCTTTGGGGGCAGGTAATTTTGTACACAACTTGAGGGGTGAGTTCAGGTTTGATCCTGTCTTTGGTATTATTTATCAGTCTATTGGTGTTGGGAGGTGAATGGAAAGCGACTTCAAAGTCACATGATAGTTGATTGATAAGGCTTTTAGCTGTAGAGTGAACGTATGGGATTAAGATTCTTGGTTTGTTTTCTTTCTTGTGGTTGTGGTTTATTTTATAGAAAAATTTGTTGACTTTTCTGTTGATGGATGAATAAGTGTGTCCAATTTTCCTTAAATCAGTTATATAATTGATGAGATTTTTTCTTTTATCTGCCTCATATTTGCACAAGTTATGGTTCCTAAACATGAATGAGGAGAGGGCTGCAAGTTTGTGTGAGTGAGGCGCATAAGAATTGGGGTTTGTCAAGCCTCTTACTTCCAAAGGTTTGACTACCATTTGGTAGTCCAGCTTATCTATGTTTTTGCTAACACATATGTCAAGGTATTTGACCTGTTTGTCTTGGTTTTCCCAAGTAGTAGTAAAAGTAAGTTTGGTATTATTATGGAGGCTATTGTGAAGGTTAGAGATGATGTCTTCTGGGGCAGCAACGAATATGTCATCAATGTAGCGCATATATATCATATGTGGGGTTGACATGAAGAGTGCAGGTAGTATTAGCTTCTCGTAATGGTCAAGTACAACGCTTGCCATTATACCACTAAGTGGGAGGCCCATCGGCCATCCGTTGTTCATACTAAACCACTTATCTCTGAAAACAGCAATTATATTTAAATCAAGCCATTTTAAAAAATCGATGATGAATTTGGCACGTGTAGGTGGGCAGTTTCTTGCAATTAATTTATCGTTGACTATTTCGATAGATTGTTTACGGTCAATGGAGCCATATAGCTCTGCCACATCAAATGATGCGATTTTAAAATTAGCTGGTATAAACGCGTGTTTAATTTTTCCTACAAACATGAAAGATGATTTAATGGTGTAATCGCCAAAGCCTAATATATCAATAAGCCAGCGATTGACCAAAACTGCCATGTTGAAATAGTGTGCCTTGCCAAAATCAATCATAAGTCTCAAAGGTTTATCAGGCTTGTGCAGCTTAATGATCGGAAGATTCTAGGAGGAGAAGAGGTTGACGGGTATATACGATGGTATTCGGCTTTTGTAAAGACGCTGTCACGATTTATTCGTAGTATATTGGATATAAATCTATCTCTGTTAAGCCTATTGTTAAAATTATTTAGATTTACAAATTTTAATTTTTCGATTTGTGTATTAATCTTAATATTATATTCATCCATCTACAATCTGTTCCCTTGTCTTCTTTTAGCAAATGATGAATTATCCGCTAGAAATTGATTTGTGTTGTAATTTTCTTGTTCCAATCATTAGGATAATTGTTTAGCTGCTTATTCACACAAACCACCCACTGGACTGTCAATTTGTACATTTCAGCAGAGAATATATTTCTTTACAAAATGTTATCAGTGTAAAATTGTACCTAACTGCTGCAAAATTATTATTAACAAGACTGTATATAATTACGATAGAATCAAAACGAATTTACAAAAACAACTACTAATTTCTATCATTAAAGGATGCAAAAGGGCCTTAAAAAAGAAACGAGAAGATGGAACATAATTTCCGACAACTACCTGATCCCCCCATTTATCACCGACAGATGCAATAGACATACGAACGCTCTGTTCAAGAAATTCAATAATAAAATAAAATTTTTAGCAAAAAAGCAAAATATTCAATTTGATGCGCTCAATAGCAACAAGTTTGTCAACCTTACAAACTCAAACATTCCGCACACGATTAAGGAAGTTTTTGAATTAGGTCCAAAATTCATAGGCGGACGCTGGAAGAATCCCAAAATGGAAATCGTTGCTGACGTCGAAACAGCTTTAATGGACAACCCACTAAAGGAACCAATTATCGCACGGATAGCAAAAACTATCAAGAATAAGCAGCTAAACAATTATCCTAATGATTGGAACAAGAAAATTACTAACACAAATCAATTTCTAGTGGATAATTCCATCATTTGCTTAAAAGAAGACAAGGGGAACAGATTTGTATTGATAGATGACGATGAATATAATATTAAGATTAATACACAAATCGAAAAATTAAAATTTGTAAATCTAAATAATTTTAACAATAGGCTTAACAGAGACAGATTTATATCCAATATACTATGAATAAATCGTGACAGCGTCTTTACAAAAGCCGAATACCATCGTATATACCCATCAACCTCTTCTCCTCCTAGAATCTTCGCTAACATTAAGCTGCACAAGCCTGATAAACCTTTGAGACTTATGATTGATTTTGGCAAGGCACACTATTTCAACATGGCAGTTTTGGTCAATCGCTGGCTTATTGATATATTAGGCTTTGGCGATTACACCATTAAATCATCTTTCATGTTTGTAGGAAAAATTAAACACGCGTTTATACCAGCTAATTTTAAAATCGCATCATTTGATGTGGCAGAGCTATATGGCTCCATTGACCGTAAACAATCTATCGAAATAGTCAACGATAAATTAATTGCAAGAAACTGCCCACCTACACGTGCCAAATTCATCATCGATTTTTTAAAATGGCTTGATTTAAATATAATTGCTGTTTTCAGAGATAAGTGGTTTAGTATGAACAACGGATGGCCGATGGGCCTCCCACTTAGTGGTATAATGGCAAGCATTGTACTTGACCATTACGAGAAGCTAATACTACCTGCACTCTTCATGTCAACCCCACATATGATATATACACGCTACATTGATGACATATTCGTTGCTGCCCCAGAAGACATCATCTCTAACCTTCACAATAGCCTCCATAATAATACCAAACTTACTTTTACTACTACTTGGGAAAACCAAGACAAACAGGTCAAATACCTTGACATATGTGTTAGCAAAAACATAGATAAGCTGGACTACCAAATGGTAGTCAAACCTTTGGAAGTAAGAGGCTTGACAAACCCCAATTCTTACGCGCCTCACTCACACAAACTTGCAGCCCTCTCCTCATTCATGTTTAGGAACCATAACTTGTGCAAATATGAGGCAGATAAAAGAAAAAATCTCATCAATTATATAACTGATTTAAGGAAAATTGGACACACTTATTCATCCATCAACAGAAAAGTCAACAAATTTTTCTATAAAATAAACCACAACCACAAGAAAGAAAACAAACCAAGAATCTTAATCCCATACGTTCACTCTACAGCTAAAAGCCTTATCAATCAACTATCATGTGACTTTGAAGTCGCTTTCCGTTCACCTCCCAACACCAATAGACTGATAAATAATACCAAAGACAGGATCAAACCTGAACTCACCCCTCAAGTTGTGTACAAAATTACCTGCCCCCAAAGAAATTGCATGGCAACATATTATGGAGAGACCAAAACTAACATTGCCACCAGAGTAGCTCAACACCGATACCTTTACAATAAAACCAAAACAAAGTATGAAGGTAATTCGATTTTTGTCGAACATGAAAGAAACTCTGGACATGCTTTTCTACCTACCACAGCCAGTGTCGTTTGCTCTGAAACAAACGACACCAAACGTAAAGTTAGGGAAGCTTACTTCATTGCGGCTGACCCATCGGCAATCAACAGAAGAGAGGCCTGCTATTCCCTATCTCATAAATGGTCCACGTAACATCTGCATATAAATTTGCATAAAATTTGCATAGTTTTACAGTTATTAACAGAATAACTCACCATGAATATGGGACTGTAGACTGTCCCGAAAGCGCTTGGCAGTAAAAATTTTGACAATTTATTAATAGCTTCATTAACTGTGCGCAGAGCACATATATATATTAATAATTAATAATGAAAAATTACATTTAAATAATACTAATAATAATAACCAAAGGTCTTCCCCCCATCCCTTATTGAAATGTAAACCCAATGTTAATATCATATAACATGGTGTGCGTACATTTAGTTCTCCAGCGGTTGAATAAAAACCTCATATCCTAGAAACATTTTAATTTTAAAAATAAACACCAAATGCACACATATAATCACCTATTGCATATAACATATATTTTTATATTTATAAATTTAAACATAATACCAATCAAGAAATAAGTAGAGAAAAGTTAGTTAGATCATAGAGATAAGAACATCTAATGAAATTGGCTTCAAATTACCTATCTCAATTTTCACCAATCTAATTCATTAACCACTTTAAAATCTATCTCTCATATTCTATCCTTATCAATTTATACATCCATATTCAACAAATATACATGTAAGCATCATTATAGTATTAGGTGTGTGTGTATATATATCAATTCCCATTATGAATAGAAACTGTATTAAACCTTTTCACATACAATATAAATCAATATATTTCATAATATCTTAAATCAGTACACAATAAACACATTTTATAAAAAAAACAAATGCAAATGGTTACATGTAATGATAATCTAATAATACACAATATATTAGTAGAATCAATATTCATTATTATTGAAAATCTCTAATAATTGATTCTCATTTTAAGATTCAAAGAGAAAGATAAATGAATCTATTATTTAAAAAAAGAGTTGTTAATAGTCACTGATAAAATATAATCAAAATTAATATTACCAGTTCTTTTATGCTCAATGTAGAGACAGTTTCAAAGAGTCCAATAAATCTCATTTTGAAGTCAGCTGGTTGAAGATTGAGAATTTGAAATCAGCCACACACCAATATGTAACATGCATAGATTTACCAATTGCAGTGGTTTACTGGAACAGTTCTATTTTACTTTGGCTTGCAATTCTTGTTTTACTGTGATGATGATGAAATAAATTGCTTCTTTGGGGACCATTTTATCATAGGGGTGGTTTCTTCATTTCTTCTGGGTATAATTACTTTTGATAGACAGATGAATATTTCTGCTTTCCATATATTTTAGCATTTTGCTTTGTGCTTTTATTCAAATTTAGCAAATGGCATAGGTGAAATAATATCATTAGCAAAATTGGTTTCTTTTCTCATTTTTGGAAATCAGTCACAAGATGTTTGAAATACTTTTTAGATTTAAACTCCTCTTCGAAGTTCATAGTTCCTGGGATGGGTCAGAGACTGCCAACAAAATATTCTTTAGCCTGTCATAACACTGTAGAAACCTTAAATATAAAAAAATATAATACTGGTTTGTGAAAAGGAATAAGAATTATTCTACCCTTTACTGTCTTAATTTTTAGACTATATATGTACTAGCCTGTCTGATGACATCATACATATTTTTGTTACTAAAACACATGGTCATTCATACCTATGCATCTGGATAAAATCTTTTCCTTGAATTGAAATTTTTTTAAAAAATTTATTATTTTGTATAGTCCAAAATGATCTGGATCCTATCATTTTAATAGTTGATTGATCTGGATTCTATCATTTTAATAGTTTATTGTTCTTACCTCCCCATATCTTTCTCACATTGAAGTTATGTCCAAAATCGACCTTTTTATCTCTCTCATTAACCCTTGACATTAGCCTGAACATTAGGTGAAACCTTTAACTTTTTCAGATGAAATAAGACAAATTGATCTTAAATAATATAACTGTTTTATGCAGAAACTATAAAATTATTTAAATAAAACTCTTTGCTTTTTAAATACATCTGTAAATATCCAAGTTTATGTTTGTAAATACAGGTACACTCATCTATTCAGGTATATAAAACTTGCTTCTCAAAAACAATCTAAATGATCTGAAAGTTATATATTGTTAATATCATTAGTATAAAGTCATAAAGCAATTAGTAATGACTAAGTATTAAAATCAAAGTATTATTAAAGAAAGAATATTATAATCCACTAAATTATAAATTAACTTTAAAAAAGGTTAATAAGCAAATTTAGAAAAATGATTTATTGAGTTTGTGTCTACAGACAACTATTTATGTATATGCTTACTATTTCAATTCTTAAATATAAATAATAGATATTCAAAAATATAGATTGTCTTCTTTGATTAATAAAGTCAGTTGAATAAAAAAAATATTTCTCCAGCTTCCTGAGGTCTTTGGAAATTTGTTATGTAGGGTTTGAACTCAATATCCTACAATATATTGTTTCAAAAATTGTGAAAATAGATAATTTCTTTTATATAAAACTATAAGAACATCAAAATTCATATATATATATACAGTTAATGTATTAATAAAAAATAAAAAAAACATCAATTATAATAAAAACAAAAGAATAAAATATAATTAAAAAATAATTTACCAAGGTAAAGCAAATCAAAAGTAGGTTTTATTTTCACAATTATTTTGGTAAAAGAGACCAAACTGTAAATGAATGAAAGCAAAACATTAGCTAGGACAAGATCACAGTCTCTACTTTTGTGAAGAAGATATTTTAATTTTCATGATATAGATTTAAAAATTAAATATTTTAGAAACTAGAGAATAAAAAAAAAAAGAGTAATAATATTTATATTTGGACATAATCCTCTTTGAAAATTTTTAATGAGAACAATTAAAGAGAAAACATGAATGTGATAATAAGTGAAATTAAGTCACCACTATATTTATAAGGAGGACATTCAAACAAAAAATGTTTCAATAATTCTCCACTCTGCTATATAAAGTGAATATATCTCATCAATATTTATAAACTTCATTTTTCCAGCCACGAAAGCGCATGAGTCTTTGAAGTTCATTATAATCAAATAATTCAAGTATCTGAACTTCAAATTGCCAACATCTGAATTTTTAAATAATATATTATTCACAATGTGAAAATATTAAAAAACTTGTTTGGGAGTCAGTTTTAGAGGCCAGATTATAAGCTTTCCAATATCTAAATCTCGGGGGGGGGGGAATTAGAGACTTTGTGTGTAAGGAAATAAAATTGGACAATTTCGTAATAAATTTGCTTTTAATAGAAATGTGAGTGGGGGTTTGTTGACATTACAGAATGTATGATTCATTAGATTAGGAGATAATGGGTTTAGTCAGTACTTTGGTTGTTCTCTGTAAAATAAAAGCTACCAGATGCAATACAATGATTGAGTTTAGTATTCTTTTGCATATTTCTTACTTTATAGTAATTGATTTTTGACTTAAATTTGTTTGATGCAAATTGAGTTAATTTTTCTTAAAAAATAATTAGTATACTAAATAATGGGTTTATATTAACATAATTAATGAGGAAAAGTTGTGTATGTAAAGAGAGTTAAGTTTTTGACCAGGAATTTATAACATTTTAATTGAATCTAGAAAATGATTTTATATCATTGTTCTCAAGATATTTGATGGAATATAGATAGGGAAGGTCAGAAAACTAGAAAATTGAAAGTATTTTATTTTCTATAAGTATGAGTGAGTGACTTACTAAAAGTCAAAGAGAAATTGAAAGAATAATTTTTCAAGCTAGAATAAATCTGGGAAAAGATTTCTTAGATATATAAAAATAGCCAAATAATTCATATAAGAGATATAATTGACTGACAGATTAATAATAATAATTCTTCTTCTTCTTAAATACATGATAATTTATGCTGAGTCTTTTCTTTCATGTTTTACTTTGAATCTTTTTGTATTATATTTATGTATTATACTTCTTATCTTATTTAAAAACTAAATAAAAATTCATAAAGATAAAAGTATTAAAATTTAAGCAGTTCAATTTATAGATATAGCCACCTTTTTTTTTTTGTATTTTCTTTCCTGCTATATATATATAGTAGAAATTCATATAATATTACAATACTAGCCAATAAACAAAATTTCTACTAAAATTCTTCAACATACATGGTTTCATCTATTAACAAATAGACTTTTTCAAGTGAAATTTACTTTGTTATTTATCATTATTTGTAATATATTTATATTTTGTATCATATATATATACAAAACAAAATAGTCTTCCCATCATTCATTGCAAAAAACAACTTTCTTTAATATCAAAGGATATCTTCATGAGATTGATGGCCTCAGTTTCAAAAAATTTTATCATCAAAGTTTCTTTCTCTTTTTTTTAATTCACTTTTTTTTTTGTATACACTATGTAAAAGCTAAATAAACTTATTAGAGTTATATTAAAATGCAGTGAATTTACTTAACTATAGTAAATTTATTATAAATACTGCATAATGAATATAATTTGTTTGATTATGTAATATGTTTTATGATATTAAAACTTTTTTTACTGTTAATAGGGTCTCCTGTATGAATAATAATAAAAACATTAATTAATTAAAAATTAGTACTACTATTAAAACTTGTAAGTATAAAGTGAACTTTATTGTTGATAATAAGTTAAATTTATGATTAAGATTAAATTACACAGTAAATATGTTGCTGACAAATAAATTGTGATACATCATATAGATATAATTTGTAATTAACAGAATAAGAAAGAAAAATCAGCTAAGAACTACTAGTTTAACATATGTAATGGAAAGTATATTCCATTGTAATTTATCTCAGGTCTTGGTTTATTTTTATCAAAGTCCTGAGTTGGAAAGCCAATTGTAATGGACTGTGCAAATCATTTTAAGATTTTAAATAAATTTATTGGAGCTTAGTTAATCATAGTGCTACATTCTGGAGCCAATTGTAAAGGAAAACTTTACAACCACTAACCAATCAATCGAGCTCAAACATTGTAATAGTATACCTTGCAACCACCAATCAATTAATCAAGTTGCACATTGCAAGGTATCAGTTGTAATTGAAATTGTATGCATAAAAGAAAATAAACTAGCCCAATTATTCGATGGTTTAATCATTGATTACAATTACAATATTGCCTATCTGACTAGCTATACATAAAATATGCCTGGATACCAAAGAGCAATAACAAGAGACATTAAATGATTTAGTCTCAGGGTTAATTTGATCAGTGATTTAATTATTCACCAAAATATAAATTGGAAACAAAGGAATTAATTTTATTGAATCCAATCTATATTTGCAGATGGGGATTATATATAAAACAATATAATGATTAGTGATAGCTTAGATAAATAATTATAAAATTGAATATTAGCAAAATACAAAAATTATCATTTAAGTAATTCTAAGTCTCAAGCATTACTTACTGACCTTCATATTGAAAAGAGAAAAATAAAGAAATAAATAAATTTCAAATAAACCACTCAAGTCATTTCATATTTTAATTGTGGTTTGATTTTTTTTTTCAAATGACAATAATTATATTAGACACATATAATATTTGTTTATATTTTAAGTTTTCATTTTAATTCAATACTATTTGAATTAACATTATTTGCTAACAATAAGCATGGATTGACGTTTGAATCTACATAGAACCATCTATTATTTAACACCCACAAAGGTGCAATAATGGAGAAATAATGAAAATCATAATAGTTTCTTAAAATAATAATTCGAATCATTGATACATTCCTCAAGGTTAGATCATTTAACTTTAAAAAAAAATTATAAGTATTCTTTTCCTACTGTGTTGGATATTTATTTGCTTCATTTTCGATTAAAACTATTACTCCTCTTTTGGACTACAAGTACGAACTCTTTAAATTTATTATTTATAATAGGGCTTCTATTATGGTCTTTAAATTCAATATCTTCCTTTATATCCTCATTAATTCTAAAACTTCAATAAACATTTATCACGGACTATATAACCCTTACTACATGAAAATCTTATAATAAAAATATAAAAACGATTCCTACCTCATATGGGAAGAAATATGCATATAGAACACCAACACAATATATTTACAGCATGATCTACCTTTTATAACATATCTAATGATGAAAATGTGAATTAAATTCTGAAGAGAAATATTAAATAATGATAAAATTGTAAACACAAATATAATACATTATGTGTACATTTATAAATGATTTCTACAAGAACAAATAATCAATTTAATTTTCAGCCGACATTGTGTACAACAGATATGTATAGCATGCATGTACAATGCATTTAAATTAAAAACAACAACGTGTTTAATGATAAATAATATCTAATATATAATCATTTGTTAATAAATTGAAATTTGAAACCAGTTTATTTATATAACAAGGCGTAAGAATTAAAGAATAACAGAAAATTTTTAATAGTAAGTGACCTCTAGCATTTTTTTGATAAATTAAAGATTTAAAACAATTTACTTATATTATGTACGAATATATTGGATACGAATCAAAATAAAATAGATTTTAATATTCAATGAAACTTAATATGTTGTTAATTATAATGATTGATTAAAACTTAATATTAGTTTACATATATATAAATAGTTAAATTTAAAATCAATTGTACAAAAAAAAGAAAATAAATATATAAAAAAAGACCAATTTAATTACTATTTAATCATCTTTATTTTCTCTTCATTTTAAAGTTCAATAACTATTTGATGCATTTTTGTCCGTTCCGGGCGTGGGTTAAGATAACATATAAAATAGTTTAAAATGACAAACGCATGAATTCATGAGCCTTTTTGTTTTTTAAACAATTGATTCGTTTAAATCCGGGTTAGGTTATAATGTATCAGTTAAAATGATACACTGATATTGAATATTTAGCTAATGCTTATATTGGCTTACTGTAAATGAATAGCTGTTCATTCCATTTACTTTCTAGTCCAAATGCCTACTCATCAGTAATTTGCTTATTATTCACTAGATCTTAATTGTGAAATAAGGCAAGATGGTAGGGTTTGAACCCCTGGATCACAATTTATCATCTAGCCTGCCATTCCTAATGATATATCAAGTCCAATAAATATTGTAGTTATGCAAAGAAAATTGTATAGGAGACTGCAGCAAAGTTTTGCTTTCTTTTTCTTAATGTCAAATGTCAATCCTTGTTGCTATAGTATTTTTTTTTTATGTCTGTGATTTAGCTCAGTCTTTCATGCACTGCTGATATCAAGATCTTTATTACAACAATAGTCAATTTTTAAATATTAAAGTTAAAAAACATTTACAAACAAAAATATGCTTTACAGTTTACAGATGAAAAGAAAATGAATGAATAAGTACTACACAATAATTTCAAAAACAAAAATACAATGTAAACACATTTAGTAATTTTATATGCCAATATTTTACTCATTGATATTACAAAAAGGCAAGTACTTAAACACAAATCAATATCTTGGTAAAATTTATATACATATATTTTTATGTCACCACTGAACATTTAAATCCCCCAATCATAAATAAATGCATATACAAAAAAAAAAATTGAAATAAATAATGATAACAACTAACAACAGCAACAACATATACATATAAATTCCCATATCAAAGCTAAATCAAAGATTTTTTTAAAACAATAATGACTCTCTGATGAAAAGGATGGGTCTTTCCAACCTTTACAACATCCTCTCGCTAAGAAAAAAAAGTTTGTGTATATAAGCAACTACATATGACAATGCTAACAGTAACTCCTAAAATTAATTATACATCTCAAGTATTTATGGGTGGCCTTCCCCATTTAAATGAACCTATTTCAACAACAAAAACATTATAATAAATAAATAAAATTTCTAAAACATAAACCTATACTAAAGCTCATATCTAAGCACTTGTGGTTTCCCCAAAAACACACACACACACACACATATATATATATAGTTCTCATACTTATGATACAAAAATATTTAATCATGGTTTGTACCAGGAGCTTCTACTTTGACCAAGAGCATCAAAATAAAATATCCTAGAAATATAAAACAGATGTAGAAATGTTTAGAGTCAACATACTGTTGGTTATTCATAAGACACTAGTCGAAGGCTTCCAGCATTATATATTCCCTTCAGACCATTAGGTGTACAAATCATATAAGCATTTAACCCCATTCTCTTTTCAATCCTATATAATTCTTCATAAAGAGTAAATCATTTCTTAAATTGGCACTCCTGGGGATAATTAACATGGGTAGGAACTAACATCAAATATAAGGAATAAATCATCATTTAATAATTTGTCTTCTTGGTTTATACTCATTAATCCATTGTACCAAACCAAAACTATCTTAATCAGTGTAAAATAATGATAACAGTAACTAAATGTTTCAACTGGAACAACTCAACAAACAAGGGTTTTACAATGTCATAAGACTTCCTTGCAATAACACAGAACTTGAGGTGAGAAAAGATTTCTAGAAAAGAAACAAAGATCATTAATGTGAGACATATGACTCCAAATTTGATCCTGAATGAATATTTGGAGATTGAGTCAAAAATACTAGGCCAGCTAGATAAGCTATAAATAAAATAGTTAACTCTTAAGAGATTCAAGAATATAGATTCTAAATAATAATTAAAGCTATTATAAACAGCTGTTTCTAACTCCCTGCTTCTCTTAAACCCCATCATTATATTTCCTATCATTTTTGTCCTGATAGGATATTTATAAAACAAGTCAGATTCATTACAACAATGGTATAAATTTCCATTGGAACATTTCATCTCTAATCTACCTAAGAATATAGCTTCCATGTACCACACAAAATTAGAATGACACAGTTCCTTATAATGTAAAGTTTTATAATTGGAAAAATTCATCATATCTGGATGAAACTTCCCACTCTTAATACTTGTATTATCATATCTCAAACACTTTGCATTAGCTCTGCCATCATTGGCTATAGAATGACAAGAACTGAATCAACATATAAAGTTTTTCTTTTCAAGTAGTTTTTTACAATGATGTACAGTTGTGTAAAAATCCTTCACATCCAAATCATACATATATATGACCCATAAACCTCTTATGAAGACCCACTTTAAATAACAGCTTATCAAAATTCAGACTTTGACTTTTAAGACTGTTATATAAGAACAACTTGTCAAAATATTTTTGACTTATCATAGCACTCTCTTCAAAAAAATATTTGACCATACTCTTCTCACAAAACTGAATTTCAGGCAACAATCTTCTGTTTTCATTTATTTAAAACCTCTCTCTGTGATTAGAATTCACACATTTACAGCCACGTATTTCATAGCAATAACACCACTAAACTTCTAAACTTCTTGCCTCTACATAAAAGCCTTTAGTTTTGCAAATATTAATCAAACAAGGTTCATCTTTACCCAAAGAAAGCCATCACTATTTTTTTTATCCTGAGTCTCTTCAAACTCAAAATTATCATCTAAAGTTTTTGACATAATGATCCATAATTCTTTTAGGCGACTATCAAAATTCTTTATCATTGATTGATGGAAAACTTTATATTTTTCTCTATATGTGATGATTTCAGTTCTATATTCTTTTAAACACATGGTACATGTGGTCCCAAGTTTTTTAAAACTATCATCTATCACTGTCTTCAATTAAGTACTTAATTTATCAGAGTAAGCTTTCAACTAAGCCTTTAATTCATTAGAGTTAGCTTTCAACTCAGCCTTGATTTGCATCATCATCTCCATTAGGTCCTAAAACTAATACCAGCATGACCCAATATTTCATTAGTGTTATCCATAGTTATTTTAAAACAACAATACTACTATACACTCAAAAATTAATATATATTTTAGGCGATAATTATTTATAATCTGAGGCTAGTCATCTTCTCATCAGTATTCTAAATGCAAATTATCATCCAAGCAAAATGCAAACAACCTGACTGTAATTTTGGATTATATTTATCCCAATGATCAAAATTTCAATTCCAATGATGTCACAACCTTCTCGGTTCATGGAAAATGCCATCTGACACTACAGCATTAATAAATATAAAAAAATTAAAGTAATATTTTAAATCACTTTACTCCCTCCCCTAAATTTACCTATGTATAATAATAATACCACTACATCCACATCTCAACATTTAAAGTCAAAATGCCACACTATAATATTGATATGTACTAAACATACTGAAAATGCCCACATGTGCGAAATAAGCCTAGATTTAGATAAGTCAACTACATGGTGATCATCTATTTATTTTATAATTTGAATACCAATTCTAACCTATCATAGACTAATCCACCATTATATTAATGAACCCTAATACAAAAGAAATTTCTTTGAAAGTAAAATCCTACACCATTTTACAAGCTGTTGGCACAATTGTAATAGAAAGTATATTACATTGTAATTTATCTCAGGTCTTGGCTTATTTTTTATCAAAGTCCTGAGTTGGAAAGTCAATTGTAATGGACTGGGCAAATTATTTTAAGATTTTAAATAATTTTATTGGAGCTTATAGTGCCACATTGTGGAAACAATTGTAAAGGAAAATATTACAACCACTAACTAATCAATCAAAAGAGCTCACACATTGTAATAGTATACCTTGCAATCACCACTCAATTAATTAAGTTGCACATTGCAAGGTGTCAATTGTAATGGAAATTGTATGTATAAAAGAAAATAAACTATCCCAATCATTGGTTGGTTTAATCATTAATTATAATTACAAGATTACTGATCCGACTTGATATACATTATCATGGGTATCTGTATTAATTTCAACCTGATGCATTTCTATAGTTGGTGTTTTTTACATGTTTGTGTTTTAATGATTGAAACTCTATTATCAGTCCATTCTTTTATCTTATTAACTCTATTCCAAGTCTCAGTAGTATCTTCCCTTAATTTTTCCAATATATTTTTATCTTTATTCGTATTAATATCTATTGAAGTTATTTTATTCTCCAAAGTTTTAAGTTGATGATCATAGTCTCTAATACATTATTTTGGGACTCTATCTCAGTATTTTGTTTAGTAGAGAATTGATCTATTCTTGTGTGTGTCCTTTGTCTTTCTTCTTGGATTTCATTCCATATTTTATTTTGTTCTTTATTTACTTCTTCTTTAAAAATTTCTTAGTTTTTATATATTTCATCACATTTAAAATTCAATCTATCCATGATGTCATTTTGGAATTCACTAAATCGCTGTTGACATTTTGAATTATTTTCATCAATTTCATTTTTTAGGTCATTTAATGCTTGTATGATTTCTATGTTATCTCTTTGAACATTATCTACATTCAAATTCAGTTGTTCCATTTTACTAAATAATTTATTTTCAATTCCTGCCATCTCATTCTTCAAATCTTCTTTTAAACTATTTATATTTGTATTCATTCTATATGTAAATTCTGTCTTTATATCTGTCTTGACATTATCTATTTTAACTTGTAATTTTTCTTCCATATCATCTAAATTTTTGATTCATATCATTTCTTAAATCACACATAGCATTTCTTAAACTAGTAATTTTTGATTCATATCATTTCTTAAGTCATTAAAATTACTGTCCATTTTATTCATAAACATTTGTAGCATTTGCATTACAGCTGTGTTATTGTCTATAACCTGTGTTGCATCAACATTAAGTGATTGATTAATCTCAATTCTAGATGGTTGATCTAGATCTTCTTCAAATGTATTTTGTGTTTGAAATAGCATTTGATCTGTATTTTGTGTCTGTAGAGGGTATTCAACTATGGTTGTAGAATTCCCAGGTGTTTGTATTAATGATGATTGTTCCATGGTATTTTTAATATCATCATTTAGTTCATTTTGCAAATCATCTTGCATTTCACTAGAACATTCAGTAACTTTGTTTACAAACATTATCCCACTTCTAAGTATCATTAATTTAACTTAATTCAAATATTTATAAAGCTTATATATATATATATTGTGCCCTTTTGTATGGGTCTCCATAAATTGTTGTATCAATCTATTTAAAAAAATTTAAATTTAAGATATATTTAGCTATATGATGTTAATTTTATTTATGATAATCTTTTAAAAAGTGTAATTAAAGTAATTCATGAGTATTTGATATGTAAAAATTGTGCTGATGTTTGAGAGAGACGTTTCAATGGGAATGATAATGGTATATGGTTGGGAAAACTGGCCATAATCAATACTGCATTAATAAATTTAATAAATAAATGTTTAAAGCTAAAAGTTTTAAAAAGACAAGTTAAAATTAAATGCATATATTTATTGTTGATAAAGATTAAAATTTAATAAATGAATATAAATATTTTAATTATTAGTAGTACATGATAGAAGATTAATATTTGATTTTAATAATATCGAATTATTATTTTAAAAATTGTTATAAGATATTATTTATTTTAAAAAATATTTATTTTTAAAAAATGAATTGTTAGTTTATTTTTAGATTATTACAAGCGTTTGTAGCTCTGTTGTAAAACAGATGTTAGTTAGACACATACACACATGCTTGGGAGTTTTTTAAATAAAGTTGCAAAGCTATTTTAAAAATTCTGTTATAAAATTTATAAATATTATTTTGGCTATCATGAGATAAAAATAAAAATAATTAATGTAAAATATTAAATCTGATTTTAAAAATACTGCTTTAAAACATAACGAATAAAAATAGACTTAATTTGTTTATAAAAATAATTTTATAAAAGTTAAAAGTGAAATAAAATAAGAAAGTATATTTTAAAAAATGTTTAATGGATTTAAATAAACAATAAAGATTGATTTAAGAATTTAATAATGTGATAGATAATAAATATTAAAAAAGTCATTATTTATTTTTAATTCTATCTTGTTGGTAAAATATGTAAATAAGCTAGCAAGTTGATTGTTTAATTCACCAATCAAGTGAGGAGTTTCTTCGGGTATAAAACCAAGGTTCAATTGTTCGGAGGGGATAGTGATTGAAATTTTAAAAGTAAAGTGTGCTATTAGAAATAGCTAAGTAATTATAGACGCTCTCAAAATCGTTTTAAAATTATAAGAGAGTAGTTTTTTTAAAATAATTTATAAAAGTTTACCGACAAACATGCAGTGCTAATTTTAATTATAATTTCCTATCGTCTCGATCAAAGCTCAATTTACTATCAAATAGTCATGGAAACATCGTATAAGGATAAAATGTATTGGAGACTTTATACTAAAAATTTAACAAACGCTGGATTAACTATGAGAGTTATAAGATTCATAAAAGTAATATGTTGGACTTTGTATAAATTTAGAAGCTAATGGTAATTAATTTTTATAAAAATAGATATTTAAAAGAATGTGAAATACTTCTTTATGAAGAAAGTATTTGTGAATTATAAATCTAAGTATATAACTTAGTAAAGATGGTAAATAATAATGATTACATAAATACTTGCCTTGTTAAGTCTTTATGGTTTAAAAGACTAAATTATGATAGTTTTAAAAAGGCAAATAAATTGGAAATTTAATGGGTAAAGAAATACTTATAAGTAAAAATTATTAAAGTATTAAAGTCTGAACGCTGGTCGTACAGAAGACTCTAAAAGTAATCTTACCTAAATATTTGTTAATGAATGCGCAAATCAAATATACGTGGATATCCAAATCAATTAAAAAATAATTAAATAAGAACTTTGTAAATTATAGACTAATTCCAAAAAATAATAACTTTTAAATAATAATATTTTTCCTTTAAAAGAAATGACTCCGGATTCCATAAACTACTTTAATTATTATTTTATTTTATGGTGGAACTAACTTTGACTTTTATTTTATTTTTTTTAAAAAAAGAACGTTTTCATTTTATTCCATAAAAACTTTTTAAAAACACGTGATGTACCGGAAAAGGAAGTAATGTTTGGTGAAAACTTGTGCCTAGGAAAAAGAACAATTATAGCTGGAAGAAGACACCGTTGGATTTTATGTAATATGTTTTTTATTTATTAACTAACATAAATATTTAATTAATTATTGATTTATTAAAGATAGGAAAGGTACATTTACATTTTTTTAAAAAAAAAGCTAAATATTAATATAACATTTTATGGCATAAAGTTTATTTTATAATTATACAACACGTAATATTTTAAAGAATAATTGTTGAGTGTAAATGTGAAATTATTTTTGAAACTGTTATCCTGGAGGACATCGTGTGACGGACTGTACATTAAAGTATCATATATGGTAAAAAAAAATTATGTGATAATAATAATTTGATGTATTTACTATGTTTTTCTTTAGATCAACCAAATGTTATTTGATTATTGAATGAATGCATTAATATTTAAATAATATACACGCATAAGATTAATAATAGCAGTTTTATTTTAATATGCATATTTTAAATTGATGACATAAATTTAGTACAACGTAATATGAGAACCTAGAAATAATTATATGATTCTTTCGTGAATAAATTTTAATGTTTTCGTTACAATATTAGGAATTAGATTTATTATTAGTGTAAGTTATTTATTTTTCTTTTCAAGTTAGTAAGAAGTATATAAAATCTATATTTTATTTTTTATTTTTTATTAGAGAAGTAAGTTAATTTTACATAGAAATTTATATTTTGATTGAAGGCTTATCGTATATAGATGATGAGGTATATGAGATTTTGGATAAATATTATTTTTTTTTAAAATTGGTCATCTATGTTTCTGAAGTTAGGTTAAAATGATATTTGTAGATAAAAGTTTATTAGGAAGGAATAAGAATAACAAGTGAAGAAAAGTAATGATTTAAATAGAAAAGAATCATAGAATTTCATTTGATATAATACTTTATAAAATTTGAAATTGTTGAATAATTTTAAATATTATTTTAAAAGAACATATACGTATTGCATATTTTGATAAGACATGTAGTATGACATTATATCGGAAGGACATAAATAATTATAATCAATAATAGTTATTATATTACAAAGTTATATCAGTTTATACATTAATTGATCTTTGAGTAATATTAATAGTAAATGTAATACATACTAATACATTATAATCTAAATAGCAGTAAGACTTCAGTGAAGTAGCATTTTAATTATTAAAGTCTGTTTATTTACATATATGCTACATGAATGATATTTCACATAAACCTTTTCTTATATTAATTGATAACAAATGATGTTTGTTAAAATTAAAGTCATAAACTTAATTGAATGTTATTGATAGAACATTTCAGAAATGTGTAAATTATTTATTTATGATTATGGAAATAGTAACAGTGTAAAAATTTTGTATTATTATTTTTCTTATTTTGTTTTATTTTCTTTAGTTCCATTTGTAAATGTAAATAGTGTAAATAAGTTATTTGTTAAAGTTGATGTAAATAAATTTGTTTAAGTTGTTTAAAAGTGTGTCGAATTCATTATTTTACACCACAGCATTTGACAACAGATAATTTGAATAAACATAATATTTGCACAATATGAATTTATTATTTTATTATTTGAGAAAGAAACATAATATTTTCTTAATATAATTTATAGAAATTGATTGACATTAACATATAATATTACAATGGTCATAAAGTAATTATAATGCACAATATAAGAGTATAATATTATTTATTGCCACAGATTGTTAAATTATAAGATTTTGGTCTATTTTAAAATTAAGATACTATATGGAAATGAAAGACATGTATATGATTTGCTTATTTTCTTAATGATTAATAGTACAATAAAATAGATAAGATTAAGCTATACACTAAAGATTTTTATTGTTGGTTATTGTTATTAGAATAAGGTAGGTGTATTTAGGTTTGATATTAAATCCTTTATCATTCCTATCTACATGAATTATTATTACTTTAAGATAATTAGAAGAACCTGAGATTGTATAATTATATTTCCTTAACAAAAGATTGAGATTTATTTATCTATTATTATTAAAGATAGTTTATTTATAAAAGTCATAAGAGTGCTGTAGAGTTAGTAATGAGATAATTAGAAGTAATAGTATTCTTATGCCATTGAGACAGTGTCTTGGAAAGACATTGACTCAATGTAAGTCCAATTACCAATTGTAACTTCACTTCACAGTCTCATGATTTTAGTAAGTATTTATTTAAGTAGTACATAATATTGAATTATATTAATTTTTGATAAGTTTGTAATAAATCTGATGTTATAATATTATAAAAATATATTAAAGATAGTTGTACATATTTTAGCTGAGCATAATGATTTAATTGAGCTAGTCATATTTTAAATTATATCATATATTGAGTGTTAAAACTTATTAATAATAATGAAAGTCAATTTTTAATATATTTATTTATTTATTTTTATTTTTTTAAGAAATTTTATAACTTAAATTATGTGAATATATTGTTAAATGCCAAAGTAAAATAACAATCGTAACAATATTGAAGCAGTCAGATCTGTCTATCCTTGTGTTTCACCTATTATATACGATAGTAGTATTTATTTATGTATACCTATACCCAAATCATCATATATTATACTAATATTATGCTAATTTTAAAACTAATTGTACTAGTTATGTGTGTGTATATTTTAGCATACAGTATAGGAAACATGTTATGTAAAAATCAGTAAATATGCATGTATATATTTCTGAGAGTTAAATAAATGGAAACATGCTATGTATGTGTAACAACAAACTACATATATTCAGGAAAGAATAATGTTATAGGATTAAGACATTAGATAATTTCTTTATTTAGAATATTTAGTTTAAATTTAATATTTGAAATTATAATATTTCTGCATATAGCATCAAATTATATAAATGCATTACATATATAATAAAATGTTTTCAGAGTTTTAGATTTGTTTTTTGAAAAAGATAATTTAATAAAATTAATACTTCTCGCTGTATTCTGACCTACTTAAAATTTTAAGAGTAAAAATAGATTTTAAAACAAAGTATGAATAAATTAACCTTGTCAAGCTTGAGAAACCCACTTGTAAAAAAAAATCGATAACAGCAGGCATCCCAGATTCCCAAGAATACAGTGAGGTAATTAGAAACACAGATTTGAAACTACTAAGAAAATGGAGAGGGGGTGATCTAATATATAAGCTTACTTCAGCCATCTTTGAAAGATTCAGAAATTTATTCACCCGGAAACTCTCAATCTTTTGAATTTTAAGTATTTTGTAAAAATGATGATGATGGCAGGGTAGAATGCAATTCCCTTGCTTTCTAGACCACAATGATAGTCTAAAGGATGTGGAGAAAGATGAACTAAGAGCCAATGTCATCTAAAGAAAGCATTGAAGATGAAGCCAACTTGCCAGAGCAGAGAAGATATAGCAGTAACAAATCTTCATTAATATAAAGTTAACTTTTAAACTAAACTTCGTAAATCCTAAAAGCTAGCTAAATTTATTATTTATGGCCCAAATAATTTAATGTATTCTACAGCTCTAAACTAAATGTATATATTTTTTTCTCTTATTAAAATCATAAATCTTGCCTGATTTGTTCTGAGTTATCATAACTGATTTGTTTTAACTGATTTATTTTCTTTGCTCTGATTTATTCTAACTGATTTGATTGATTCTAACTGATTTATTTTAAATGATAATTTGGTTTCCAACTTAATTTATGTATTTTAGTCTAATAATAATATTAGTTTTTATTAATAATTTTATAAGTAAAATAATCTAATTTAGGCTATTTAATTTCATTCCCTTTCTAAAACTAAGCAAATAAAGCCAAATTTCAGATTTCACTTTGGTGAAAACTTATTTCTAAATTTATGTTTCTTTTAGTTTAATATATGCCAAATTTATTTTATTTTCAATTATATATTTGTTTATGCTATGTTGTTCAGAATAGAGTTTTACTCATAATTAAATGATTTGTGAGAAGTGATTACATATTCCCATACATATGTAATTTCACATTTATTAACACACAAACAAAACTCCCTTTTGAAATGGATAAGGTAAATCCTATTTAAGAGATATAATTAAAAACTTATAAACACTTTAAGATAGGTTTGTTTTAAATGTAATATTTAATTAATATTTAGGTGAAGTGATAAAATATGGCATAAAGCTAGAATTTAATATTATAATTATTCATAATATGCTGTAATCTTTGCTAGAATTATAAATTCCTATATAGATCACTTAGCAAATTAGATTCATAAATTTCCTTAATAGCATAGCTATAGTTGCTACATTATGATAGTTTTTTTATGGAAGGAAACTATTGTTTTGCATCCTAATTTATTATATAATGATGTAGTCAGTGGGGCGAATGTGTCCTTAGAAAATGGTTTGGCATACATACTTGTTGCTGTACATTATATTCCAATGGGCATAGGTTTTAAGGGCTACCACATTAATCTTAGTTTGGACAACTATATCTTCTTCAGATGAGCATAGGTTTTAAGGGCCACTCTATTCTGCATACTTAGGACTGGAGCATGAGAATCTAGAAAATATTAAATTAGTTGTTTGATCACCCAAACTAATAGGTCTCTTTCACAGCAATGGGTATTGTGTTAAGGGAACTGGTACTAGGTAAGAATCCCATGAGAAAGCACACATTTGAGACACAGAGACTCCAGATTATGTATTTTCTATACACCTTGGTATCTGAAGTCAGACTGCCAATCATCAGTTCATCCCACCATATAATTGTATATTTCAGCATTTATCTGAAACAGAATCTGATTTTATAGGCACATAAGTTATATAGAGTGTATATTGATTAATATGTGTTTAAGAAAATATTCTTTATAAATGATAATAATCACTTCTGCTAGCTCTAAAGCAAATCTAAACCAAATGTATAGCATAAACTAGGCATAGATTATCATGAGCAAGTTATGCCAATTTTAATGTAGTAATAAGGCTCATGAAAATGTAACTTGATAAATTACACTTCTTCATCACCTGTGAGTGATATATATAT